>CM075254.1:3095000-3695000 GCA_037678475.1 x Bolboschoenoplectus mariqueter
TCATTTTTGACAAAAAAAAAGTACATCCACGTCCTAACTTTTCGTTTTTTTGCAAAAAAGTATATTCAAGTACTCTCACGTGTTTAAGTACAACGAGTCAAGTATTTGTATTATGTACTCAGATGTTTATATATCTGATTCAACTATTTATATATTTTAAGTAGGTGTTTGTATTTTATTTTGTACTCAGATGTTTATATTTTGGACTCAGGTGTTTAAATAAATCGTCAAGAAAAAAAGTAATAAGAGAGAGAAAGAAGTGAAAGAGAGTCTCGGAAGATAAAATCACATGAGAAAAAAAATTAAGGACAATAACTTAAGAAAGGAGAGAGAAAGAGAAAAAAGTTTCGGGAAAACAAAAACGTACGGGGGAAGAGAGAGAAAGAGAAAAAGAATCTCGAAAAACAAAATATATAGATGATAAGTTATATATACTACTCATGTGTTTATATAAATGACTTAGGTATTTATATATATGATTCATGTATTTATAAAAGTGATTCAGGTATTTATACAAGCAACTCAGATGTTTATATATATGACTCATGTATTTATATAATTGAATAGCGAAATTAATTTGGAGATATAAACTTTCAAAAAGGAAAAAGACAAAAATCACGTGGTCAACTAGAGTCAAAAGTACATAGAGGATAAATTGAGAGATGAAGCATCATGGTGAGAAATATTTTCTCAATTCCTTTTGGGGCATATAATTTTGTCACGCATAATGTTTGGATGGTTGTTTTTATTTTGTAAGTCTAATCCAATTTCAAGTTATTGTGTTAGCAACGTATACAACATATGTTGCATATAAGATATAATATTTGAATTACATATGACTTGAATTTTTAATCACGCTTAAGGTCCAATTAAAACGATTTGTTATATATAACATTTGAAATGCATAATTATGATGTTTATAAAAATTATATTAATAATGCAATGACTACACATAATTATTGTGAATTTGTGATGGAAAATATAATCTCCTCACATAAATATCTAACTGCATAATTATTAAGTTAAAATAATCTGTATTTTTCAGAAATTTCCAATAAAATTATTGTTTCATTATTTAACACAAATTGATCATTTACAAAAAAAAAATTGATACGATTTGACAATTGAGTTAATGATCAAAAGCCAACAAATTAGGGGTGTAAACGGATGAGTTAGTCTGATTTCATAAATGTCGTTAATCTGCTTTAACTAATAATAATATAGAAAAAAATTTAATTAAAAAATTTAATTTTAACAAAATATCATGTTATTTTTATAATGTTATTACAATCATAGTTATGTTAAAAGTATATATTTTGACAGAAAATAGTATACAATAGTCGGGTCGAGTTTTACTCAACATTCTTTATAAAATCAGTAATCAAATTTTAATTGTCGGATTCTTCAAAATTCAATCTATACCTAACCAATTAAATACAAAATCTTTAACCAATTAAATACAAAATCTTTAATTTTTCGGATCAGATCGGTCGGGTTGATCGGATTAAACAAATTAGACTCGTACCCCCTATAACAAAAATATATATTATTTCTAGCTTAGTCATAAGTTTGAAAGTTCAAACAATATAAAAGCAGCGGTTTCCCAAAAAAAAAAAAACATTCAAGCAAATACATATCTGGGAACAAGCAATTTCTATGCCTAGAAATAAGGAAATCCATAATCTATTGGACCAACTTCCATAAAAGAATTACGTGGATTACATCTAATTGAACTTTTTTCCATTTTTTTTCAGTGCATTAGCTTTATTAAATTCTTTCTATTTATAACTTTTTTTGTGTACCCAATATGTCCTTATATAATGGATTTACATGTCAGACATAGAAATTCACTACATCTATTAAGATTATTATGATGTAATTATAATCATTGAATATATCGTAGAATTGAATGTACACAAATTCTATACTAGAATTATTATTTCTTAAAATATATTTGAAAAGGTTATTAAAAATATTATAATACCTATTTTTTTAAATTTCATAAATATATCTAAACGCGTCACATACTAAACACTTGAACATACCGTACACAGTACGCTTATCGCTTAACATGATATTTATAAAAATACAACACACTGCACGTCTTAATGCACGTGCATGAACACATACAATCCATGTCGTGTCCATGTGCCGTGTATTTGTATTTTTAAGGATATCAAGTTTTAAATTTTTTTTAATTTATTCAAATCAAAATTTAACTATAAGTTAGATCTCAGATATAGTTTATAATAACAAACGTAGTCCCATGAAAATCCAGCATGGTTATTTCTTCAAGCATTGTAGAAAATCCAATTGGGGTATAGAAATTTCAGAAGTCAATATAAATAAGACAATTTTTAAGTTAACACAAGTCCAGCCTGAACTACAACTTTAATTCTTTTCAGGTACTTAAAAAAAATTGTCCGAAAAAGCACTATTTAATCTCCACTGGCATGAAGTTCCCCAATCTTCAGCTGTTTCATAAAAAAGAAAAGCAAACAATTGAAATTAGCTAACAATATACTACTTTGGACAAAGGCAATCTCATATAGTATAGGGAAACCAAGTCCACACCAGTATAAAAGCTTACCAGATCTATTCCTTGTTCTGACGTACTTTGGAATTCAAAAAATTACATATATTAAAGAAAATTCCCATATTTTGGTGGTTTTAAAACTGAGTCTGAAATGATGAGATGACAAACTATTGCTAGTTTAGGATGCCAGGAAAGGTGATCGGTCATCAATTATATTGGAAGCTGGATATGTACCAACCTACCAGGTATTGTACCGGTCACATATCACACTTTGGTTTCTTAATCTATGCCAGGTTACTACTTATAACAACACAATATGACAATACCATCCATCTAACAATTAAAACAATAGTTATTGCAAAAGGTCTCAACGTTCAGTGATCGACTTATGGTACCTGTATAGACATGTAGGTAGTTTAAGGATTATTCAGGTTCTGTCCGACTTTCAACCAATACTAGTTGTATACCAGTAAATGTTGTACCAATTTCAGTAAATATTAGCCAGAACCGCAAGTAACAGTCACCATTGGAATGCACAATTGTGAATTGTCTCAACTTAGTAGAAATTTCCAAATCCCCTCTCACCTTAAGATGACATAATGCATGAAAATCTGAACATCTGAACTGCCACCAAAAATCCACAAAATCCATGCAATCCTGAACCTTAAAGAAGATCCTTTTCCAGCACAAAAAGGGCACATGTAATAACTTAAAAAGACTCCAAAATACTCAAGTTTTAATTTTTAGTCACTATAACTTAACTAGCAGTCTCCTTAGCCTGCACCAAACCCACTGGCAAGGCTGCCGGATCCAGCTCATAACATCCATCTAGAACTGGTCCACCATCTTTCACGTGTACACCATCAAGCTTAAATGCCGGCACCCGGTGTGAGAATCTGAGCATCTCTTCCCTCTTCACCATTCTTTTAGCAGCACCTAATTCACTGTCAACCCGTTTATAAACGGCCGTGAAGCCATTAACCTTCACCAGTGGCACAACACAACATCCCTTGTCCTTCTTATACTCCTCCAGAACCTCGACCATCTCATACTCATGGATCACCTCATCTGGTGTCATTGGATCCCAGTCATCAGACCAGTTCTTGTATAGAGCCCAAACCTCGCCACATCTAGGAAAGATCTGGATCGTGCCCTGTGGGCCCCGCTCCCAGTCAACTTTGTGTGAGAACAAATTCTCAGAACGAGCTATTTCACACTTTTTCTCAACCCGAAAATGACCGAGAGTTTTGATGAACCCAGAACCGATCCAGCTTAAACGGCCAAACTCAGCAGTTGATGGAGATTTCAAGTACGAAAATCGAATCTTGAACCTTCTGGAAGATAAAATTTTTTGAACAAAGGTGTAATACCTTGGCATGCCATCATCATCATCATAACAGGCCCAAACTTGTTCCTTTTGAAAGGCATGGCGGGTCCGGTCCAGATCGAAGTCGTGGAACTCTGGGTCAGGCACATCAAAGACCGAATCATCCTCGTAAACAATATTCTTAAGAGTTTCCAGTTTAAACCCTAGGTCAATCCTGGCTCTTTCAACAAGCATTTTCCGTATGTCAGATGGGGGAAACTCCTTGGTCAAACGGATCCGGATTGGCCGAGTATTAAGAACGAATCGGACCTCTTCATGACTATTTGTATTTTCAATCCCACTACGATTGCCACTTCCAGAATGAGTCTCCTCAACAGCTACAACTTTGCTGTCGTGTTTCAGAAGGTAATCCATACTTGATGAGTTTAGATCCGTAACAGACTTTGCCAATTCATTTTCTGTACTTTCTTTGTTCTGTTCCTCCCCTCTAACTCTTGGTATCACAGATTCAACCTCAGTACAATATACAGCTTTATCTATGCCTTTTTTTCCAGACTTCGCCTTTTTCTTGGCTGCAAGCAATGCTGCTGCCATCTCCTCCCTTTCTCTGAGAAATGAGTCCTGAGCCGAATCATCTTTTACCGTCTCAACCACCTGGTTCTTTCTATTACCATCATCTTCATCATTTCTTGCTTTCTTAACAGTAGGGAAATCATGAGGTCCCGAAATTTTGTATGAACCACGTTTGAGAGGGGTGTACTTGCGCAGCGCCGCTTGTTTCTTGGCCATTAAGATTGTGGCCGCCATTTGTTCTCTCTCTTTGACAAACGAGTCCTGGTCATCATCGAGGCAAGCTTCAGGCAACGTGTTCAGCCCAATAACCTTAGCAGCAGGCATTGTGCAGAGTGCAAAGCCTACAATTTCCAGAAGATTAAAATAGAAATTACAGAAATCATTAAATTGTTAAATCAAACAAATGAAGAGCTAATCAGAAAACAGAAAAAACTTAACTCCAGTTAATTTCACAAAAGACTATGCAAATCAGTTTTGCTTCAACTAATCAATTTTATAACATAGTCATGTATTTCAAACAGAGGCCAAGGGGAGAACTGATGTATGGGTACTTCAATATACAAACAATCAGCAATGCAGAACAATATGTGTAAGCACTATAAAAAAAAAAATAGTTCACTGCAATATACGAAATGTTTTCTACAATTCACGGAGCCTAAATTGTTAAGTGCAGCAAAGGTATACCACTGGATGCTCCATACCAAGGTTATAAACAATGTTCGAATAGAGATTAACACCTATAATTTAGGACAAAAGGTTTTAAACGTGAAACTAGACATAACTGTCTGTATTGTCCGGAGATCGAATTAACCAACATGTGATGTGAAAAGTTAAGTAAAATCTAGACAAGAACTAAAACAAATACAAATAAAAAACCGAGCTTGAGCAATTTCCTCCTAAGTTTAACAAACATGCTAGTCAAATTACACAAAGTACAAACTTAAGCAGAGAGCACTTTAGAACTTCTATTTGTCAATTTATCTTATGACGGAGGGTAAGATGCAGATTTCCATTGATAAAGTAAAAATTTCAGTAAAAGACGAAGCTTGCACTACAAATAAACTATATTCCGGTTTGGTGACATGTCTTCGGACAAACCCTAGAAGCAGTGTGTGCAAAATTAAAGTACATTTTCGACTCAAGAGAACCAAAACCCTAAGGTATGCTAGTCGAGTTGCACCGGAAGGACAAAAACAACATATGCAATTCGACTTACACGATTTTGTAAGAGAATTTACGGCAGATCAGTAGATGATTTGAGAGAAAGAAAGAGAACTTCTGTTTCTCTTTGGGATTGATTTTTCAATTGCCTCGTAGATTTGGGAGGGTGGGGGGAAGATGAAAATTTTCAATTCTTTCGTATTCCAATTTTCCCTCCAAAAGCCGCAAATGAACGGAGTGGAGTAAATAATGGGCATTTGTGTTCCCCTGCGGCTATTTCTGTGTATCCATCCGTGTAACACTAACGCCAAATGATCCTAACCGTTAAGATAAATTATAATTTGTAAATCACTGGTTATGATATTCGCAATTATAAATTGGGGTATTGACCGACCGTCGGTCCGACTTCTTCTCGAGAGAAAAATTTTGGCCACCAAACACTCGTTGTCGTCGAAAGATTGCTAATTTAATTAAATCTTTTTTTATATATTAATTTTAAAATATCTTTATTTTTAATATTATTAATTCGCTAATATGATAATTTATAATTAGTAAAGGAAATGATTTTAAGTAATTTCAAATATAGAGATATCTCGTATTTTTTTAACAAGTATTTTTTATCTCTAAAATTATAATTGCAATTGTCATAAAAAATTAAGCAAGTCAATTTGAAAGTAAGATGTAAATGATTGAATCAAAACACAATTTTTTTATGTACGTGTGACTTGTTATTATTATTTAATTCATTTACAAGTGGAGCGATAGCGGTTAGTGGATTTGGAAGGAGGTTACAAAACTGCTTCTCATGCAAAGTGAAGAATGATAAGAGTTGAAGCTTCATTTCTTCCTTTTTTATTTTATTTTATTTATAAAAAATCTATATTCTATAAAGAAAATTAAGCTTTAAGTTTTTTTCATTTGATTTTATTCTTTCATCTTGTTTGTTATGATCGGACACTTCATATTTTTTCACTCTCTCTTATTTAAGAGAGAACAAATGTATGTTTCATCGTAGGAATTTTTCATGCAGTTAATTGTTATGATTTTTATTATACAAAAAAAGGAGTTCTCAACAAAATATTTATTTATATCTAAAATTTACTCAATTGTAAATTTTTTTTATTAATTATCATTATATCTATGGTATGGTGACATCTCTGTTAAGAAAAAAAGTAGATTTAGTTACTTGGTCAGTAGTATGCAAAAGTAAAGATCAAGGAGGTTTAGGAATGATTGATTTAAATATTTATGAATGATTTATTATTGGCTAAATAGTTTGTTAGATATCAAGATCCCCAAGTTATAGGGCTATGGAAGGAAATTATTCAAGTTAAATATGCAAACTGTAGAACTTCTACTAATTTTTCTCCTTTTTGAAAAGGTGTTCTTCAAATTAAAAATGTTGTAGAAGTCAGTCTGAATAAAAAAATAGGTAATGGTGAGTCAACTGTCTTTTGGTTAGATAGATGGATTGGTGAATGTAATTTTGCTATACTTTTTCCATCTTTGTTTGAAATTGCTCAAAATAAACATATTTCAGTGACTCAGGCTTTTTCACATACTTTTGTACATTTATCTTTCACAAGGCAACTAATAGATATACATTTAGATGAATGGAATCAATTCCTAAGTTGTTTAGCATTTTTTTCACTTCAGTCCTCTCAAAAGGATAGTATAATTTGGAGATAGTCTTCTAATGGTGTATTTACTGTACATTATCTGTATCAATGGTTAGAATTTGGGGGGATAATTAATAAAGATTTTGAAGTGATTTGGAATTCTATTTTACCTCTTAAAATCAAAATCTTTCTATGGCTTATCAGAAGAAATAAAATTCTAACAAAAACACAATCTTTTAAAAAGAAAACGGCAAGGAAACCCTACTTGTGTTTTCTGTGAGCAATTTGAAACCACTGAGCATCTTTTTGTGCAATGCTCAGTAGCACAAGCAATCTGGTAGTGGATTGCTAACTATAATGATTTTTAATTTATAGGAAAAACTCTAGATGATTTGTAGATTATTGATTCATGTAATCCTTTAAAAGATAGACCATTAGTGGAGATGATAAGAGGTGAAGTATTATGGAAAATTTAGTTAGAAATGAATAAACTATGCTTTACTGAGCATAAATCTAGGAGTATTAAATCATTAGAAATGTAAATTATCAGTTTCTTCACTTTTTGATACAATAACAATAAAAAGACAAATATGTTGAATATATCAATTATACTGTCACTGGACACAGACCTCCTTCCTTTGCAGGTGAAGCAAGAGGAAGAGGAAACACTTCAACCCCCCCCCCCCCCCCCCCCCCCTCCATAGGTCTGGAGGAGAGGATAATTTATAAAACCCTCCTGTAAGATACTATTGCTGGTATTAAAGAGGGAAGAAGACTGAGAATACCTTTTTTGAGATGTTGAATACTGTTTTTGTTTGGTCTTTCAGTTGTGAGGTGCTTTGTGTTTTTAGATGTTTTAATTGATACTGGTGCTTTAGTTTTCTGTTACAGTGACATAATAGATTAAACTCTATAGGTGTTGGTAGATTTCTTTTTCTATTTGGTTTGGCGGTATCAGATATTTGATACCTAAAAACTTTAGTTCTAAACATTATATGATACTATTTCAGTTTCAATGAAATTGGTGGATATACTCTACTTTTATCAAAAAAAAAAATTATCATTGTAAAAACTTAATTTATTCTAAAATTAACATTATTATTATTAGCCTAAGAGACAACACTAATTAGTTATATATTTTAAAGAGAAGGACAAAACAAAAATTTTAAATATCTCATGCTAAATTTAATGAATTTTCAATAAAATTACCAACATAAATGAAAAAAGGATAAATAAAAAAGATCATTTCATTTGGATAGGAGAATAATTTATTTGTTAAGTTTGATGGATAAATAGGAAATTTTAGAAGTTCTAAAGTGTTAACAGGTATGAGAGCAAAGCACCAAAAATTTATCTGCGCATTCAATTGGATTCTTCGATCAAATCATTCACTGCACATTGGATCAACGGTCGAATTCTCCGATCATACAATTCAACCGATCTATTTGGTAGTGGCGGAGTTTAGTATTGACTATAATGAATTATGAATTTTTCTTTTCATCCAAAAATTTATATAAAAACATAGATTTTATGAGTTATTTATTGTTTAAGTTACGAAATATTTTTTCTCCGAATAGTTTTACATTATGACTTTTTCAGTCAAGGTGATTATCTCTTATTTTGAATTCAAATTCGCCTACTGATACTCAGAGTCCGGCTCCTTTAATAATTGGAGTACTCTACGTGTGAGGAATACTCTGTCCAACTGATCCAAACCGTTGGATATTATTTACATAATATATTTAATAATAAAAATAACATCAAAATCGTATTGAACGGTTGAGATTTTAGACACTACACCCGTATTACTGCAGAGGATGTGAAGTCATACTAAAATACAGACTCAAACACTAGCTGCAGGTCAACCCTCTAGTCACTCGTACGCACTCACTCACTCTCAGTGTAGGTCTCTCTCTCTCTCTCTCTCGCTCTCCAGATCTGAAGCAATGTCGACGCACACGAGCGAGCATCACCACGGCACGGCGATCCTGAAAGAGATAGCGGTGGATTACTGCCCGGAGGTGTGCCTCCACACGCCGGATGCCGACGAGATCCACATCACCTTCGACCATCGCGGGGGCGCCAGGTGGAGATCCCACCACCGTTTCCAGTACGGGACCTTTGGAGGCCGCATTAAGTGCCCTGCTGGTAATACCAGTGGGCTCAATTTCAATATCTACCTCTCTTCCCTTGAGGGCGATAAGTCACAGGTATTATTATTGTTACTATTATTGAGATTGATTTCATGATTTGTGTGCTCATAGATATAATTGCTTCTTTTGTTGTTTGATTGAAGTTGGTTTAAAATGCGGCACCATTTATGATTAATTTTGTATATTCGTTATTGACGGTTATTTGACACACACTGATTGACTTATATGGGGTGTTTCGGCTACTGGCTTTATGGAAATAAATGGCAAAATGTTGAATGTTTACACATCATCAAATGAAGATAAAATCTTCCTGCCTATTTTTAGAAGAGATTGAAGAGAAGAAAAGGCATTGTAGATCAATATATCTACTCAGACCAACTAGAATTGACTTAAGGTTTTATAAAGAATAGAGTTAGTAAAACTTGATTTGCAAGATTCATCCAAAATTCATACAGGGAACATGATCCTACCTGACTTTTGTCAAAGTTAATGACCCGAAACCTGAGTAGATTCGGGCCAGATTGAACTGATCGTGGGCTGACCTGTACCAAACTAGACCTACAATCTGAACTTATCCTGCCTGACTTGACATTTCAACCTGATTTGTTACTTGGTTTGGTCCAACAAAAGAAAAAAACTGACTGGCTGATCAGACATCAATTTTACCAATGCAATAATCCAGAAAAAAAAGGATTTGAACGCAATTGTCCCAAATCCTGTACACATCCAATCCGGAATCCAAATATCTTAAGACCTGCAACAGTCCAAAACAGAAATGATGGAAAGACAATCCAAACCTAGATAACCCAAAATCTAAACTATCGGAACCCAATACAACCCAACATTGATACATGAAAAACATAAAAACAAAATGTCCCAACAATGAATGTGACTCAAGCTGACTGATTTTCACCTGTAGATAAGTTCATGTTTCTAGCAACTTCAGTGCCGGGCTTATCCTTTATAAAACCCATCGAACCATAGATTTAAAGGAGCTTCTGATCTATTAAGAATTTAAGATAAAGATTGGTTACCAGACCGCACTAACCAACAAAACAGCTAACCGATTTTAAACCAACTTTCCTCCGCAAGGTCTCTGCTGAGCATCATATATGTGAAGTTCTGAACCAAAACACCCCATTACACTAGTTACATTCAGCAATCTTCAGAAACCATTACATTTACACCAATTGTTGATAAAAAATTATAACAAATTAGGCAAATTTCTTCAGTCTCCGGATTTTTCTCCTTGTCCAAATTTGCCAATAATATCTAATTTGTCCAACAGAAGCTGCTGAGACATTTTAATTTCCAACTTTTCCCTAGGTTTCTTATAACTGTGAAAAATCTGGCAATTTAGTGGCCTGAGGGACAAATTAAGCTCAGTTCTTTGTGATATGAGCTAAAGCATAGCAACTCGTGAAGAGATAATACTGAAACCAATTCATCAAATGCACCGAAGTGAACCTTTATCATAAGAAATGTCATTGCTAATGTAGAGGTTACGGGTATGCAGTTTCTTATACCCATGTTACGCAGGTAAGGTGGTGATAACCAATAGCTCTCTTTTTAATGAATTATTTGTAACAAATTGACAATTCAGTGGCTTGGAGAACAACTCTAGGTTCTGTTATTTGTGTTTGCTAGTGAGAGGTTACGGGTATGCAGTTTCTTATACCCTTGTACGCAGGTATGGTGGTGATAACCAATAGCTTTCTTTTTAATGAATTATTTGTAACAAATTGACAATTCAGTGGCTTGGAGGACAACTCTAGGTTCTGTTATTTGTGTTTGCTAGTGAACAGGGTATGGGTATGTGGTTGCAGTAAGATTGTTCTCAGATATTTGTTTGATTTGTATAATACTTTTACATGATTATATAGTTTTCTATAGTGATTACCAAAGATTATCAAGTTTGTATGGAATTTTTTTTTTATAAGATACCAAATCACGGGCTTATTTATTGTTCCTCCTACTGAAGACTTATATTTAGGATGGACAGTTATATGCATGCAATATTTTGGCCCAAAGTAAACAGAAAGCACACCTAAACATACCTACAATCTGATCTGGTTCACAATGGGTTGCATTTCAGTTCATGGCTTCCAAACCACTGAATTGTCAATTAAGCTCAGTTCTTTGTGATATGAGCTAAAGCATAGCAAATCTGGTAATGATGAATCAAACCATCATGAACCATAGAGAATTGCATATGAAAGTACAAATCATGAACATCCTGACTTAGCTCAAAATGAAATTGCCCCCTTGTCCTCTGGCTCTGTGCTCAATTCATCTTCCCCTTCTTGCTTGGGTCCCATGTGTTAGCTGTATAGGCAGTCCTGCTTCGTGCAGGACTTGATGCACACTATTCATATCCTCTTGTCTTTTTGCACCTTTCTAGAAGGATATGTAATGACCCGAGCAAGAAGGGGAAGATGAATTGAGATATTAGTGAGAAGCTAAACTTCTATAAAGGATATGTAATGACCACATCTATTTTTTTAATTCCAAATGTTCCACATAAAAGCACTGTTTTTATTTTTAAGCACCTTGATGTCATCTAAAGTATTATTGACTTCACAAGTATGATATATTTGTTTAAAAGTAAATTTGTAATTTGTCTTTTATTAACCACTGCAATAAGGCTTGACTTTCAAGCACTTCGAAAATAAATTTTAATATGATGCCTGCAGTTTAAACTACTTTTCAAAAGTGTAAATCTTAACAAAATTATCAATCAATGCCATTTTATAGGATGAGATAGACTTTGAGTTCCTAGGCAAGGATAAATTCTCAGTGCAGACCAACTTCTACACGATCGGGTGTGGTAACCGTGAGCAGATCCACCCGCTAGGGTTTGACTACTCCGAGGACTTCCATGAGTATCTCATAAAGTGGGGCCCAGAGACAATCGAGTGGCTTGTTGATGGTAAGTTAATCAGAAAGGAGGAGAGGAAGCCGGACAAGACCTGGCCTGAGAAACCTATGTTCCTCTACTCTTCGGTGTGGGATGCCAGTTACATTGATGAAGGTCGCTGGACTGGGAATTACATAGGCTGTGACGCACCGTACATATGCAGTTATAGAGATGTCAGAGTGCCGGTGGAAAATATTGTCACCGAAGAAAAATGAGTTAAATGTTTTTTCACATGAATAATCTTTCTCACGTGTTTGAATTGTATTTCTGAAAGAGACTTGCTCTACTTTTAATTTGGTTTTTCCTTCTTACTACAATGAAAGATGGTTACTTTATGGCTTGCTTGTAATTTTTCCATGCTTGATACGATATGTAGATTCAATTATAACTCTGAGGTACATAATTGTCGTTAATACAGATTTTTTGTTCCATTCCTTTGGCACATGACATGGACCCCTGATAAAGTGGTCCGGACCTATGTCCATCCGGGGCTGTCCTTCAGCATCTCAGAAACACGAGGATCCGGTCTGTAGCTACACTTCCTGGTGGCTTTGCGAGATCTGCTCTGATAAGCAGGTAAATTTTGTCAGGTTGTTACAATGAAATATACTTTGATGTGGTCCATGAAAACTATCTTGGTGGTGCTTGTTTGATTTCCCCTTGGGCACATGGAAATGGTTATATGTGGACTCCAGCACAACATCTGTCATTGGTTTGGTTTATTGCGTTAGGAGAGGAGAACCTTTTGTGGATTCCTTTCTTATAATTGAGTGTCAAAATCAATCAATTTATTTCACTATCTGCTGAAGTCTCCTTCTTGCTAATGGTAATTCTATTAAAAATTCTGTCGCTTTCAGAAATTACCAGCCAAAAAACAAATCACTCCAATTAAATTGCCTTTAGTTTCTGATATCACCATCATGAATTGAACTGCTGGATTACTGGCAATACATTTACCAGTATGCAACCCCCTATTTTTTTTTTATATATATGCTGTTAGCTTGTCAAATTTCATAATATTAGTACTATTTTTCTACCAAATATGGATTGTATAGCCGATTAAAAATTTTTGAAAATTTCTCGTACTGATCATGATTGGATTTTAGAACCCCTTTCCTTCTAGAAGACAAAAGGAAGGACAATCTATAATTGTGGTTTGAGGAAACAATAAACAAAAGTCTACACATGTCATCGCCAACTCCCAACCAAAACATTTTTATTTACAACTCTGATTTTTCAAATGCATACTAACATAATAATAGTGTCTTCTATTAAATGATTTGATTATTTTAGTTATATTTTCTGAACTAGTTAGTGTTCCCAACAATAATTGAACGTATAGGCTAATGTTTTTTTCATTAATCAAATATGCATACTACAGATCTACATAATTTGATAATTTTTCATGTTTTTCAAACATATGTTTTCAATTGCTATCTTGCATATTCGTAGCTAGAAGAAAATAGATATATTTTATAGTCAGGAGGATGTAAATACAATATTTAAATATTTTGTACATGCATTAAAAAAATGTTATGAAATTTTATAACATATATTTTTAAAAAATATTTATATTTAATAATATGTGTAGATAAAATATGCAATAATGATTTCTCTTTCTTTCTACCTAGTTAATAATTTTTTAGTTCACAAATCAACTCATTGAACGCTGATCACACACACTCCAAAAAAGATATCTATTATTAGTACGGTGAAACATTTTAAATACACATGTAGGCCCCATTTGTTTTTCGAACTTCTAGACACTACTTGAACCGATTTTTTTTATTTAAAAAAACTAATATTAGAAATTAAATAAATAAAAGAATCGGATAAAAAATATTTTTATTTTTTTATAAAAAATAATATTTTAATATGCGACGGGGTTTTTAATTCGTCCCATAATAAAAAAATATTTTTTTATTGAGAGACGGATTTTGAAAACCTCAGATTGAGAAACGGATTTTGAAAATCTGTCCCTAATAAAATATTAAATTTTATAAAAAATGATAAAATAATATATCAAGCTTCAAACAGACATAATTTTTTATAGAAAAATTCATAGAAAACGTTTAATATCAATTCGAAAAGCTCGTTCTCAATAAAATATATTCCTTTTTATTTTTGTAATTGTTCATCCGATTTTTTTATTTATATAATTCTTAATATTATAATTCTTACATTAAAAAAAAATATGCCACTTGGTGCCTGCCCATGCAGCTCTGTACTGTAATGCAAACAAGGCCATTAATTTTAAATTATTGTACCTTGTGTTTCACTTCATGACAAGCACGCTTGTACAAAAAAATTATGAAATTAAATAATTCTAACCACCACTAGTTCAGAGATCCGGTTATTTGATATCATAAATAATCTCCTTAATCAAATTATAAACACACTACTTAACCCCTATGGTACTTAGAAAGGGGCGTAATTAATAAACTGATTAGACCTTGGGGGCACTAATAATTAAATAAGATTCCCCTTTCCTTCCGAATCTATAGGAGATTCGCACGTTGCAAAGTGAGAAAAAGAGAGAATCTCATTTGCAGATCCAAAACCTACACGTGTGAGAGATTCTTTCATGACCTGATTTATTTCACCAGGTGAAAATATTGCATTGTAATTTTGTATTGGAATATTTACAAAGTTTCACTATTTCTCAAATATCTGTAACTGTACAGAAGAAGTTTTTGTAATCTAAATATTTTTGAAAATTTACATAATCTCATATACCACCTTTTGTTTTCCCCCCTCACATTTTATCTTTTTTTTTTATTTGCCATGTATTTACTTGTCTCTTATTAAGCATTTTCAAAAATCAAACTGCACGAAAGTAATTCTTTTTTTAAAAAAAATTAATTATGAACATAGCATGATATTTCTAAATTTGAAAATTCTTAAAAAAGCTCTTAATTTGGTGAATTTGAGTTCTCATATATTTATTTGCACCTTTTGAATTGTATTTTTATAAACAAACAAAACTGGAATGATACAAAATTTAAAACAACAAATTTCATAATTCAAGTTTGAAATTTGCAAAATTGATGAATTCAAATTTTTAATTACAAATATACTTCTAAAAATTCAGGGGCTGAAAGTACTCAATTTAAAAAACATAAACATTGCCCTTCTGACAAATGAGTGTGAATCATGTAAAAGGTCACAATGAGTTTGGCCTCTTAAAAAATCACAATAAATCATACACATTAAATCTGAATCAAAGGTCAAAATTACATATTATAAAACTCCAATTATCACAAACTATCTCAACAAATTTGAACTCAAAATAAACAATTTCACAAATCAGAATCAATCTAATAACAAAAATAATATTTTTCATATAAACACCTACAAATTTAAAACTCAAATAAAATACTCTTTATAAATATTTAAAATTAAATAACTTTATCAGTCATCTTTTATCTCAAACAACTCCACATATCAAGAACGACGACATAAGCAAATGAGCCTATTATCATTAAAAAAAAAAGCCTATTTTATTGGCTCTCCTTTTTCATCCAATTCCAATCAAAGGCCTCTGTTAAGCGTATCAGGCTATCAGATAACAAGAGGGAGGGGAATTCACGACAATAATTGGAGCAAAAGTTTAAATTCTTTTTCTTGTCATCACCAAAAATTAAGATCCAAGCTATTGATTTTTTTTTCTTTTCTTTTTTGACAACAGACAAATTTGTATCGAATGAGTAAAATTATTATGAATTTCATAAAAGCACATGAAGTAATTTGTGAGGTTAATCTAAAAAAATCAAACGATGAACTTTAATCATCAACCTCTGAAATATATATTTAGCGAGTGAAGTAAAATAAATATAAAAAAATTAAATCACTTTTAAAATACTGTTTTGATAAGCAAAGGAAACATGTTTTGCAATTGTACCGTTTCTTTCAAGGGACTTCAAAATAGAGGTGCTTAGTACTGAAGTATATGAAATTAAATATATATAAATTTTGAAAATGTGGTCTTCGTCATAATGAGATTATTTTAGTTTTAGAAAATAGATAAATTTAATCAAATCCAAGTTATTTGTTACAGTACAAGCTAGTTGGGAAGTCAAATGCCCGATTTTTTTTTATTTAAGATAAAAGATAATAAAAATTAAAAAAAGTAGGAAAATAGAAAACGTTTTTTTAAAAATAAGAAGCACGGATAATCATTCCCGTCCCTGATTTTTTTATTTAGAAAAATAAATAATAAAAATTAAAAAAGTAGGTAAGTAGAAAAAAAAAATTTTAAATAGGAAGGACGGATTTCTATTCCCCATCCGTCACCCTTGGACGCACACTTTCGGATTTTTTTTTTCGAATTTTTTTTTCGGATTTTTTTTCAAATTTTTTTCTTTTCGAATTTTTTTTCAAATATTACAGACTAAAATGATAAAGGAGTGATACTTTTGGGACCACTTGTATAATTACGATTTTATTCCATATTAATATAATTATTTATTTTATATTTACACACACATATATATCAATTTTTTTATTTAAGAAAATAAATAATAAAAATTACATAGTAAGAAAATAGCGGGGAAAATAACAATTTATCTTTTTGTACTTGATTAATTTTAATTATTATTTTTCTTAAATACCAAAAGGCATATATACATTAATTTTTTTAAATCGAGTATTTTGTTTAAAAATTTGCAGATAAAATTAAAAATGTCACCTGTAAGTGTTTATTTTGGGGGTGAGGTGTTTTATGGCCGATATGGAGCCGAGTACACTATCGATCCTCGATTTACATTTTCCGTCAATGAGTCCACTACCTTTCAAAATATATTAAATGAACTATATACCGGATTACGGGTATCAGAGAGTCAGTACTCTCTTGAAATTTATGGTAAAGTAAATAGCGGAGCATCCGGATGTTGGTGGTTTACCGTACTATTAGTTAAATATGAGATATCATGGAAAACCTTTTATGAACTAGTTACTTCCCAAATGGTAATGATTGAACTGTATGTAAATCTAAAATTCGTGTTAAGCTTTTGGAATGAGGAGCTATTTTCGAGTAATTTAGCGGTTACTAGCTCCTCAGACCATGCTGGACCTCCTTCATCTGCCGTGATGAATGTTAATTCATCCGTAGATCTCCAAGAAGAAGACGATGAGGAAGAAGATTCTGATTATCAGATTGGGTCTGATGAGGATGAAGAGTGTGATTCTGACAGTGAGGATAAGGATGATGATGACGATGACGATGAGGAGGAGGTTCGCGCAGATAGAAATTTATTACAACGTAAAAACGAACATATCTCATTTATTAATAGAGGAGTAGAACATCCAGCTAGGATAATTAATGATGTGTTGGGTTTTGCACGCGCTGATATTGATTTTATCGGTGCACGTGCTCGATTGGAGGGTCCTCTCGTAGAGAAAAAAAACATTTCTCTCGAAACAACATCTTATTCTCGCAGTTCAAAAATTTCATATTAAAAAAAATAAAGAAATAGTCGTAACCGATAGCAGTACGAAAAAATATAAGGTGAAATTTTAGGATCCAAATTGCAATTGGAGTTTATATGCAACGCTAACCAAAGTAGACGATGTTTGGGCTATTAAGACCTGTAGATTTATTACGGTGATTATGTGTGCTTCCGATTTTATTTTTTTATCTTTATTTATTGCTTCTGTTGTTATTGCTATGTAATATTTACGATTTTGTAAGAAATTATTAATTACTATTTGGAAATTTTGTCATAAACATGTGTTTTTTTATTTTCATACAAAACAAATAATTATGACCAAAACTATAAATAATATAAAATCTATAAAATAAAGTCCATACAATAACCTCCATAATAAAGTAATAAAAATAACAATCTGACATACGGCTGGTGTCCTTGGATCGTTATTTTTATTACTTTATTATGGAGGTTATTGTATGGACTTTATTTTATGGATTTATATTATTTATAGTGTTGATCATAATTATTTGTTTTGTATGAAAATAAAAACACATATTTATAACAAATTTTTCAAATAATAATTAATAAATTCTTATAAAATCGTAAATATTACATAGTAATAACAACAGAAGCAATAAGTAAAGATCAAAAATAAAATTGGAAGCACACAGGAAAAAAATTTCGAAATTACACAAGACAAAAAAAACACAGAAAAAAATTAGAGATTACACAACGAAAAAAAACAAAGAAAAAAATTCGAAAAAAATCCGAAAAAAATTCGAAAAAAATTCGAAAAGAAAAAAATTCGAAAAAAAATCCGAGAAAAAAAAACAAAGAAAAAAAAACAAAGAAAAAAAATTTGAAAAAAATCCGAAAAAAAATTCGAAAAGAAAAAAATTCGAAAAAAAATCCGAAAAAAAAAATTCCGAAAGTGTGCGTCCAAGGGTGACGGACGGGGAATAGAAATCCGTCTTTCCTATTTTTAAAATTTTTTTCTGTTTTCCTACTTTTTTAATTTTTATTATTTATTTTCCTAAATAAAAAAATCAGGACGGAGAATGATTATCCGTTCTTCTTATTTTTAAAAAAAAGTTTTCTATTTTCCTACTTTTTTAATTTTTATTATCTTTTATCTTAAATAAAAAAAAATCGGGTCAAATGCAGTTCTCTATTTTCTTATGATTTGATTACTTGGAACCATATGGCGAGTTTAAATATATCATAAATATTTTCTGGATTCCTCAGATTCCTGCAGGTACAATTGTGCATTTAATGTGTTAGATTCTTTTCAAAATTCACATGCATGTTGTCAGATTGAGATTCATTCATGCTTATTTTCTCCGTTGTATCTAATTTTGGGAAAGAGTCGAGAGGTTCCAAAGTACTGAATTCCAGAGGTACATGCAAAAATTCCAGTAAGATTGGCACCAATTTACCAGTAATAACACTGGAGTTATGTCTACAGTTATACCAATTGATTTATTTTTCAGAATTCACCATAGTACAGTAAAAGGAAAAGTGAGAATATATCCAGCAAACTGTAAACTAAAATTAAAAAAATGTGCATTTGGACAGCAAATTATATATATAGATTGAACATGCTATATAAAGACACATTCTGCAATATTGCAAAGCACAATCAAATAGGTTTCACACTGGTAAAAGTCACAGTAATAACCGGCTAGAATAGAACAACAACAATTAAATCCTACATGCGTGGAGCACACAAAAACACCCTCTAATTAACATATAGCTCACACCTTAATCACTAAACAAATCTTACTCCTCCATTATCCCTAACAATTGTTCTATACTTTTTACAAGAACCACCATTTTATCTTATCCCCCCAAATCCAATCTCCAGGAATCAACCATCTTTCCTCATTGAAGATCATACACGTTCGTGTCGGCTGTGTAGCATCCCAGAACTCTGACAAAAACCGAGAACCGTTCGATCTCCTCGATTGCCTCCTTGATTACGGGATCCTCAATTGACCCCTCGCAATCGACGTACAGGAGATGCGGGAAGGCTCTTAGAGATCCCCGACCGCGTACATCGAGAATCATCACTGGTGCTTGCCCCTCGTTAGACGAATTAATCACTTCCAATTTTGTCAAATTGATCTTACGGCTGGAGAAAGCCGATAAGACCTTAAGCACTACCATCATGGACCCGCCACGATGGGCAATCACCATACTGGTTTTCGCATTTTTGAAAACCCTTTTCGGTGGGGATTTAGCCAGGAGGAGAAATCGGGTCACGTTCCATGACTCATCTTGTAACCCGTGAGCCAGAACATCTAGGCCGTAGATTGACGCTGTACGGGGGCTAGCAATCGCGGCTGTGTCGAGGAGGTGATTTGCACGAAGCATCTCGACAGCACCGGCTGTATCTTCAACCGGCTCCCTGTCGACCCCAAGCTGAGCCAGTGCACGGCCACAGTGAGCCAGAGCCATGGGGTGACTAATCACGCGTCTAAGCTGAGTCTGGCGTACACCGGGCATGGCGAGGAGGCAGTAATGCACGAACAAGTTGATTTCTTGAACAATGCGCAGATCGTGCCGGAGCAACAAATCGTAATTCCTGAGTTCAGTCCCTTCCATGGTGCTTTCCACAGGGAGCACAACCTGGTCCGCTTGGCCACGCTCCACGGCCGCAATTGCCTCCGCAAAACTGCGACGAGGAAGTGTGGTGCAGTCAGGATAAGCGGTCTTCGCCGCGAACTCGCTGTACGCGCCGAAGGAACCCTGGAAGGCCACTCGTAAGCCTACATCGCCGTTGATCCCGGAAAATCCGTTCAAGTGAGGCAAAGCGGAGCCGTTAGCTAGTCCAGATCCGTTGATGGGTTTGGAGCCGTTGATCTTGGAGGGTTTGTGGAAGCCGTTGATCTTGGGGATTTCGCTGGAGCCGTTGATTTGAGCAACGACAGAGCCCTTGAGGGAGGCAGCGGGGAAGGCTATGGAGGGGGGTTTACGGGATTGAGAGGGTTTGGATAGTTTGATCGAGTGAGAGAGGGAATTTGAGAGGTCAAGGGAAGAGGCGCAGGCCATGAAAATTGGGGAAAGTGTTTTGGAGCGAGGTGGGATTGGGTTGGAGGAGACGAGAGAAGAGCGGACAAGGAAAGGAAAGTAAAGGGAAGGAAAGGGGAAGGTGAGTTGTTTGGTGAGGTGAAGCGAGAGCCAATTGCTTGTCGACTGGTAGACTTGTTTTTATAAAGGGCAGAAAGCGAGAAGGTACCTGATATTCTGATTTGGCAGGTTTGTTGGTAATTTCCGATTCTACCCTTGAACAAATTTAGTAACTCAAGTAATTGGGGGTGGTTACTACACTTACTAGTAATGCAATTTTGTTCCGCTGTTTCCCAAGTCGGATATTAAATTAATTATACTGAACCTAAGCCGTCAAAAATCAATCCAACGGTTTAAAATGATCTCTTGGACGCTCATCTTTGGTTGTATCTTTAATCTCATCCGTTAATATAGATCTGGACGGCGCTGAGGTACCTTACCCATCATGCTATCATTGACGAATAGCAGGAGGTAGTAGACTTGAGGGAACAGCGCCGGTGTTGTAGGAATGACTGGATAGAGCCGTACTGGCGCACTTCAGCAGAGATAAGCTACTCTTTTGGTTTTCTTTTCTTTTCTTTTTTTTTAGAAAGAAATTCTGAGGCACAAACCATACTGTGTAACTGAAAGCCGAGTTATTTTAACCAAGAGATGACATTTAAGCACGTGACTATCTCGGGCGAAAGAAACTTCTAGAAGGAGTAGGGGGCCTGGTGGGAGAAAGAGCCATTTCTCCAAATTAAAGTGAACATGAAAGCTTTGTATTAAAATTTATATAAAATTTATTTCAAATTTTTTTTATAATTTATTTATCTGTATATTATACAGCGTAGTATTATACAGTAAAAAAAATTAAGACTTATATCTCAAAATCGCACGATTTCAATTAAACTAGAAAATCTTTATAAAAATAATTAAGAGATGAAAGCTTGTGTTTTAGGTTGGTGTTCATAGACATTAATTCTTTTTTTTAATTAAAAAATGAAATTATTTTGGGTTTTGAAAAACTAATCTTTTACTCGTAACCAAACAAAAAATATTTAGGAAAAAAAAAACATTGTTGCTACCTTCTAAATAATCACACAAATGTGTGTGAAAAATAAAGTATATGAACGATAATTATCTTCAAGACTTTAACTATCTCTTTTTTTTTAAATATAGATATTCGATTAGCCAGATATGTTTTGTAACTAACAACTTGTTATGAAAAATAGCTATGAGGTTCAAATGATGTGGGATGTTAGTTTATTTGTGATATATATATTTCTTTTTCTAGATTATTAGTACCCCCTAGAAGGATTTGGGGGGGGGGGGGGGGGGGGGGGTCAACATCCCTCCTATAAATTGTAAAATTGCACTATTGTCATTTTTTTGGGGAAAATAATAGACAAAATTTCATGTATGCACTTCAAAATTTTCAATTTCCATATTTTCTCTGCAAATTCATAATATCGTATTTATCATTGTAAATAAAAGAAGTTTTGTACCGTACTTACCCAAATTTATCATCTTTTCATTCAAACTATCTATGATTAAACTCACAAATTCTTTGTCTTCTCTCATGAAAAATAAAAGAAATCGAGGATGATTAGGTTTAAATCGTGTCATAGAGAAGAGATGGTTAAGTTTAGTTCGAAATTATTAATAAAGGTTGCCATAGTTGATTTACATAGTTAGTTCGAGATTTGAATATATTTAATATATCTTAAAATTCTATTAGACAAATATGAAAGTTTCTCTAATCTAAAATGATAAGCATAATATTATAAATTTTGAAGTCTTAAAAGATGTACATAAAATTATGTCAAAATAAAATTGCACTGCACTAAACATGTTTAATTTGATCTTCTCAATCTCAGCTTTCTAGACCTTATCCCTGAATAAAATCCATGTATTAAAGTTTGTTGTTGCAAGGAAAGGATATTTCAAGTTTGAATTTTTCTACTACACAAAGTCTTTATTTGTTAATGTTCATTGTGGTGAATCTAAAATTAAAAAAAATGAAATTTCAGAAACAAAAATTAGTATAAGTTGAAAAATAAAAAAAACTCAGTTTATTATTTAAAAAAATGAGTATAGTTGTAGTAGAAAACTCATAACATGGTAAAATAAATATCATAAAAGAAAATGAGAAAACAAAACTAATAACATCAAAATAATTAAAAGAAAAAAAATGTCATAGAATAGAATTAGTACCAAATAAAGAAAGATAAAGATTTCGTACAACAATAATTTGAGAAAAAAAATTAGTCCTAACATGACATTGATTAGCATATAATGAATGCAGCATGATAATCAAAAGCAATAATTTTTGCTTTAAAAAAGGCATTAAATCACAACACTATAAATCAACTGTGATGTTCATATGATGTGTATATTTAGTGCAAAAGCATGGACTTAAAAGCATAAATGTCACAACAGATGGTGATGGAGTGGGGTATATATATATATATGAGAAGGATATAATTTTTTTTTTGTCTATTTCAAATTTTAAAATTTTTAATAATATATTTCTGATTATACAATTTTAGGTCTGTGTAAAATCATGCGTTCACAAGTCATACCGAACTCAAACATTTCGTTAATTAAAAATCATTGAGAAAGTTTTTAAATAAAAAAGGAGGGATGTTGAATATAGAGCTTAAATAGGTGCAATTATATTTTTATATATCTTGTTTTTTACGAAAAGATATATATTCAAATCTCAAAAAATATTTGAAAAAAAATAAATATCGAAATTAATGGAAGTTTTTATATAAAAAAAATATTTTTATAATGAGTTATTAGAGAAGGAAACAAACATTTCGATAATTAACTGAATAAAAAAAATATTTTTATAATGAGTTAATAGATCCCCACTTATTTTATTAGCATGACTTATATAATACATTATATTGATATTTAAGCTAAAGTCACCTTGTAAAGGAACTTTTCAGCACTTTAATGTGAAATGTGGAATCACTATCCATAGACTTTGGACCATATAAGAGAAAAAGAAAAATCATACAATCTTAATTTCATGTCATGTAACCATCTAAGTTGTACTTTGATTAATAAACAACACGAAATTCAGAGCTTTTGGTAGAATTTAGTGGTCAATTAAAAAAAAGAAAAAAAATAGCGCTTAATTAGAAAAAAAAAAAGGAATCATCAAGTCCAGTGACAAATTTAGAGAATCCGACAAACTTAGATACAAAATTAATAATAAGAATTCTTTTTATATTCACTATTTAAGTCCATGTATGTTTAATATTTTGTATTTAATTTATCAAATTTTAAAGAAAATTATATATAATTATTATTGATTTTGAAAATTAAAGGCGGACACTGGTTTGAGCTTGTCCATACATGAGTCCGCCACTAATTAAGTCCTACCGATATTTTTTTGTCATTGGCCTACAAGCTTGGAAGTATTATTATCTATTAAGTAAAAATTAAATTGAAACTTCAATTTATAGGTGCCATTCAATAACCTCCTCCTTTAGCCTTATTTAGTTTTTTTAGTTGTTTAATCTTCTCGAATACATGCTCCTTAACGTCGATTAAAAACCTCTCATTTAGCTTCTTTTTGTCTGAACTTTAATTCCATACCCGTTCCTTAAGGAATCTTCTAAATTAAATCTCCTTAGTTTTGACCTACAAATTAAGGTTATCATATACGAACTAATTAAAATTTACTCATCAACGTATTGCCGAACGGACTTATAGAGTATATGTTCCTAATATTTCAGTGACTCCCCATAAATTTTAGATCACCAAATCGGGGAATAAAATTTATATAATACATTATACTGTATTTGGAGCAAAATTTAGATTGCAAGGTAACTTTCAAACAAATGGAAAGTTGGTGGGACAATATTTGGAAACCAAATCAGTGCTCAAACAATTTTTAATGATCAAAAAAGAAAAAAAAAAGAAAAGTTATGACCACCTAAAGTGCTTTTCATAATTTCTTGGACTGAAAACGACAAAAGATAGATTGCAAATAAATGGGTCCTTTGAGAAAAAGTTACCACATGGCGTTTGAATTATGATTATTGTATTTACGGTGTTATATATTACGTAATATACAGATAAATAAATTATATTTATAAAAATATTTTTATAAAATTTATTTTTTATAAATTTTAATTTAATTATATAAATAATATATTGCGCTATATAATGTTAGGTAACAAATGATATAAATTACTGTATTTACGGCTTAAAAAGCTAAATCAAATTTTAATTAACGACGGATTAAAAAAAAAAGAAATTCCATTGACGAAATATTTAATAGGGTTTATATTACAAAATATTCTTTTATCATTAGTGGCCATACTTGACCATGTCAAACTCTGTATGACTATGACAGTCTCATCATTCAAAGAACAAAGTATTTAAATATTTATATTTGAATGCCTAGAAATAGAATTACGTCGAAGCTTCTATTGCCAGTGCATTTCTTGGACATTTATTGGAAAAAAATGTCAAATATTAAAATGATATTTTCCAAATCATTATTATTGATGGTGATCAAACCTTAATTGCATGCGCCAATTGCGATTCTGCATCGATTTAGAACATAATATTGCTCAAATCAAAGAAAAAGTAAAAGCCTAAAAAAGGAAGAAAGAGGTTTAAAGATTATAAATTAAGGATTTGTATCGTGCGTTGCGCTGTACTGTATAGTACAACATATAATTTGTTCGATTATATTAAAATTTATATAAAAATAAATTAAATTTTTTTTATAATTCATTTATTCATATGCTGTATAATATAATACTGCAAAACCCAAAATTTAAGTGACTGTATCCAACTTTGATCTTTTAACGTGAACACAACTTTAGATATAAATATTAGCATATTATATACATCATGACCTTAATTAACTGAATAAAAAAAGAAATATATTATAAGAATAAGTCATGACATGCACGGTACAATAAAGATATGACCAGAATATTTATTTGAGATAAGTTTTAATATTGGACAAGTGGCAGATAGAAGATATATATGACTGCCATTCTTCCAATAGGATAAGTTTTATTATTATTGGAGTGGAATACAACTTACAGGGATAAATAACAAGTAATTTATCAGCAATTTATGTTAATTTTGAGAATTTGATAACTATTTAAGAAGTATTACTAATTTAATAATGTTAGCATTTGATCTAATATATTGACAATCTAAACTAAACAAAGTATTTGACCTTGCATTTTTCACAAATCACCTTCCATTTCTTGTTTAAGTAACGCTCTTTTCCTTTTTTTTCCCTTAAAATAATTTTTTTTCACTACTCTCTTTATTATTTTTTAAATATCTTTGAGTTTTATTAGAATCAGTATTAAAATTACTCGCACGGTTCATTTAAATATGTTTCACTAAAACAAAAGTGGAACACGTGGACAACAGCACAAACACTGAAACAAAAACATGAAGAGTTTTAAATAAATAAACAAAATAGGCTGCTTGACTCCGTCTTAGCACTGCCTTTTCTTTTTCCCTTTTCCTTTAAAAATCTTTGGAACTGCTTCTAGAACCTATATTATAATATAATATACTCACCTACCTAGCCGGCTACATTATTGTACTAATAAATAAATAAATAATCATGCAGTGCAGTGAAGCATAAAATGGAGAAGCCCAAAAAAAACTTAAGAACTAAAATTTAAGGTCCTTTAGATCTAAATTGTGTAAAATGTAGAAGCCCAATGAAAGAACTTTTTAAAGTGAAGTAATTAAATTATAAACACATTGTTGGATGTGTAGATAGTCTATGGAAAATCTCTCACACAATTTATATATCTCTTGGTAATAAAATAAGGATCATTAAATTTCAGAACATTAAAACTTTAATTAATGAATAAACAGAAAAAGTACAAGATGCTTTATTTGCTTAACTGTTTAAGATTTGGTTTATGCTCAGTCCAGTTAGGTGACAGGCCATGGGCTTCTTCATGTAACATCTAAAGCGAAGAGATTCACCTCTCTTGTCAGAACTGAGAAGACGAGAATGGGACACGTGGCACTCCTCTCTCCTTCCTCGGTGTCTCCCCTTCTCCATCGACGACGATCGGCCGCTCCCTCCTCCTCGAAGAAACATCGCAGATTTTGCTCCTCTCCAGTTAGTGAGTCGCTGCTCTCTCATTTCTCATCTCTTCATCTCTCTCGTATTGAAGCTTCTATCTATTCTATACTCGGTATTCTACTAAGGTAAATAACTCATCTCGATCAACAGTGGCATCTTTAAGTGAAGATCCGATCCGGGATTGGATTCTCACTGAAGGAAAAGCCTCAGAAATTACCAGAATCAGTCCAATTGGAGGTGGTTGCATTAACTCTGCGAGTCGTTATGATACCGATGCCGGTTCCTTTTTTGTGAAGACAAATAGGCATGTATATGTATTCTTTTTCCATTTCTAGTGATAGATGTTTGCTCAATTGCAGTCTATATTGTCATGTTACAGTCTTGATCCTGTTTGATAGCATACTCTGGTCACTGTTTTGGCTTAATTGGGGGGTTTCTTGTAAAATGACAATAAATTGATGGTTAAATACTTAAATTTGGCAAAATTTTGTTAAATTCAAGTATTGCTTTGCTTAACTAGGTTGAATTTAAATTCAGGATTGCGCTTGAATATTTTCTCTATTCGAGCTAAAATTCATGACCATTTCTTTGCCTTTTGTTTGGATTTTGTTAACTGTTTCTGACATGTGGAACAAAATTGTCACTTGGTCGGCAGATTTACTCCAAATTTCTAAAATTAGATATATAGAACATTAATCAGATACTTGGACTTTGCTCCTTTTTTCAGAGAAATTGGACCATCAATGTTTGAGGGAGAAGCCCTTGGTTTACGTGCCATGTACGATACCAGATCCATTCGAGTTCCTTTGCCTTATAAGGTAAAATATCAACTTATATTTACATTTATATCTATGAAAGATTTAACACAAGGTACTTTGAACTTCAGAAGCTCCTGTTGCCATAATAATCAAGACAGTTGCAAGGTCAACAAGAAACCAATTTGATTATGTAATTTGCTTCTTCTGTATAATGTAGGTTGGGTCGCTTCCTAATGGTGGTTCATTTATAATCATGGAGTTTATTGAATTTGGTCGCACTAGAGGAGATCAGGTCATCCTATACATTTTAATGTATCCATCTAAATTTACCAATCTATCTCTTGATATTTGACGAAATATTTGGTCCTTCTCCAGTCAGTCTTGGGAAAGAAGCTTGCTGAAATGCATAAAGCTGGAAAATCTGATAAAGGTTTTGGTTTCCATGTAGACAATACTATAGGCAGGTAAAACAGTTCCTACCTTATTTATTATTGTTTTGTATATCAAATCCTTACAATTTGCAAGTGTTGTCTTACAAATTACATTCACTCTTTTGCTGTACTTGGAAACAACAACCGACTGTTATAACCAATGCTATATTGCTATATCAAGAAAATACTGTTCAATGGACTCTTGTTGCATAATTGTATTGATGCGATAATATTTTTCTTTTTTGTCAAATTGTCTGTAGGACTCCATTTGGCAATTTGGCAAACAAAAAAAAATGTTATTTTGGGTCCAAAAGTATTCTGAATATGTTTATTCTCATTAAAAAAATAGGTTCAAATATGCTTATGTGTCATTATTTACCTGGATGCAGTACTCCCCAGATAAACACTTGGAAAGACAACTGGATTGAGTTTTTTGCTGAGCATAGATTAGGCTACCAAGTGAAATTGGCACGAAGACAATTTGATGATCCTATCATATTGGAATTAGGTATGTAATTGAGCTAAAATAAATTTCTGGTGGTTGAAAAGTTGTGATTGTGAGGTAATGGTCTGTTTACTTTTATATATAATTTTAACAGGTGAAAGGCTAATAAAAAACATGCATCAACTTTTCGAAGGTGCTGTCATAGAACCATGCTTGCTTCATGGAGACTTGTGGAGTGGTAATATCAGCTCTGACAAGGATGGCAATCCTGTAATTTTGGATCCTGCTTGTTATTGTATGTATAAGACAATTTCACTTTCAGAACAATAATTGAAGAAAGTTTCCTCAAATTATTTATGTTCTCTATACCTAAACGCACAGATGGCCACAATGAGGCGGAATTTGGGATGTCATGGTGTGCTGGATTTGGTGGTTCCTTTTACAATTCCTACTTTGAGGTATCTCTTTTCAACTTTCAGCATATTAATGAAAAACATGAACAGACTAGTAAGTTGCATCTCAATTTTACTATAGGTCATGCCAAAACAGCCTGGATTTGAGAAAAGAAGGGATTTGTATATGTTGTACCATTACTTGAATCATTACAATCTCTTTGGTAGAGGATACCGGTCATCAGCAATGTCAATTATAGAGGATTACCTAAGGATGCTGAAGGTTTCTACCGTGTAATGGCAGTTATCCATCTTTTTCTCAAATCTTTTTGCAATGGGTGTTTTTATAGTAGTGCCGTCAGCATTTAGCATTAACATTCTTATGCATCTTTAGATAAGAAACAAAAAAGAGTTCAAAAGAAAGTACCATATTGTACATCTAATTCGAGCACTATTTTGTAAAAAGCTAACCATATGTATCCTGTGCATTGTTCTTGTTGAATTTTAATGGACTCATATGTCATAACTGAAATGTCAATGTGAATCTGACTATGAACAAGACAATGGGTCTCTGTTTTCAAAAACCAAGGGAAAAGAAAACGATCATAAGGGTCCCGATCGTGCTTATATGAATGTATGCTTACTGATAGTTTCTTTGTATACAATCAGTGAGTTGTCCAATGACAATAAAAAAAAAATCGTATTGTTATCGAAATCTTCTCTTATGGGGGTCAAGTAGCAGCAGAGTTTAGTATTGGTTATGGTGAGCATGACCTTCTCTTTTCATCAAAAAATTTATATAGAGATGACATATTTCTTGAGTTATTTGTTGTTTGGACCATGGAATGGTCTTCCTTAATCAATTTTGCATCATAATTTTTTTTCCTTGATTGAGCTGGCCTCCTCCTATTTCTGTGCGAGATGTGCACGAATTATGTCATAAATCCAAGCAAATTGTGATTCTTTCAAGATGGTTTGTAAGAAAAACTTCCAACGCCTCTTTCAATATTCAATATTTGGATAGCTTGAGTCTTGAAGAAATGTAAAATCATACATCCGCCCCTACAATTTACGAACCAAATGAAATTACATAGTGATGTTAGAATCTCTTAGGATTGTATTCTGGAACAAAGAACACAAAACATTTCTGTTTTAGAAAAATGTTGTTCCAAGAATGTAATATGTCTGTAAATGAAATCGGAATCAAATATTATACATAATGTGTGTGGTGGAGTAATTCTACGAAAATATGCCCAATGTCAATTGGTTAACATTATTATAGCTTTCTCTATTTTTGAAATATATATAATGTTATGGGAGGTTTCCAAATTTTTATCTTGTGTCAAGTTGGTCCCAAATTTTTTTATTTTGATGACAACCCCTCTGAACTATGCAATTAATGACAAGTACACCAGCAGCAGGTAATTTATTATATGATGATCAATTTCTAGTATAAAATGATAGAATATCTTTAATAAGTTTATTTTTGTTTAAATGTTTTAATGAATTACAATACTTTATAATTGTTAATATTAATTTTAAGTTGATAATAGTTTTTTCTTTTCAAAGTGATCGCTATTTTTTCTGTAAAAGTAAAAATAGTTTTATCCATTTTAATTATTTATGAAACTATGTATTTCTCATAAAAATAAAATAAAATATAAAAATAAAAAATAAGAATTTAAATATCAAGGATCTTAGTATTATGAATACTTCATCAAGTTTTAATGTTATCTTAAAAAAAACTATTTACTAACTTTTTATAATTTAAAAATGTCATGAATCATAAATATTTTAAATTAAATACTTTACACAATCAAGGGTATTATTGTCCTTTTCTACTTAAAATCATATAGTAAATTAACTGTTAGAGGTCTAGTCATCACTACTTGCATAGTTCAGGGGGCTAATTACTTATCAAAATAAAAAGTTTGATAACCCACTCATCATAAAATGAAAGTTTGGAGGCCTTTCATGGTATTACCTCTTTTTAAAATTCAAACGGGGCTTACAGTCATCCAGTTTGTCCAGGTAAAACTTATAACCAAAATTTGCGTGTTTTAAGTTTTTACTGAGAAAATTGTTGATTCTAAAAATTCCAACCAGTCCAATAAAAATAGATTTTTACATAACAAAAAGAAAATACATAAACAAAAAAATAAATAAAATATGATTTCCTACGACATTAACGATACATAAATAGAAGATGAGGCATCTAATAACTATAGTCATTAATGTCCATGACGCTTATTTTATCACTTATGTTTTAATTAATATGTATAAATTGTTAGATATATTCTAATATATCTCAATAATATGCATATAAAAAAATTATTGGATTTTAACTTTGTTTCAATGGTTATCAGGAGAGTGAACTAAATTACATATTAGTCCATTGATTTTTGTTAGTGCTCGATGCATATCAAAATAAAATTGAAATTATGTAATTTTTTATGTACTTATATAGTATGATATATATAAAATATCCAATTAATTGATTTTGTTATTTAAGAGTTTAATAAATAGTTTTTTAAAATTTAATTTCATGATTATTGATATACCACTAACGATCATAGATGTATCACCAATAATCATAGTTATTGAATTCCTTCTCCTCCTCCGTGAATACAAGATTGTTTGTCATTGCGCAGCTGAAACCGATTATTTGATACTAAAAACTCAAGAGTTAAATTGTAATACCGATGAATCGATGCTATGAATACACATCACACATTATCCGCACGCGTGCGCGTGTGCGCACACACCGCCGGCGAGAAAGGGCCACATTTCAACCTTGACGATCCTGCCAATTTTTTAGAGAGATAAGGGTTATCTTATGGTAACTTCAAAATAAAAAGGGAGTTGTCTTATGAAACTGTGTAAACTGGAAAGTGAGAATCATCGGTACACTGTCTTGAAATTTGATTTTTAAAATTCGAATGACCAGTCTGACATATATTAAAATCTAATTTGAAATCAAATTTTTTTTATTTTTTAGATAAAAAACAAATTCACTAATTAAAAAAATGATAATATTTTTTTCTTTCTATCTGGATGATGATACAAAAAAAAAAAATATAGAATGTTAATATGTAAATAATATTGACCGAGCGGTTTCAATGAATAATCTGAATTTCAAAAATCCAAATTTTAACACCAAACATCAGGATCTTTTTACTTTATCCTAGCGCTCTTCATTTATGTGTTTATATATAATAGCAATGACATTTTCAGCAAATCAAAATAGTCAGATCATATCTGAGTCTTAAAAATGAAATTTTCAGTCCTTTTTTGTTATATAAGGATTTTCATTAACTCGATATTTATTTTTTTTAAAATATTTTTTACGAAATTTAAATTTATATCTGCTCGTAAAAATACGAGATCTACCATCACTATATCAGATACGTAGTTTTTAATTAAATATTTTTTAATATAATAAAAGAAATATACATATCGTCAACAAAAAGCAATATATTAGAAACATCACAATAATACAGAACGATATGATAAAAAAGGAAGAATGTCTTGACTAAAGAATGTCTTGACTTTGATATATCATGCACGTGTCAGATTCTAATTTACAGCCTTTACAAAACCAAGCAATATTCCCAAAAAGTTCGTGGCCCCAACTTAAATTTTACGTATAACAAGTCAAGACAAAGAGGTAAAAACATGAGAGATTCTTAAATCCACTTACATTTATAAAATAATAAAAATCATTTGATAATCGATTGCGGAAACCAGCCATTATAACTACTCCAGAATCCAGCCACGTAGACTTTTTCAAACCCCATAAAAAATGTACACAATATCTAATCGCACTTGCCAGTATTTATTACCTCTGTTTCACCAAACTCGTCTACAATTATTATTCTACGTGGAATATTCAAGATATTTCTGATAGTTCCTCCACCAAACAAAATTGTGATTTTTGAATGATTTGAGTAGTTAAATATATTTCAATTTATTAATATTTTCATAGGGCCACAAAATTAAGTGTATCTTTGACGTCCATTATTGATTTTAATTTTTAAATTTCAATCGAATGATTATTTAGTTATTTTTGAAGTCCGTTATTGGTTTTGATTTTTAAAATTTCAACTGAACGAAATAGAGAGAATAATCAACTCATGTAAATAAACTTTAAAAAACTAATAGTGAACTATCATGTACGTTGTTAATATGATATATATCACTTTCAATGGTCGTAGTGCAAAAATGACTTTTCTTTTATTGATCCCATCTTTATTTTAAGATTTAATTTTTGCTTTTCTTTTTTTTCCTTATTCCATTAATCATTGTTATATAAGTCATTTTTCATAAATAATATCAAAGCAAAATTTAATATGAATAATACAAGCTAGCTAGATAATGCAAATCCCATTATTATAACTACCCAAGTGGCCAAGTCACAATAATTCATACAAATTGAACTTGTTGTTGAAAGAAATTGTAGAGGAAAACTATCCCCACACGATTGCAGAGAAACGAAATGAGCGATTGGATATGTGGCGGTGTGTAATAAGCCCGCAGTCATAAAGTTAACGCAGCTCATAATGCCTTTTTTACTCTCCGAAAGTGTCTTAATCTGCTTACCAGCTAATTGCAAGCCAGGCTTTGTCAAAACGCGTCTAGCCCAAACCAAACGAGAAAAAAATCACCTCCTTTTTTCTCCTCTCTTCTCCTCTCCTTCCCTCCTTTCTCTCTCACCATGGGCACCACCACCACCATTCACTACTTACACTTACTCCATGTCTTAAACCCCGCGCTTTTTTCCCTCCTTTATAATCCCCTGCTACTCTCCAACTTATCCCTTGATCTGTACCTCTCCTCGCAAATTAAAACCAAATTAGTCGATTCTCTTCCAGTCATATACACACACGCACGCACACACACACGCACACACGCACACAAGTACACAGGCCACTTGAACAGATAATTATTTATTGAACTGTTTGCTCTGTTCCTTGCATAGTACTGTATCACCTTTTTAAGAAAGAGAGAGAGATATATCTATATATCTATCCATCTATGGATAACCAGCATTACTTGAACCAACAGCCCGAACTATTTCCCCATTATATGCAAGGAACCAATGACAATGCGCCACAACGACTGGACCAGAACAGAGCTCCGAGCCATACTGGTGGGCTGCACCGAGCATCTAAATCGCCTCGTGGGAAACACCCGTTGTACCGCGGCATCCGTTGCAGGAGCGGCAAGTGGGTTTCTGAGATCCGCGAACCGCGCAAATCCAGCCGTATCTGGCTCGGTACCTATCCAACAGCTGAGATGGCTGCAGTTGCTTATGACGTGGCTGCATTCGCACTGAGAGGAGCGGATGCAACTCTCAATTTCCCATCAGCATCCCGGCCAGTGCCAGCATCACCATCTCCTCAGGATATCCGGGCGGCAGCAGCACAAGCCGCAATGGCGTTGTTGGAGAAACCGAAGGAAGAGAATGCGGGAGGATACATAGACGAGGATATGCTTTTCGGGATGCCGATGCTTTTAGAGAGCATGGCAGAGGGTCTGATGATGAGCCCACCTAGATTAAGCCCGACCACATCCGAGGAATCATTCGATGATGCATCAGAGGGTTCAAGCCTTTGGAGCTATCCATAAGTACATAGGTGTATATGTAGGAGAGAGGAATAATCAAGGGCATTTATATACCTTGCATAGTTTCTTGAGTGCGTATTAATATGTGATTCTTCCATAATTCCATAGCGATCGAGCTTATGATTAGGCGGGATCTCAATATATACCTACTGGGTGATGTTAATTACTTAGCATGATTTTGTTTTTAGATGCTCAAATAGTGTTTCCTATATGTTTTTTTTGTAATTAAATTTATCAGTTCGTTGCTCATAGTGTATATATATATATATATATATATGTATGTATGAAAGTACTATATATATATATATGTATGAAAGTACTATATATATTACTAGTAAAATATTGATATTTTGTGGGAGTTTAATTTGTTTCCACTGGTGCAAATAACATTGAACTATACACACACACACACTTTTCGTGAGTATATTAATTATAGATGATGCTTGCTTTTAAGATCTAATTCAATATGATTTTAGTTATATGTGCATCTCACTAATAGAGGAACTCATGGAAAATTTCTGGAACCAAAACTAATAATCATTGTTATACGAGGTCATAATCAATTACGTATTACTATGTGTATATATATTTAATATTTTGTACTAGAGATGTTCAGATAACACAACTTTGCTGATCTTTCAATGAAACCTCCAAGGCAATTAATTGTCATTGACTGCTAATTAATTACAAGAAAAACAGTACATTTGAATTAATGCTTCTAGTTTTATATCTAGACTGATTACCAGCACAATTCTTTTCTGAGTGCAATAATATAGTCCTACGTTATTGCGACCACACGTCACCTTTCATGTAAAAGGAAGAAGGTTTATTAGGTCATGAAGAAGCTAGAAAGAGAGATATATCATATATGTAATGTTACAGCTCAAGCCAAATATTCTCATTCCACGCTGTACTTAGTAGAGTTGGTTGGTACTTACTACACACTTTCACAGAATATATTGTGATACCTTACCTAGGATTAACACCAGTTATACACGTGTTAGGAGGCCGTTGATAAAACATTCTCCAGACAACTCAGTCAAGACAATATTTTCTGTAGATTTCCCTGTCCCACCTTAATTTCTTCTATCCCGGCCCATTCCTCTACAATTCTTGCACCCTCCGATTTTTCTACAATCCGCATGTTTATTTAGTAATGAAATTCAATGTGAACTTATTTTCATCGTGTATATCCATGTGATATTTTTAACAATCCTAAAAAAAACATTGTTTTGAAACAAACGTATTAAAATTAAAGATGTCTACCATCGTGTGGATGTGATTAATTTTTTTTTTTTGAAATTGTCTGATGAATGGCCACAAATTTTCAAGCGGTGCCAATTAAAATGATGAAAATATATAAACTTTTTTCTTGACAATGATTTTCAAATCAATTTTCATAACATTTAAAGTAAAAGGTGAATTTATATGTATAGTTATTTGACATCTAGATAATCTAACAATTAAATTTTATACATTTTATGTATTGCAACTTAAGCATTGTTTGATGTGCACTAATGACTTTACTTTTAAATTGTTGAAATTTAAAATAAGCTGATGTATGACGAAACATACGCTAAATTTCATCACTTATTATGAATATATAGGGTATGAAAAATCGGCTTGACATATTTTGTCTTCTTTAGTGATAGAAATTTAGACGATTACATTAGTAACGTTATATTGAATTAAGGAAATAATTTATCGAGTCCTATTAAGTATTTGAATCAATTACAAAAAGATTAAATCAATAATGTGCAAAATGCATGCTTAATATTACGTGAAATCGAGCCGGATATATCAGACCCGCACATGCTCGGTGCGGCCGTACTGAGACATGCAGGCATAAGCACACTAGGCTTCTATTGCGGGTGTCCCATGGCGTTGTGAGACATTGTATAGAGAGGGAAAAGAGAGGAAGAGTATTGTGAAGTGATAAATTAACATCAAAGAGATTGATTTCACCATTTTTTAATGAAAATCAAACATTCCACACTAAAGAATCCTGAGATCTCATTTAGTTTACATCGAAAGGGGAAGATCAAGAACAAATTAATGTGAAAGGAGACATTACAACCAAGTATTAATTATCATCCGCTGCAGTATATATATCTAAACTTTATTAATCTATGAATTCAAACAAGCTCACCTCTAATTATAATTAGATTTATTATACTTTTTACTCAATCTGCACTTTATTTTATTATAATTTATGAATTTTATTATACTATCAGGTGACACTCTAAAGTTACCGGCCTGTTCGAACAATTTGTCCGGTACGACGACAAATTCAGTAACTTCTAAGAACATTTTTAATAACATATATACTATTTTAGCCAAGGGCAAGGTGAATTTGTATCTGATGTTTCTCCCAATCCAAATAACAAGATCTTACTTTTCCGGTATGCATCGTTTAATCTAAAGTGACCATGTTAGATCGATCGATTTGCTTATGGCGCCGTTCAAGCCGAGTTTCCGATGATGTCGGTAAGTTGATCTATAATGTTAAGACTCTCTGGATCCAAAAAAAACTGCACCTAGCTAAAAAATTGGATTAGAAATAACAGCAGATCGTATGTAGGCATGAAATGCTACTGGTCCCTTGACAGCCAATTTAATCAGAGCATGCAAAAAGTTGATCTAAAAAGAAAGACAAGTTGCATTCTAAAAAAAACGAAAAAAGGACATATATCCTAAAATTAATTACTTAAGCTGAATAATTAAATCTTATTAAGCCCAAACAAGCCTATTGCAGCTACGTGTTCATCAGATATCCATACATCTAATCTAATTAATGTATATGTAATGCTTGATTACGCAGCTGGTACCTCTTGTCATGGGGCCCCCATGTTTCCATTCTCAACAAAAAAATAAAAAGAGCAGATGTGAATGGTACTTCCGATATTTGAAATATGCTGGTTTTCTCCGTTGGATTGATGCTGAAAGGGGAAATTTCGACACGTGTCTTTATTGAGCTTAGCTAACTGTTCTTCTTTCTTGGAATTAATTTTGAGGATTTAAATTATGGAAAATGTTTGAGACATATTATTGTTAATATCGATACTGATTTTATTAATCATCTAAAATAGAATTATTATTCATGTTAATAACTTTAATATGTAATTTATTTTGTATAATATTTTATTATTCAGCTCAAATATTATTAATCTAAATAATAATTTACTTAAGTTGATCAATAAAAATATTATATAAATAAATTATATAATAAAATCGCTAACATGAATAATAATTCATCATTTAATTTGAATAACAATTAAAGTCGGTATCGATAATGATATCAGTAGCGATATATGTATACCTTAAACTAAATACTTTCGAACATCATTTTTGTAATTTTCTGATAGAGCTATATGGCTAGAAAAGTAGGGATCCTCTTTTCTTCTCTTGTTTCTTTTCATTTTTAATTTGTAATTAACTGAATTCTAAGTATGCCTATCTTATAAAGTTCTTTTAGTCTTCTTCCGATTTTTCTTTCTTTTTTTTTGAAAAATGATTTTCTATTAATAGTGAATCTAATAAGATTTTTAGATCACAAACCCATTTTGATTAAAAAAATATGTCAATCATAATGATTAATACTGATTAGCCAATGGACAGCCACACCATAAAAATTTTCAATACCATTTTCTGGCATGTCATCATCGCTTTTCTTGACCCTGCTATCTCTAAACTAAAACAATATAAAATCACAAAGTTGTGCTTGATAGATAATCTCTAATTATTGTATCAAAAATTCAAAATCCACCTTCAAAAAAAAAATAGATAAAATTAGGTCAAAATACGATATGCGTCCAAAAAGAAACCAACACACACACACACACACACACACTAGCAAATTAAAGATATTAATAATACAGTCTAATTAAACTAACATAGTGGCAGGGCCCAAACAATTTTTCGGTCACTTTTTTCCTAAAATGAGATCCCTTTATACATGCACTATTCAAAAATGTCACCAGCCGAATTCGTCCCTTTTTTGCCCCCATTAAAAGAAAAGATCCGCCGGAATATCTATTCCTTTTTCCAAAACGAAATATTTCTTTTTTTCTTTTCTAAAAAGACCGTATCCACAGTTTGAAAATTCTCAACAGAGAATCGGAGCAGGAAAGAGCAAGGAAGCAGCAGCAGCATCCGGCGTTCAACTTCGATATGGACCCAAAAAGGCATGACTGTATACACTGTTTATAGATAGATAGGCCGCGCAAGCGCCAGCCAGGCCGACAAGGTGTCATGTCACTTCTCATTTTTATTTATTTTTACTTAGCGCTGAAACAAACAACACCGGGCCCAGGCTTTCTTTTCCGAAATGTGGCTGAAATGGACGTCTTTTGGTGCCCGTTCATGCATGCCAATGTCATGGTGTCGTTCGATTTTCTGTACGGAGTGTTGACTATGTCGTTGTTTATTGTTGTATGAAATATCCATAGATCTCAATGTTATAATGTCTTGTTTTGCCAGCTAGCGGAGCAAAGACGCCGGAATTTATGTGGTTTTCTTTGTTTCGGTTCATATATAAGATGTAACTAACTGGTGCACACGGTTGCCACTCTTAATTCTGGGTGTCATCCAATGGATGAAGGATTCTTAGTCTTTTCAGAATAGAAATGTGCAATTAATTGTTCAAGATGTATAATGTGGGGGTTTAATAATTGTGAAGATATCTGATGTCGTCATCAAAGAAATAGTCCTTGGAAGTATTATCATTGTTTGATTATTGGTTTCTACTAGTTCAATGTTTCAGTTTAGTTGCTGACCCATCAATAGTATTTTACAATACATGCTGATATAAAATAAGCACAAAATTTCCTTTTTATCAATTCCATGAATGCTTTGATATTATTTTTGATGTCCTAAACTTGAGTATGTCGATTATTTTTTGAAGCCTAAAATGCACATAGTCATAGCCCGCAGGAGATCATTTTCGTTCATCTTACTTTATATCCTATAGATAAAAGAAAAGAAAAACGATAGACATGTTTTTTTATTTCCTACATGGTAAACGTTTGAATGCGCACAACATTTATTTATTTATTATTTTTGAAGCATCAAAACATTCGTATTGTAAGGAATAAGGAAAATAATAAAATTTGAAATTGAAAAGTTTTTTTTTTGAAAAAAAAAGTAATAGAGAATAAAATTTTAGCATACGAATATTATGTACCACACAAATATTATGTACCATATGATCATAATCATGCAATAGTGCTATTTAAGAAAAAAAAATACACAATCACATATTGTATATATAATACTCGTATGATTTTTTGAATTATTCTTTTCGGCATCTCTCTTGATTATTTTTTTTTTTCAAATTATGCAAACAACCTCTATAATAATATAAATCCTTAAGAAGAGTACTGCTTATTCATAGTAGTAAGAAATAGTATTCTGAGTATTGTTCATCCATAGTATTATTATTCACATTATTTTTTATATAATTAGTTGATAGTTATATTTTTTATATAATTAGTTGGTGAATATATTTCGTATGTGATAAAAAAATGATGATAAATTTTTTTTGACGCAGCGAAACGCGCTCCATTTTCTACTGATATTTAATTACCCCATATGCTATTCATTTAAAAATCAGCGGACTACTTGGTTTTTGTAGATGAAGGCCTAGACGGCTAGACCAGACAAACTTAGTCTGGTGTGTTGTGTGCTAAAGGCCGACGACGGCGTGCATCGACATCATTCATCCAGAGAAGCATTTGTTAGATGGGCTCAATGGATCAATAGATCTTTTACTGAGCTGAGAAAACAAAGCCCAAATCAAACAAAACAGGCCCTTGCATCAATCTCCATCTGGAAACCTCCAGAGGTTTTAGTAGTCCCGACTGCTAGGAGGAGGAGGCTGCACTGTACTATTGCTATACCTCCGGTGATTTGCGTGGCTGTTCTCTTCTCTTCTCTTCCCTCCAGCTTTCATCGCTAGCTTCCCGATTGAGCTTTCAAACGAGCACCGGGGGCGGAGCAGAGAGAGAGGGGGGGAGGGGGGTTGTAAGTGAGAGGAAATGACGACGCGAATAGCGCCGGGAGTGGGAGCGAATCTGCTAGGGCAGCACTCGGCGGAGAGGAACCAAGACGCCACCGTCTACGTCGGAAACCTCGACCCTCAGGTGATCTCTTTCTCTCTCTCTCTCTCTCTCTCGTTCCCTTTTGGTGTTATATGTTGCTTGTTTCAGTGCTTGTCTTGGCTAGGGTTTTCTTATTCTCGTCAATAGTTGCCAGAACTCAGAAATAAGGGAGTAGTACAATAATTCTGGCAATTTCTGAATATGTTGGTGGTCAATCATGAAACAAGTTTTAGTTAGATTAATAGTGTAATTTTGCCAAGGACACTGTCTTTATTTATCAGATAAATTTCATGTTGCTGGATGAAATTTATCTGAATTGTGGTATTTGCGCTTTGATGCTGATGGGGAACGTCTCAAGCTTTATAGATACTTTGTGGAGATTTAAGCTGTTTTGGCAACAATAAGGGAATGATCGGTTCCTTCTCAAATTATATTTTAGTGTACCAAGCTAGGATAATACAGGTTTCTAAAAAAAATTGTATTTCTAAAAAGAGGTTTTATTTAAGGGAAAAGAAGAAAGTTAATGGTTTGTGGTTCATTTAATAGTTCAGAAGTTGAAGATAATTTTTGGTCTTTTTTTGCTTCTTTTTAATCATTATTTTGGTGCCTGAAATCCTTAAATGTAAGTGGGAACTAATTTCCTCACAAGACACTCATCTTGTTGTACAGACAATAGGATTTGAAAATTTAGGTATGTCGTGGTGTTGGATATATCCCTAAAGAGACACCGGCTTTAGTAAATGTACTAAATGCATCCATTCCCTCACAAACTTAGATGCTTCAGGTTATTTCTCTAGGGAGTTGGTTCATTTAAAAGTTAAACCTTCATTGATTTACTATTTTGTCAAATCTCCAGTGATGCATTCCGTTATTTGAACTTTCTTTATGTAATGTCACAATTGTTTACCTGTAATTCTATATTTGTTTCTTTCTTTTGTATGTTCCTTATAGTATCATTCTATTTACTAGGTTGGCGAGGAGCTCTTATGGGAGTTATTTGTACAAGCAGGACCAGTTGGTAAGTTATTTAATTCTCTTCTATACAGTCGCCATTTGGTTCTATACTGCCCTCATGTTGTTCTCTTCATAGATATTTTGACCCAAAATTTTATTGTTTTATCTTATAGTAAATGTATATGTTCCGAAGGATAGGGTGACAAATCTGCACCAGGGATATGGCTTTGTCGAGTTCCGTAGCGAGGAAGATGCAGACTATGTAAGTACCAGTATTTACTTGATTTTCTGGGTTATTATTTCTCAGTTGTGTATTTTTGTAATTATTTGTTTTTGCTGATGCCCAAAATGTGCAGGCTATTAAGATTTTGAACATGATCAAGCTTTATGGAAAGCCTATAAGGGTGAACAAGGTCGGTTATTGATACTACTTTTGTTTTCTCTGTGCTTACTATATGTTTTTTGAGAGTTCAGTGTATTTTGGTACATTGAAAACTTGAATGCTAAATTGTTTAGTTATGTAAAAAACTTCGGTTGCCTGACTGGCATTGTTATTGATGTGTCAGTTACAGCTATTAAATGGGTTTTTAATGAGCTTTTAGTGGTCAGTACTTATTTTAATCATTGATCGCTTATAGAATTGTCAGGGGTGTAAGTTTGGTTTCTCATGCCGGTATTGTACTGCTGTACCACTACTGGAGTTACCTCTTCGGTGTAGGTGATACTGTAGTCCCCATATGTTATTGCGTGTGTCTGAACTGTATGCAATCTTTTTGGTGAAATTTGACAATTTTTCCATGATTTAGGCTTCCCAAGATAAGAAGAGCTTGGATGTAGGGGCGAATCTCTTCATAGGCAACCTCGATCCAGTAAGTATAGAGTATCATTATAAGATATTTTTAATTTTCTTTTTCACAGAAGTAGTTTAAGATTTTTGAGCTTGGCTTGTCTCAACTTAGGATTTCAATTTGTTATGAAACTTTTGTCCGATGCATACTGGACTCCATGTGTATGATGAGTCTGGTATTGTACAAGTTAGTGCCTTTTTTTGTAATACTGTGTTTTGTTTCTCTTACTTCTGAAGCAATAAAATTGTATGTTGGTATGAGGGATAAAGGAAAAGGAAAAAAATTAAATTGAAAGATCAACTGAATCAAGAGTATAGACACAAGTTAGACCCAGTGCATCTCATGAAGTCTTATGGCCCACAAAGGTATCAGAATATGATTTATAATCTTCTCTTGCTGCCAGGGTTACTGCAAAGCCTTTTTTTATCAACATATTAACCTACTTTTACTTTTCACTGTTTCGTATGTGTATATTAAGTTTATTTGCTGACTACTTTGCTGAGTACTATTTGTTTGAATTAAACCAGGATGTTGATGAGAAGCTTCTCTATGACACTTTCAGTGCTTTTGGAGTTATTGTAACCAATCCAAAGGTGATTTTTCCATCAGTACTCTTTATTATTAGTTTGTTATGTGCTGTCAATTACCTGTACATTTGCATTACAACTAGTTGTAGCAAGCTGCATGCCTAGAGTTCCAGCTTCATTTCTGACTACAACGATTATTGTATGGTTACTTACAGTCTTTACCAGCATTTATCGTACTGATTTTAATGCTGAAATATTTATAATTATTTGTCTTTTATCTTGAATCATTTCTCTATTTGTATCTTATGACATAAGCTTTAAACTTTTGTTTGTATTCTGCAGATAATGCGAGATCCTGAAACTGGTAACTCGAGGGGATTTGGCTTTGTTAGTTATGATTCCTTTGACTCGTCAGATGCCGCAATTGAGGTAATTTGGACTTCTACTAACTTCATTTCAAGTTAAATTCTTTGGAGATCTATAGGTGATAATATAAGGTTAATTTACCAGGGAGTGACCTTCTTAACTGCAGCCATTTGATCTTTGTTTTTTGTTTCCCATCAACTGAATTGATAATGTGGTTACTAAATATTTTCTCAGGGTTTCATTGAGAGTCAATAGTAATTCTATTTGGTGGTTGAAATGCTAAGAATATATTTGTTTTATTTGCAGGCCATGAATGGTCAATATCTCTGCAACCGTCAGATTACTGTCTCTTATGCATACAAAAAAGACACAAAAGGAGAGCGTCATGGCACACCAGCTGGTGAATCTTTCTTTCTTTTTATTTGTATGAATTTGGTTTAATAACTGCTATAGTGAATCAAAAGGAAAGAATATGAAAGATATACTTCGCAATTCTCCTTAACTCCGGAATTGCAATACCACTGCCATGTACAGGCCATATTCAATATTCTCGCTTGGTCTTGCATGCTGATCTAGCTGCTAAACCAAAAATTTAATTATTGAATATCAGAATATTAAATGAAGATTTTTTTTTTAGTAAGTTAACAAAAGAAAACTGATGGCCATACACACTGACTACCTGGCACCAGGCATCGGTTTAGTCTGATGTGTATAGATATTGTACTAGTATTAGTCACAATGATGAGTCAGTACTGGCATCCAGTAACAAAAACTTATTCTCCTGATATTTTTATTATGTTATCTCATTAAATTGTTTTACAATAACAAGATTCAATTCTCTTTATACAGAGAGAGTGCTGGCAGCGAGCAACCCAGCAATCCATAAGAACCGACCCCACACATTATTTGCTAGCGGCCCTCCAACTCTTCAAAATGGGCCACCGCAGCAGGCCCCTGTTCCACCTAGGCCTTTCGCAAATGGCTCCATCCCACCCCCCCAAGTTCCAGTCCAATCAATGCAGGCCCCACCTCCAGTTGGGGCTGGCCAATACCATCATCCAATGCAGATGGGGGGACCGCCATCCTGGCCTCCTCCACCTGCATATAATCAACACGGTCAGAACATGCCGCCTCAAGGAATGCCACCTCCTGTCCAGTTTAGGCCACCTGTCAGACCGATGACACAAGGCATGCCTCTGCCACCTCCTAATGCTGGCATGATGAGACCAGGTGTTCAACCACCCCCGCCTCCTATGTGGCGACCCCCGCCACCACAAGCTCAGATGATGCCGCCACCCCATGTTATGAATCAATAAGTGTTCTTGTTTAAAGATCTGAGGTTGAAATTGATGCAGGAATACCTAGATGCTTTTTCTTCCCTTTTTAGGCCTATTTATGGGTCCATGTTTAATTAGATGATAAATTTGAGAAATCAGTTCAGTGCGTCTGTTTAAATGATGTAATCCTTTTTGCTTGATGAGTTCTTGAATGAAAATTGTTGTGTAGGAGATTTTGATGTGAGATATTAGATTGATTCCTATCTATGATTGAACTCAATTAGAAACAAGAAGTATCCCGAGGGAAATGAGAAGTAGGGCTTTCGATCTTTCCTACTTTTTGAACTGTTGTGATGAGGGGTGAGAACATGCCTCCGTGATGCTGTAATCTATCGTTTCCAGGGTGGGTGCTGCTGATAAGCTAGCCATTACTGCTGTAGGCTGAAAATTCATTGGTTGAATGCCCTGGTAAAGCTGATACAAAACAAAACTTTTCTTGTTTGTGTGCGTGTTAGTTGTTTGGTTAGCGGTTGTTTAAGTCGGTGATACCATTGTCTAACACTGGTATTCTTCCTCTCTTCTCTCTCTTTTGATCAATGGCTCAGAAAATATTTCACGACAGGGTCAGGTCCAGAATGTTGCTCAAACTGCAAAGGAAAGTTAAAAAAAAAAAAGATTGTAGCAATAATTGGTGATTAGCTTCTAGGTTTCATAATAGTGGAGAGGTAGAACTTTCATGATGTTCCAAAAAAAATTGAGATGTGGATATGTTGTACTCTGAACAACGGTTTTGCAACCAAAAACAAGGAGAGACTATATACCCTAGACGCTTACTGGGAGCGTGATAATTTCTTTGATGATCGTCTAAATGTCTAAATTCTTTCTTAAAGAGTCTATTTGATAAGAGTTTCTGACAGTATTTTGTTTGTGACACGGTAACCATAGTAATTAATCTGCCCTGGATTATATCAATGGCACAATACATTCAAGAGAATCACCTGATTCGCTCGCGGAACTTCCTAATTCACCTTTTTATCATGGGGAAATGAAATCTCTGTACTCCGCCCAAAAGAATCAATCAAGGCCACCAGCTCTAAAACATAATTTTAACTTCTACATGCATGCGTACTTGCATATATAATATAATATAGGCTGTCTGTTTGAGCCGCATATATGGCAATGTGGCGACCACCTTCTGGCAAAACAAATGTGAAGCTTCCTTCTCCTTTTATTTTGAGGTTGATGAGACCAGGCTGAATATCTCTATGTAAAGGGTAATTATAGACCAATAGATTCACCATTTTGTTCTCTTTCATTTGTGTTGTCTTTGACTAAGGGTATGTTTGAACAGGTGACAAATAGTTCTAATTCAGATCAGAGACTTATTTCAAATTTTATTCAATATTTGAATAAAGAAATTGCTATTTCATCTTTATTATTTTTTCATTCCAACAAAAGATTGAATTAGCGACTATTCCAAATTATCAAATTAGCCACTAACAGGCTTCCAAATTCAAACACACCTTTTAAGTCAAAATATGTGCTGCCCTTTCTAGTGATGTGCTGATCATTTCAGTGATTCACTTTCTCAGCTTTCGTTAAAGTAGAGTATGCATGGTGGGCCTTGATTTAAAGCCTACAACACTGGAGCTCAAAATTGAGAGACATTGATTAACTGTGTCAATATTACTGTGCTCTGGAGTTTGGATCCGACAATTGACAAATACCCCACACTGAACAAATACAAGTGTCTACCATGTGATATATTTACACTAAATTGGGATCTGCTGCTACTCAGAATCCTGTCTATTAAACTAATTTGATCCAAAATGAATGTATCAAATTAATCCATTTAAATTGAAATGTGCTGGATTGAACGTTGAAGGCGGGACAAATTTCATGGTAAAAAATATATTTCAATGACCATCTTGAATCATAAGCATTTTTTCTGTAACTTTTTTTTCCTCAAAAGCATACTAGTATAGGTATTTATTCAAAAAAATTGTTTGGTTAGGGAGATAACCTCTGCCCCTGCCTCACCTCACTTCATCTTAGATTATCCATAATTATTTATTTGTTAATTGGGAATTATTAACCAGAAATTTATTGTTTTTGTATTACATTTTGAGATAAAGAGGTTCTGTATTATATTTATATAGAGTTAATTTAGAACAATTATATATTTTCAGTTAACATATAGATAATGAGAAAAGTTTCAATGTCACACGTTTTTTGTGTCACAAAATGTCATAAATACTCTTTTTAATTTATATTTTAAATTTTAACATTCAAAAATCAAATTCAAATTGTTGATCTTGTTTATTTTCATAAGAAATGTATGCGTATAAAATTTCATGATTTTTTGAGTTCATTTATATATTAGATCAAGTGGTCGTAGAATGAATATATTAAAATTAATCAATCATAGTTAACAAGATTCATTCATTTTTTAACTACTTGATCTAGTATAAAATAAACTAAAAAAATTATGAAATTGTATACGTATACATCTTTCATGAAAATAAACAAGATTAATAGTTTGGATTTTATTTTTGAATGTACGATAACAATTATGATGATGTATTTTGAATTATATCATTATTAATAATTGTAATCATGGACAAGGAAAAGATAAACTACTAAGTTCACTTTGCAAGATAAGCACAAATTCGATTGAGAACCAATCTTTGGTCTAATGATAAATGATAGAATTTATTTTAAACATAACCACATTGCAATTCATAAATCATAGATTTACTATAATCATCTAGTGAACCTTTAATCTTTAATTCTAAATTATTTTGATTCATGGCCATGATCTTTCAGAGAGACACAATAACCGGCGATCACTGGAAGCCCTCAAATCTCTAAGCAATCCCTCTCAAGTCCGATAGAGAGAGCAAGAGAGGCAACAGCGATAACCCTCTTCTGCACAAGAAGAGACAACTTATTCTCAAGTTCTTGATCCAAAACATTTCTCTTTCTCTCTTCTCAATATTTTTCTATTTTCTTGTATATATATATATATATATATATTTTTTTTTTTTCTAGAGAGAGATCCGAAATTATATTGAGAGAGGAAGACTGAGAGGTCCCAGTAGTGGGAAAAACCGCCTCTGAATTCCAAGAGGTTATGTATATTGGATCTTTAGCGAACTTACCTATAATTGGGAATTCCCTTATTTACAGAACATTATCATATTTAATTGTGTTCTCCAGAAATCAATAGCATAATTATATTATTACTAAACTTTATATAATTTAGATCATCACTAAATCATAAAGTTATTAATACGCATTCTACATATTAAATGCCCCACTTCTCATGACACATATTGGACCCGATAATAATACTTAATTTGATCACTTTATAACGGGTCTAATTAGATACTTGACAGTCCATTATTCAATATATATTTATATTACATACAAGCCCATATATATTTTAATTAATAAAAATTAATTCTAACAATAAAAGCGATGCTATCTGTGTAAGAGGTTACAATTTCGAAATCTAAATAATTTTTTTATAAATATTTAAATTTAAATAATTTTAACTTTCATCTTCACCTAAAAAAATATATAAATCCCATCCATACAAACAAAATTCACACTAATTTAATTATATTGGACATAGTTCATACATGATGTATATGTGACATCATGTATCTAAATCGTCGACAGTAGTACCACAGTGATGAAGGTTCTAGAATAATCTAACTAAATATCACAAAGGAACCAAGAAGGAAATTAACATGCACATGCTTTGTAGCATCTCATTTGGCACTTACAAATACAGAGAAATAAGTAAACTAATAAATCTATATACTACTAACATAGCATGATGATATGAAAGCCAACGCTCCGTACGAAGGCTGCCTACACTATATATCTGAGTTTCTCATGCATCTCTAGGTCATGCATGGGATGCAGCGACAGGGAGGCAATTCTGGCAGCTGGATGCATGGATGGATGTACTTTATTTTAATTTACTCACTAATTAAGACCTCTAATTATAACTCAGCAGAAATCTGCCTTTTTGTTTGCTCAGTAATTAAGTATTATTTATTATCATAAGAAACTGTCATTACCGTCTGACCACTGTAGAATTTCTTGTAATATATAATATAGGGAAAATGTTTTGAAGGTACAATCGTTGATACCATTATCGATAACGGTTTTGTTATTTATGTAAAATGAGTTATTATTCATGTTAACAACTTTATTATGCAATTTATTTTGTATAATGATTTTATTATTCAACTCGAATACCACTAATTTGAATAATAAAAATATTATACAAGTAAGTTACATGATAAAATCGTTAATCGTTAATATGAATAATAACTCATTTAGTTTGAATAATAAAATCGATATCGATTACAGTATCAATAATTGTATTTGTATATTAGCTCCGATATCTCTCTCTCTCTCTATATATATATATATATATATATATATGCAGCTAATATATATTTGATTGATTCAAATTTTGTTGACTTTTTTCCAAATTTGTCAGTGTAAGACCTAGCTTCCATGCACTTTCCATCTCAGTTGACTTGTCATTCTCTTGCCATTTTTTTTTTCTTTGACGTGGTATGTAGTGTAGAATTTAAACTAATATTCTTAGTGATTGGTTTAATTTTAAGCAGAAATTAACAACACGAGTTTTTAATTTAGCAGTAAGCTGGAAATCTTCTCAGAACAGCAGGTTAAAACGAATCTTTAACTAGAAAACAACATAGAATTAATATGGATCATGAGAAGTGAAGTTATTCAATCTTGCTGTTATATATTATGGATTCAGATTGTAGAATTTCTTTTCTGGTCTAAATTATTCAGTCTAAAACGAACGAGTCTAATAATTAATTTGTCAATGATATTATCTAAATGATTTTTTGTTTATAACATCGTAAAATCAATCCGATGCATCATTCGAAATTAAACGGTCAGAATCAACTGTGGAGCTTGAGGTATATAAATATAAAGATTGGATTATATCCTTCTTTTAAGTCATAGCAAATTGAATTTGAAAAGGTTGAACTGATAATTTTTATAGCTTAATCATAGCATACTTCGTTAAAGGTGATATCCATCAACTTAACAATTATGACAACTATAAAAAAAACTTCTAATTTTAAAATCTGACATTTCATATTTACATTATACTATATGTATATTATGAACATTAAAAATTCTTTAACCAAATGTTATCAAAAGTCTTATAATTTCAATAGTTGAGATTTAATAGTCTTTAACGAAATATTAAATAATACTTAAATTGTACGAAATATTGGTACACATTTAACTTATAAGTTCAACAATATATCTATAATTATTTTATTTTTAGAACTTCAATTGAATTTATTTTTTTGAGGAAAATAATTGAACTTCAATTGAATTTATTTAAAAATGTATTATATATCGAGATTGTCGAACTCATCTTTCTTTATGTCCTTAAGAAGAGATATAATAATAATTCTATAATTTTGAAAGAAGTGTAGCTTGTCCAATGAAGTTCCCGCTCCCGCCCGATTTGAAATTCAAAAAAACAAAAAACCAGTCCAAAGATTGGCGCGCTTTATTACCCGCGAATCATTATTAGATACATAATATAATATAATTTAAAAAAAAACAGAGTCGCAGAATGGATCCCAACCGTTAATCCCAAGCTATACATAAAAAATTATGTGGATTTTCGCATCTCTGACCTAGGAACCAGCGTCTTTTTTATTTGTTTTTTTGTTTTTCTCTTTCGAGATCGAATAGAGACCAGAGTCTTGTGATGATAAAGAGAGAAAGAGAGAGGGGAACTTCAAGGTTCGATCAAACTTTAAATGAGGCAATCTAGGATCAAGCTTAAATGGCTTCAACACGAGGCTCGCATTGTTTCCTAAATCAAACATTTAGAGCAGAGAGGGATCCCAATAATAGTTTTTGGTTTTGGTAACAGCAGATAACCAAAACTAATGTTAATTAATTCGTAAGTCAATGGACAGTACAATTATGTAAATAATTTTATGTATTAACTTTTGTATAATAAATATTTTATGCTGGCATCCAGTGCTTTGTACTTTTGCAAATGAAAATAATGTTGAAAAGATAATGTTTTTCGTGTAGAAGATTGCAGATTTGAAATCCGGATGAAATTTTTTTTATGAATATTTAAAGTTAAATATCTTAAACTCCTATCTTTATCTCAAAAAAAATAAACGTTAAAAGAATAATTAGGACAAATTATGTATATTAAATTTAATGATTTTGACTTTTATTGGGCTTACAAATTAGTCTTACACTACGAACTACAGGGATCTAATAATCAATTGTCACCAAATATAGTGTTACAGAATCTACTACATGGTGCTCAATGAAAGTATCATGTCATGCCACACGTTGCAGACATTTATATATAATGTCGTACAAACATATATATAGATGAGCACGTATGTTTTTTTTACAAATGTGTTAAGAATGATACATGTAATGACACGATATGTGCCAGCACAATGTACATGCGTGTTCTTATATATGTTTGCATTTTTTTAATCATTTTTTAAAATATTTAGATTTTAATTGTTAATAATATTAAACATAAAATAAAGTAAGAAATGAAAAAAATATATTCAATGATTAAAGAAATATATATTAAGAGAGTTATTATTTTTCATCAAAATATTTTAAAAAAAGAAACAAAACGTGTCTAAAAAGTCCACTTATATTTACATGTGTTTCGACATGTCTACACATATCACGTATTCGCTACATATTTAAACATATCATGTCGTATCATGCTCAATATGTTTATCACTTAACATGGTCCTTTTAAGATAGCACGTGTAAGTATGCATGTTATGTCTAAGTAGTACCTAAACAGGTACAAGTTGCATCGTGTATCAATGTCACGTATTTTTATTAATATACTAATTTTGCATGACAAATTTGACAAATGGTAATGTACTTTTCTAGTTATGCTAAGTAGAGGTGGAGCCAGACCCGAAATTAGGGTAAGATAAAATTTCAAGATAGAACATAATTTTATAATTATTTTTAAAATTAAATATATTTTTGTAATTATTTATGTTACACGAATAATTTTAAAGACATATTTTGCAAAATATTTTATAGATTGAGACATATTTTTATAATTATACTAAAACTTAAATATATTTTTATAATTTTTCTCATTAAAATTATAATTTTATGGGTACATTTTGCAAAAAAAATTCCCCCGGGGGGGGGGGGGGGGGGTGGGGAGGTTGCCAAAGTCCTGCTTTCGTTGACAAAATTAACAAATGAATTTGTAGGACTATAGTTTTCTAGTTCCGGGTGTTCAATTAAAATAGAATTAATGATCACAATAGATTTGCTAACTGGTATCATATAAAATGCATTCCTATACATAGCCAGCAAATCAATATCTGACACATTTATTTTAGACAACACAATTCGACATCTTTAGTCATAACTCATGAGGCATCCCTCTCTCGGACTTGCACCCCTCCTGGACTTGTACAATTAATTTGTACTATCAATAGTTTTCTACATTAAATAAGAGAAATTATTTTTATACTCTTATATTTTACATCTTTTATTTATACATCAAAAATATTTATACTAAATAGATAATTTATTTATATTTGAAGTTGTAAATGTTTATAATTAGTATAGAAAATATTTATTATTTTTTCATTTCTAAATGATTATAGAAAAATTAAAGTTAAAAATTTTATTGCACAAGTGAAACATAACTTGCATGATTTTTTAATTCTAGCAATGTAAAATATAAATATGTTTGTTATTAAATATAAATATATTTGGGGTACATTTAAAGAGTACAGTTAAATGATGTGATTAGAACTCCTCTTAATAAAATATTACCAAGTAATTCTTCTTTAAAAAAAAAATGTTCCGCGAGCATGGTTAGCTAGTAACTAATAAACCTCCGAATTATTCCATGCAAAATGATAGAGATATGAGGATCTAATTTTAGTTGAACTGTGCAAGTTCCATGGTTGTCGGTTCATCAAATATTTATAATTTAAAATTGAATTTGTGTGTCAGTTCATAAATTCGGCTGTGTATAATATATTCTTTGCACGTTGCGGGCCATATTACGTGCTAAAATGCCGACAGTAAAATGGCAAGAAGCATGAAAATTCAGGACAATTTGATTAATAATTGCTTCTTATATTTTGTTTGTACTGTATATAAAAGTGAAAAAATAAATCAAATCTTGTACAAAATTAATTTTTGATCTAGTGACAATGGTATATTTTTTTTTATTCCATTGCTTACATTTTATTTCAGATGTGTTACTAACAAAAAATTTTAAAGGAATATTTTATTAATTTGAATTTTCTTATGATTATTCTAAAAAGGAAAGTTGGTAAACAATTGTTATACTATATATAAAGGGTGGGAATTCATTGATAATGATAAATTTGACAATCTTGATAATGATTTTTTTTAAGTAATTTGAAAAGAAATTTCAAATAATTTTTTTTATAGGTATGTTGTTGAACTTATATATTGATTGCATTTAAAATAAAAAAAATTGATATTCGATTAAAGACTATTAAAATTATATAAAATTTATAATGATTTATATTTAATAATCTGTCAAAATACACTTAAATTATATGAAATTTGAAAAACAATCAATCTATAAATTTAACGATGTGTATAATTATTTTTATTTCTAAAATTTTATTCAAATTTATTTGAAAATCATTATCTTCGAATTCTCACCCGTATATAAATACTTGTGAATTCATATATGAATAACTTACTTACGCAATTAATGTTATTAAAATCAATTGTGATTTACAGACAGTCAAATAATTAATGCATAACACTTAAATGCATATGTAAATCTATATCTAATTTGATATGTATATGTTTTACCCAAATTAAAAAAAAATTCATATCTTCCAAACTGAATGCAATAATAATAATTCTTCACAAAACTTCACTAAAAAAGGTTAACAAAACAGGCTATAATAATTATGTCCCTTAAAAGTGGGGAAAAAAAAATGCATGTTAGTGGGGTTGTGAGGTCTTTTTGTATGATCTGAGTTGTTCTCCTTGCTTCCATCATGAGATCAGTGCAAGGTTTGATTGAACGACTCATCATGATTGCAAATCACTGCAACAAAATCATGTAGTCCAATGTTTGTTGCAACACTGCACACAAATTAATGATGATATGGTAGGCGTTTATCATCAACTGCTCAAGTGATTACGTTATGATTCAAATTCTAGGAGGTGAAGGAGAAGTGCAAAGGTATTTTGTTTTTATTTTTAGTGATTTAGTGATAATTCAAATTTTAGGGATAGAGTTTAGTGGAGATTGGAGGGCTGTATGTAGTTTTTTTAAAAATTTTGAAAATTAATTATATATATTAGATATTTAAAATATTTTACTATAATTATACTATAATTAATTTTCTCCCTCCAACAAAAAAATTCGAGACATTATACTATATAGTCCTTTATTAATTTTGATCAAATTATGTTATTAGGTTAAACTAAATGGAGTTTTATTTTCCTAATGGTATTAAACTTTGCATAAAATTATAAAATCGGAAGTTAATTTTGTTTATTATGGATCAGAAAATTTTACCGAATGGTCTTAATAATTTTGTTTATTATTAAGATTGTAAGTTTGATTTGATAAACTTAGAAATCAAACTAAAACAGAAAGTAGCTCAGTCACTCAAATTCCATTTGTTGACACTTGGCATGTGTCTGGCCAAGATGGCCTCAGTGAATGTGAAATGGATTCATGTTAGAAATAGCTTTTAATAATTCAGTGGACACATTTGTGTAGTCCTCTGTGTTATCAATGCGTCATTTTTTTTTTGGAAAAAATGTACCACTTGATATTAATTGAATGGTGGAGAGAAATTAGAATGTCTCCCTATTAAAATTTGAAATTAATCGTTCATCTCATTGAGTTATAATGAAAGTTTGTATAATTGATATTTTGTTCTGAATAGTCAATCAATTCTAAAATAGACTAAAATAAACTCTCTGATAAGAAAAGAAACTATCATTCAACTTTTTATTCAATAACTATAAAATTCTTAACATTAAGGAGATATTTTTTTGTAAATTTTGTATCACTCAAGATATGTATTGTTCGTTCTTTAATAGAGTACAACACAGTGCAATCCTCTATAGCCCCCCCCCCCCCCCCCCCCCCCCCCCCAAAAAAAAAAAAAAATTTATATATATATATCGATCGTCAGAAATTGATAAAAAAAAAAAAGGAAAGAATTATTGCTGGCTCCATGTCGACGAACCATTGCTCAAAAAAAAAAAAGTATTTACATGTGGCTTGATATTTTTGAGGAAATTTTTTGATCCAAGAAATTTGTCTTCCATTGCCTTCATTTTTAGGCGGGCGTTCTTCCGTCATTTTGTTTTTTTGACAAAATACATTTTTGTTCTCTCTCTTTCCTTTTCCTTTTTGATGGAACATTTTTCTTTTTTCTCTTTTGACAAGTCTTCATTTATTTCTATTTTTAGCGTATTTTTCTCACTCTTTTCTTCTTTTTACGACTAACTATGTATATACAGATACCTATTTATATAAGTATAAACACTTGTCAATACAAGTATGAATATGTGTGTATGCCGATATAAATACTAGCTTGTATAAGTATAACATTAGTACATATAGGTATGAACAATCATTCATTTAGATATGAACACATGCTCGCACAAATATGCACACCGATTTGTCCAAGTATGGCAACAGTTGAATCAACATAGACGCATATGTGTTTCTGTAAGTGAACATAATTTGTTTAAGTATAAACTAGTTTATACAAATTCTAAATGCTTAATTTTGTGCAAATATGAATATATGGATATTGATTTTCAATTAAATAGCTTATAGTATAGGTATAAACACTTGCTAGCATAGATATAAATATTTAACAATATGAGTATGAAAACCTATGCACAGAGTTGGCCACTGAGTTAGTTGTGGAGCAAAATTTTGACGCATTTTATCCATTTTTGAGCCGAATTCTGACCACTAATTGTTACTATAATTAATAAACAATTAGAGGGATAAAAATGAAAGATTTTATTTGGGGTGCAATTAGTGGAGTTAGGTTTAGTGAAGTTAACTCAAAAACCTATCAAATTGATTTCAATTGAGAAATTCAATTTGCTCAATAAAAATTTTATATCAAAATCTTGTAGGATATAAAAATTTTCTATTTTTAGAGTTTCTTAATTATTTATTTCAGATTTTTTTTAAAATGATCAATTTTAATATTCTAATATTGATTATTTTATTATTATCTTAGAATCATTTTAAAAAATCTGAAAAAAATAATTAGAAAACTCTAAAAATGAAAAATTTCGGTATCCTATAAGATTTTAATATAAAGAATTTATTAGCAACTTGAATTTATCGTTTGGAACCATTTTGATAGAATTTTTAAGTTAAATTCATCTTAACTTTGCTTCAATTAGTGCATCCCAATATTTATAATGTAAGTATGCTTCAAATGTAATTTATTTTATATGTACTATTTTTGTCATAAAATAAAGAGATGTTGGAACCACAAAAGAATGCATAGTTGTCATTCAGTAATCAGTAGTATATATTTGTTTATTTTAATTTAAACACAACCGGCGATCGTTGTTTGAACTTTCAGGTCCATCATCAAAACTCTTCAAAGTATATATTTGATTATTATAGGATATGTTTTTCTGTATTGAAGTTTCACACACAATTCAAAATAAATTTTACTATTACATAATGAGAAATGATTACTCAGAGCAACAATTTATTTTAACAATCTAGATAACTTTTCGTTCAAATTTTGAACGTCCATTTATTTATTTTTCAAAAAAATTCAGACATTTGACAACATAGAATTCCTGTTTTCTACACAAAGTATCATTTTGATAATTTTGATAATGAATTTTTAAATGATTTAAAAAAAAGAAAAAAATTATAAATATATTATTTAACTTATAAATTGATTGTGTTTCAAATTTTATATAATTTAAGTATTATTTGATACTCCATCAAAGATCATCAAAATTATATGATATTTATAACGGTCTATATTTAACAGTTTTTTATAGAATATCAAATGACCTTTAAATTATATGAAATTTGAAACACAATCAATTTATAAGTTAAAAAATATGTTTGTTAACTTTTTTTTCCTATTTTTAAGAATTTTTAAAAGTTATTTAAAAGTTATTTAAAGATTGGTTGTCAAGGTTGTTAAGATAATAGTTATTAAGAGATCCCCTTCTTTTATTCTCACCGCTTATATCTGATTAACTTGAAAAGAAACAATATTACCAATATATCATTATGATATCATAATTAATATCAAAATTGGCATTTAAATTAATTAATTAATTCATTCATTATTCATATTAATGATTTTATTATGCAATTTACTTTATACAATATTTTTATTATTTAACTTAAATATCACTAATATTAAAAAAAACAGATATTTTATGGTACATTTTTTATACTTAAAAAAATGTACATACATTTTATTTATTCAGTTAAAAAAATTAAAAAAAGTATGAAGATTGACTTGAGAGTTTGTTTAGCTTTCTATTAAACAATATAAAATTTTATATAAAAGAATGATTGGATTTTAATGATGGATTATCAATCAAATTTTAAGCTACTCAAAGTCAAGCTCTTATGGCTAGACTTTCTCAAATTGAAATTGATACACGTTATGTCTAAATGATGAGAAATATATCAGTAATTTTAATTTTTTAGTTCGGATAATATTATCCAATGTATTAAACAGACTCTCATGAATGATGTAAAAACTAATAATAACGCCATTCTTTTTTATTAAAGTTTATCAATTATTCATGAACAAATCCTAATCAATTTAGTTTTAGTTTCTCAATCAAGTAGGTCCAGTGGGGCTATAAATTAATTTCAATGATTCTTTTTATGCATTAATAATCATTTTTCTTAGACGAAATAGTCTTTCTATTTATGGTCACAAATATATATATGTGTAACATAGGAAGTGAGAACTTTTCAATTCATGAATGAAAGAGAAAGATGACCAACTTTTAATAGGAATTAAGTTTTAGATATTTGTTTTCCAAATGAATAATTTCACAAGATGGAAACTCTCAATCATCCACTATTTGTAACTTGCACGCATCAAGGAACAATAGTAAAATAAATACTGTTCAAATTAATAACTTTTTTTAATAAATGTGCCATGGAAACATACAAATTCTAGCTAACAAAAATATATATATCTTTTTTTTTTTGTAAGATGCACATATTCGACGCTATCTGGGTGATTTAAACCTGCTACTAATAACAAAACGTCATAACCTATTGTTAACTCAAAAACAATATATAAGTTTTTGTGAGGATTATACTGAAAAAATATTCATTAAAGATCACATTCTAATTTTGTCCTGAGCTCATTTACCAATTCAACCTCTTTTCTTCTTTATTTCTTTTTTCAATACGCGTAAGTTTACGATTAAAATAAAATCATCTCTTTCAATACAAAATCACAAACTGCAAATAGAAACCATTTCACCAAATTGGAAATATACATCTAGCTGTTACATCAAAAAACTACAATACTCTGGTCTTAATAAAAATACAAAAAAAGAAAGATTATCCGCATTTTAAAGTACTGGTCGAACTATCAACTATCTAATCTGAAATAAATAGCTAAGCTACCAAAATATTTCTGAAATAGAAGCCTTAACCGATTTCATTTGCATTTAAAACTAATTAAGGCAAATATATATCACATGTATTTGGAGAGTCAGCTTTCTGTCATCATCATTCATTTATTTATTTCAATTCCGCCAATTTTTTCAAGGGTAGGTGTCCCAAAAACACACAATTTTTAATTTAAGTAGGGATCAAAATGCAAATAGACTCCTTTGAGGAAGCATATAACCCCCTGCCTGTTTTTGTCCCTAGCTAGTTTCAACATGTGACTCAAGCATCCGTGCGCTTCGTTGCCTCCTCTCTCTCTCTCTCTTGCATTCTTTCCATTCCTTCTAAATTTAAATTTTCTTTCTCCATTTATTTCCCAATTCCACTTGAACTGTGCTTCTCTTCGGCTCTCCCTCTATAAATATCCCTTTATTCAAACACCTCTTCTCGATCGGCTTTACATGTAGAAGTGGAAGCTAGCTATCTCTCTCTTAGCTGGTCTCTCCATTTCTCTCCTTCAGTCAATTAAAGATGATGCCAGGAAAGCCATTGATGTTAAAAGACTACCTCGCACTAGATATAGAATCGAGCAACGCTGGTTTCCAATGCTATCCCCGGCTAGGCAGTAGCGGGCCCACGGTGCGCCACCTGTTAGATGTCGAGCTAAGTGGCGGCAGCGGGGCGTTGATCCGTACAAGGTCCAGAAACACTCTCAACAAAATCTCATCTGTGATTAAATTCAGGTTCTTTCAAAAGCAGGAGGGAGGTTTTCTATCCAGGAGCTTATCTAGGAAGCTCAAGGGAAGCTTCTGGCGAAGGAGATGGCAAGAGAACGTTAACGACGATTGTAAGATGAGATTCGAAGAGGAGATGGAGACGGAGAGAAGGTCGTTCGATTACCCCTCACCAGTGGTAAGCAGCTTCAGGAGCTGGAGAGAGATGGATAATGCATCCGAACTCGTATCAGGATCCGGATCCGAATCGCCTCTCGCTAGGAAGGAGATCGGCACCGTCAACCGAGAAGAGAAAAAGGTATTAATCAGTTCTTTCAGAATTTCATTACATAATTGAGCTTTCAAATTCAATCTCGCATTCGATCGTAGACTTGTAGTTTGGTGAGGTGACCTTTACGAGTAGTTGGATTGAGGCGACACTTTAGATTGAACTCTTTTCTCTTTTGTCACATTGCACAATAGTGTATTAGTGTGTGACTGTGCATGAATGATTGTTCCATTTCTTCTTCGTTTTACCTCACTGAGTCACCAACAGTATCGCCTGCTTTTTTCATTGAATTGTTTGGAGAGAGGAAATATTTCATATTGGATGGGGATTGTTGAAGATTATTATTTTGACCGTTTTGATAATTAATTTTTAAATAATTTTGAAAAAAAATTATAAAAAATTATAAAAATATTCTTATACTTATAAATTAATGGTGTTTAAAATTTAATGTAATTTAAGTGTCATTTGAATGGTCTATATTAATCTATAAATATAACTTAAATTGTATGAAATTTGAATAAAAATTAATCTATAAATTCAAAAATATATTTGTAAACTTTTTTCTATTTTTAATTGTTTTAAATTATTTCAAAATTATTTAAACATATGTTATCAAAATTATCAAATTAAATAATTATTAAAATTGTGGAGTTAAATAATTATCATCCGATCTCTACCTTTCATATTACTCAAAACTAGTATACTTCTCCATGTGTTACAGTGTAAACATTTACGCTCCAATAGTTCGAGTTAAATTTTTACAACTGCTTCCTGGAATTGTCCGTGCGCCATGGTTGCAGCCTTTTCTTGTTTGACCATCGTTTAATATAATTTATTATTTCAAAATTTAAATCTTTCTTCTTTTATCAAAAAGAGAGGGAAGAAATTAATCCAGTTATATTAGGTTGTACATTAGTCTATGAGCTCTGATTGCAAGACATAGTCTTCAATTGAAAAAAGGGCATCTTTTCAACGGGAATTGGGATTTAAACAAACAACTTAATTAATAAGCTGCATTTCGTTTTTCCAAGACATGGAGATAAGAGAGCAAAATTAAGCAATGCAAAAAAAGAAAAAAAGTTTGGCTCTTTGTGTAACTGTAAACTAATAATTGGTTACTTCTCTAATCTCCAGACAAGAAAGCTTATTGGTTAGGTGGATGATTATTGCGAATGAAAAGGGGTGGTTGGAAGTATAAATACCTTCCCGTGGGACAATAAGTTCCAAGTGTTTTTGTCTTCTAGTGATATAAAAAAGTTATGGGTTGTTCAACTTTTACGAGAATTGGAACTAAAAGTGGTACATAACTTCAAGTTGGTCCAGTTGTTCATTCCCTTATTAAAAAGTTGTTTACCTTTATTGAAATTCGAAACTTTGTAATTAATCAGAAAAGTTAAATTACAGTTCAAACCTAGTGATAATATTGGGGTATTTTGTTTTTTCTGTTGGAGACGCTGAGGTGGTAGTTGTTGTCTTTTTGTGTAGGAACTGCAATTTTGCACTTTTGGTGGGTTTATATGCACAGTTTTTCTATCTGATCAGATAAATCCAAGATTGCCCACTCGTGCTAACAAAAAAATTCGTAAACATGCATTATTGAATTGAACCAACTTCTGAACTTCGTCTTTTAGTACATTATTATCATAATTAAGTTATTGAAACTACAAATTGGATTAATTGAACTTGATTTGTCTCTTTGTTTATTCTTTACTTGATAAGAAGATTCAGGAGAGAGAGTATCCAATGGAGCAGTGCTTGGATGTAGAGAAGGAACAGTTGAGTCCAGTGTCAGTAATGGATTTCCCATTTGATGAAGAAGAAGAAGCAGAAGAGGATGATGTGGCAACGACAACAATGAGCTCACCTCCTTTCCACAGAAGCACAGCCAATGATACAGAGAGTGCGTAATCTAATCTCCCACCCTTTCTCTTTTCTTATTCACATTTTATATTATCCTATGGAGCTACTTTAGTTTGAAACTTTAAATATGTGCTTTTAATTATGATTATAATAATAGAGTCCCTTAGCTTCAAGCTAAAGGCTCTAATAATGCCTGTTTCTCCACAAAAACAGTTCAGAGGTAGATAGATGGTACCCTTCCAACTCCTCAACACTCAAGGATAGTGACTTATGAAGAGAGAATGATAGAGAGAGATTGAATTTAACTGATTTTCATTATTAACATTTTCTTTTGAAGATCAACAATAGTTGACATTCTAATTATGAATTAGTAATTTACCCATCATGACATTGTTGACATTCTCATATAAATAAATTAGTAAGTTACATCACAACAAACTGATCAAAATTCTAATACACAACACCTCTACTCTACCATTAATTTCTCTAAAGGCCCTAATTTAAACAATTTTGTCACTAGCAAACATCATAGTACGTAGAATTACTACATACCAATAAATGCTATTAGATTTATAATTAGATAAGACTAAACTAATAACCAGTGCAGCTTTAATTTACTACAAGAATCTGGTACTGAGGCGTGTGTGTAGGAATGATCTGACTTGGGATCTCTTTTTTGCATTATTACTTGAGCAGTGGGACCTCTGGGCCTGACTGCTGAGGCCAGAGTGTCCATACCAGAACTGTTTCAGCTGCTTTATCTGAGTTGGCTTCTCAGGCAATAAAAGCCATGCCATTTTTGTTTTGCAGTTTTGCTCCATGGGACCCAATATTAAGATGTCATTAATCTTTTCGATTTTATTTCAACAACTAGATCCATAACCATTAAGTGCATGTCTCTACTAGTACTCTGTTGCTTCAAGCATTTATGATAAAACTGAAGGTTCTACTTACCCTCTGCTCATATCTGATTTACCGATTAACTGAAATTGATCAACCCAAAATGCATGAAACCATCCATTTATTTAGTTTAATTGGAGATGGTTACTAACGCAAACATACCCCACTGTTGGATGCTTTTATCATAATCAACTAAACTTGTTGAAAATTTTTATACTAATTATTTGAGTATATACCTATTCTCTTATAATGAAATGGATATATTTCACCATGACTATTTTATTGAGAAGGATTTTTTACTGTTTGAAAATATATCTTATAAGTTGAAAATTTTCTTAATATTCTCTTTTACATTTTCTTTAATAGTTGAATGTTGAAATGCAGGAACAGAGCTACACATAGTTCAGAAAAGTAGGCGACTTGATAACATTGAAGGGCTGAAACCTCTAGACCTCGAAGAGGAGTTCAATGCCGTAGAATCTAGACGCTACCGGTTATACAGCTGTGATGAAAGTGAAATGGCATGGGACCTACTGCTACAGCTCAGCTCAGTTGAAAACTCAGATGAACTTCTATTAGATTTTTTTATGGAAGGGCTATCAAGTAATGTGCTGGAGATGAAGTTGTTAAATGAGGCGAGGGATTGGATCAATAATGAGGGATGGCGATGGGAGGTGCAAGGATCTCGTGGGGTGTTGGAGTTATGGGAAATGGAAAAGAACGGAAAGTGGATAGGCTTTGAAAGGGAACAACCGGAGGTATCTATCGATTTGGAAAGCAACATTTTGGGGGCACTGGTACAAGAATTGGTTGATGATATGCTGGAGCGATGAGGGTATTTGCAAAGGAAGCTTGTTAACTCTTCGGTTAACAAAATAAATCGAGCTCATATTTGATCTGTACATGCAATCGAGATGAATTCAGAAAATAATAGGACCACAGTTTTTGTAAGAGATGTGTCTAGCTTAGAGATTCAAGTTTGCACAGAAGTAGTGGGGCCGGAGTATAATCTGTTCTCTATACGTGTTTATGAGGGCCAGAGGCTGAGTAGATTGTATTTGTTCGCTTGATATACTTGTTTTCTCTTCTGGTATTTCCGGTTGCTTGCCAGATAAATCTTTACTTATCCACCGGAAACATTACCTCCTCAAATGACAGTATTACTAGCACTGATCTTTTGTGAGATCGGCTTTAGAGAGATTTATATATAATTTTAATAAAAAGAATTTCTAAAATTTATACCGTTTGATATACTTCACATGAATCGAGTGAGTTCAATTGGGCCAACCAAACTTTTACTGGTTCCTAAATTAAGTACAACTGTTACAAGTTATGAAAGAAAAAATAGTTTCGAATTAGCGTGTTTTAGACTGCTAGGCACCTCGTCATTAAACTGATACACTGATAGTACAGTCACCTAATGCTTACAATTTGGCTCCTTCCAGCCCTGTACAGTACTCCTCTTTGCAACTTGATATTATAGTCAACCAATACTTACAACTTGGCTCTGTCTATGTACCTGTCTGAACTGTAACACTGCTAATCTTAGATCTCAAGCACAACAGGAACTGCACCGACCGACTGATTTTGATTTCTCAGTTGGAAATGGAACTGACAAGTCAAAATTCACCCATCTTTGATCATCTCAGCTGGAAATTAAACCACACAAGAGAATTCTCAATGGTTAATTAATGATAGCACAATCAAATACACAACGCACTGTTGCTTTCAAATAGGAGCAAAAAACAGAGAGAGATTCTGCTCATAACTACCTTTACGGTGTGGAGACAGAGGTGTAAGCACTGGATCTCAATTCCAGAAAAAAAAAGATAATAGGTCTTTTTCTTCGTTATAAAATTAGACAACTCCAAATGAATAATTACACAATGCTTGCATCATAATTACTAGATCATTGTTTTGATAGATTTTCCAGCCAATTCTTTTCCAAGTGCAGGGTCTGCAACTATGCATTGTTTGACTCGGTAATTGATCCAATTCAATCCATTCCTTTTTGTTCTGTCCCTTTCTAAACATCTACATCTTTTCAAATTAATTACGATACAGATAAGTAGTGAATCGGATCCCTAAACCTTCTATACAAGCCTGCTAATTGAACAGGACAGACCATGAACAAACGGGCTAAATAATTAGCAAACAGATATTGGACGAGTTAAAATATGAGTTGGGCCCAAGACTCAATTCGGATTTAAACTTCATAAGCTAAACGGGGCTGAGTTTGAACGAGTTTTGGATGGTCCGTTGAGCAGCTCAAATGAGCCAGCTCGTTTGGTTCAATTAATTTGTTCAACTCGCAATCCATTGGGCTGATTTCTGAATTCCAATCCTCTTCTCTGACTTCCCTCTCGCCGTCTCGCCTAGACGCTCCATGGCTCCAGGTATATCTATTAATTTAACTCTGTATTTAACGGCTAGAGCTCTTCTTTAATGGGAGGTATACCTATTAATTTAATTAATTTTCATAATCTTAACTATTATGATGGTGATATGTTATCTCGCTTTTATTACCAAATAATTTTACTAGTATTGCATTAGTGTAATTGAATTGAATTTATTTAGTATTTATTATGATTTCTTATTATTGTTTTAAAATGCAGGAGATTTTTGCAATTTGAGATGTACTGCCAACTTCTTATCAATGAACTATTTTGTATATTTTGTCATCTGAAATATTTGAGGATTGTTATTGTAATAGTTAACAAATTTGTTAGCATTTGTTTATTTTTTTTATGTTTTTCATTTGTTTGTTTTTCTATACTTAAGAGAGCAAAGTGTTTCTTGATTGTTGTTATTTGTTTGGTGTTTAATTGTTATTCGTTTGTTAGGATTTGTTTTAAAATTAATATAGTATTTACTATAATTTTTGCTATTGTTTTAAAATTAGCAGGAGAATTTTGAAGTTTGACATTTGCTGCTAGTGAGAATTGTGTTCAGATTTTGTATTTTGAGAACTATTTTCTATATTTTTGTCATTTGAAATATTTGAAAATTGTTATTGTAATAGTTAACAAACTAATAGTACAGTTTTTTTTCTTGATATTAATTCAATTATGTAGAGTTGTTCCATAGTCTGTATAATTTGTTAATTTTAAGGGGTGTATATGTAAAATTTGCTATATTGTTTGAAAGTTTAAAGGGTTACGTATGGAGTATGGACTTTTGGTCGTTTCCTAGTTTAAAGCTCGGTTATATAACTTTGAGCTTTTCTTTGAGGCAAGCCCATCTATGGTCATATGGGCTTTTTTTTTAGTACGGGTTTTTTATGAATTGAGTTTGTATTGGATGCTAACTGAACTGAGCTGAATTTGAGCTTTTTAAATGCAAAATGGGCCGAATTCGAGTTTGGGCTTCAGTCCAGTCTATTGGACTGGACAGGGCTTTGATCTGAAGCCCGCCCGTTAGCAGGCTTACTTCTATAGCCACATAATTAACACACCTACCTCGTATATTCAGACAATTCCCATTCTTATTTCTTGCTGCTGTTTGTTCTGGTAATTCTAACAAACTGGTACGCATGGACAGTTGGACTGGACCTGAGAATTTTTTTTCGTACGGCCCTTTTACCAAGAAAAACGTTTCTCTATAAGGACAATGATCCAGCCCAACTGGTAACTGGAAAAAAAAATTTCTATTTAAAGTACTCAACATGATACCAACCTTCATTCCTTTACAAAAGTAGTTAATACAAAATGATGAGATATGTACTTGCAAGTATCAAAACAAAGTAAAACATACAAACAAAACAAAAAACAATACTATTACAAGGTAACCGGAAATTATAGGAGCAGCTTCATATTTCTCAAGTTCAGTTCACTAGGCTGGATATTATTAATATTATCATCAATATAGATATCGATTTTATTATTTATATTAAATAAATTATTATTTATATTAATAGTTTTATTATATAACTTATTTTATACAGTATTTTTATTGTTCACCTTAAGTGAGTTATTATTCATATTAGTAGTATTTCAGTTGAGCAATGGAAATGTTGTACATAAAAAAATAAGTTATATAATAAAATCACTAATATAAACAAACAAAATCGATATCAATAATAATATCTCCTAAATTTTTTCTTTTTTATATATCCTACTAAATAATTTCTTTTCTTTTAGGAATTATGTTAAATTAACTAGGTTTAAAACGTAAACTCACAGTACGCACTTCCTTTTTGACAAATTCAGCAAACACAATTGAGAACTTCCAATTCACGGAAAGCAAACTCAATTATAGACGATAGAAGCAACATATATATATAGTAGATAATTAGTACTTTAGACCTTTTGAGTTTCAAAGCACATGCGAAACCATGTTACCTATGAATGAATCTGATAGAGATACAGTACAATTTTATGTGAATATCTGCTTCTTATATGTTCTAGGTTTTCAGAATATTATTAGTAATTTTTTTTGCCATTGGATGCATGTCTATGATCAGACCGGGTTCGGTTGTATCAACTCACAATTTGTCAACATGTTTGATTTTGCACAAAAAGAAAGAAAGAAAAAAAAATAGCAACTTTGCACTATACTTTGTATACATCAGCTTAAAAATTTAATTGAGAAATAAATGAGAATTTTTGTGAAATGATAAATAAATTATAGATTATTGTTGTTGGAAAAGTTGGCATTATGATATTAGTTTTAAGTATAATCAACTGAATTTCTCTCCAGTATTGTAGATTGTCGTTATTGTAAGATCTAATTGATGAAGAAATCTATTTTAAATTTTTTTCTCGACATATTTAGAGAAAATATTGTTGAAGCTATGAAAAAAATTAGTCGTCAAGAGATCATCATTCTTCGGACATTTTATAACCGAAACAATCGATAACACTTTAAATATGGGTCTAATCTACACACAAGTAATTTTTAACACAGATAATTTGTTATTTAGATAAGACAGAGACGACTTGATCATAATTCAAATAGCAAAATTATCAATATTGTGACGACATTTTATAATATTGATAACAAATTCACTCAACCGTATTAAAGTTAATGCATGATAATAAAGTTTAAAAAATATTATTCATTATCTGTTATGTCATTTTAGATTTTTATTATCTAGCAACTAATTAAATCATATAATTTTGACAGAAAAATCATTATGTCGTACAAAATATAATTTACAGTACCAAACTTATGACTACATTAATATATCGTTTCCTAAATTTTTTTCAGAACATGTATATTTACTATATCAATTTATTTTATGTAAACTAATATTTAATCTAAAAGAATTTAGCAAAAATCATAACAACGTGTTCGGCTGAAGAAATATTTTGGTTTGGTAATAGGCTGGAAAGAAACACATTTTTTTTAGACTCAAACATATTTTCATAATATTTTTCAATATATTTGATATGATGGAATAAAAATGAGCTGAGATTTCAATTGCCATACTTTTGAACCCTGATTTTTTTAATATTTAAAGTTAAATTCTGAAATATAATAACAACACTATATTATCAAATAAAACATTTTTGTGGGGATAATTAATTCAGTAGTTTTTTGAGTTGGACGGACATGCTGATATTCATAAGTAAAACAAATAGAATTAAGAAAATATTTCCAAAAAATGCACAAATCTAGAGGAATTTAGTGCAACCTACAAAAGCAAAAACTATTTAAGTGGCATTTTTCTCAATTCAAACCAAATTCAATTCAAAAAATCATTGACCAAACGTGTACCGTGAAAATTTTAAAAATAAATTTAATCTCCAGATGTATTACTTGTGGAAATTTTACTTATAGCACATTTTAATTTGACATAAGATACCAGCTTAGAGTACTCTTATTACTTGAGTGTGTGAATATTATTGAAGGATCATTGCATCACTTTTTTGGATGACAGTGGCAAAGAATAATCACCAACCTAATATTTTGCCTCCGATTTTACTCCTCTATTTTTTGAATTTTGATTCTCTGCTACATAACAAAAAAAACGTATAAATTATAAAAAAAAAATTTTAAATTTATATTATACGAATTTCAATATAATTTAACGAACAACACAATAAAAAAATATAAAAAGATATGAATCCCCAATTTCTCTATTTTAATACACATGGATCCCACACAGTCAAATTTGTAGGGGTTTTTTTCATTAGTGATTGTGAAGACAGTTGGAATACATTGAGTTTGGATAAAATATATTTTTCCTAATCACTGATGAGTTTGGTTGTCATCACCCCAAGCGATCCATGGAGAATCAGAACGTAGAACACGAATCTCAAAGCAAAAGTGAGGTCCAGCTAACTTGATCCGAGAACTTCCAAGAATAAAAATAATGGAACAGAATTCCATGAACCATGATCGTTGCATGAAGCGACCACGTGGCAGAGAGGCATAGTAACTCTGGTACGGCCTTTAACTGCGGGTCCCACGGCTCCATTTCGAAATTGCAGGGCCGCTTGGACCTGGTCTATCAATTTAATGTGGTCCGTGATTTATCAAAAGTTAACTGTTGCATTTTTTTTTTTACCTTTGTTTCTGCTTTTTTTTTTTTATAATTGTTTATATATAATATAGTTTTGAAATCTGAGAAATAAATTTAAATAGCTGAAGTTGTAATTGCTTCATTGCACGATTTAACAATTATTTAAAATTTATGGTTTTTAAGTTAAAAAAAAGATTTCAACTACTTTAAATTAATAAGAAAGTTATAACATAATAATTTAATAAATACAAATTAATTTATATGGTCATGACTAAAAGAAGCAAAAACATCATCAAAATATAAGAATTGACCAAGCACGACTCAAGTACCTCTATTATTATCTTATAAGTTTTAGATTCGTTAAGTCCAAAAATATTAATTATTTTTTACTATTTACATTTTTCTTATTGCAAGAATCTTCAGTCGATATATTGGTAATAGCTCTAACATGCGTCTAAGTTGACTTGTCATTTAATAGAAGACAAATCTTTTTATCAAAATGAAATTAATCCCATAATATAATGTAAAGAGGTGATTAATACTTCCTTAATTTTGATAAAAGGATCCAAATACTTATTCACAAAACAAATATGAACAACAAGTTATTGATTGTGATATAATCTAACATTTAGCAATTTAAGTTTGAACAGAGTTATTTTACAAGGTTATATTGCTTTTCTTTTCTTTTTTTTAAATGATAGAAAACTGTATGTAATCACATAAAAGAAAATAATACCTCATAATTCATTTGAACATGAAAATATATATAAAAAAATTAATTCATATTGTCTTATCTTGCTTATTTTATGTAATTGATTTGGATGAATAAAATTAAGTTTAATTTCTAAAAGGTTATCTCTGATTTTGTTTTCTGCTACATCGTTTTGTGATCCTCTAACTACTCCAAATGGTTTTTTTTAATATAATCTCCCTTTAATTAAAAAGTATTTGAAATGATTTCTTATTTTTATAAAATACATAATATAATAGTTATTAATATTTTCAGAAAATACACATGTGATACTTATATAATTTTTTTAAAATCATCATCATCATAAACTATATAATACTTAATATTATCGTCGTAACATTAAACGGAGGATCGAATCTCATCGCACCATCGTTTCATTAACTCACAACACAAGTCACAATGCACTTGACTCAATATGGAGAAATTCATTTATATCGTCTGTTACGCTATAACATCATATAACATAATATATTATTCATTTAATTATATTAAAATTTGTATAAAATAAATTTCAAAAAATATCCGTTTATAATTCATTGATCCGTTTATAATTTATTCGTCCGTATATCATGTAACATATTACTGTGTGCAGAAGATCGAAAGATCAGGAACCGAGAAATTGGGAGTGTTGCCTTTATTATATTTCCACCTTTGATTTCCCCCATTTTTACTCCGCACCAGTTTCCCTTGATCCTTCCCTCCTCTCCTCTCCTCTCCTCTACCATTTCTGAATTCGCATTGTGTGATACGCTCGAGTAGGAGCGGAGAAGCAAGCGAGAAAAGAATCAAGAAGAGAAAGAGAACAAGTCGACGAGTCGCGCCTTCAATCCGCACCCACATAGGTTTCTTTATAATTTCTGTAGCAACTCGGTTTGTCTCTCTCTTTTTCTGTTCCCTTTCGATTCCTTCCTTCTCCCTTTTCCTCTCCAACTTTCTTGGGTTTATTCCTTTCTTCTTCCCTGAGAGGGTTTGGTGAAGACAGAGAAAAAGAGAGAGAGAATGAGGGGAGGGGAAGAACAGAGGATGTCTCTGTTTGGGATATCTCTGACAGATAGGCCCAGGTGGCAGCAGTTTCTGATTTGCTCCTCAGGTTTCTTCTTCGGCTACCTCGTTAATGGCATATGTGAGGTAGATATTGCACCAAAATAAACGCTCTTGTCTCCAATTACACCTTTCATCCATCTACCAATTGCAAATGGTAAATAGAATCAGTATACACACCATTGTGTCGGTTGGTCTCATGCTATTAATGGAAAAAGAATCAATCTTGATTGCATTGGATTAAAACAATTTTCATGCTACCTTCCATTTCTCCCAATTGTGAATTAAAAACATGCAAATTCTCATGAGTTTCTTTTAATTTTCAGGAATACGTATACAATCGACTTCAATTTAGGTGAGATTTCTTGTTCCTCTTCCCCTTCTCTCCACTTTTTCTTCAAGGTTTTGAGTTACAGTATAAAATATCAATGATACTTTTGAATTGAACCAAAATATCGACAATTCACGACCGTTCTTTCCTTTCTCCTATTTTAGCTATGGATGGTACTTCACCTTTGTTCAAGGATTCGTATACATTGCGTTGCTACGTCTCCAAGGATTCACTGAGAAGCAGATGGTTAATCCATGGAAGACTTACGTGAAGCTCTCCGTCGTCTTAATGGGGTCTCACGGCCTCACTAAGGGCTCTCTTGCTTTCCTTAATTACCCTGCTCAAATCATGTTCAAGTCCACTAAGGTCTTAATTATATATTTACCATTCAATCATCTACTTATTTACATGTGTTTGCTTTTTCTGGTTTTGTGCTATTCCAATTGATTAGCATTCCAGGAGAAATATAACCCATACCTTTGGAAAATAAAAACATAGAAAAATATCACAGATGAACAAAAAGAAAAGTAATTGGAATCGAGGGCACCATGGCAGTTTGGGTATCCTGAAGAAATCAGGAGAGTTTTATAGATATGTGTTTCTAAAGATTTGTTTTTCTGTCAAAAGGGGGGAAAGGTAGTTTATTACACTGATGTAAATCACCAAAGATTCCAATTTATTGATAGCATGCGTCAACATTTTTTGTTTATTGCTTCTTCTTTTTTAACATACAAGAAGAAAAATAGTTTAGCCTTGGGAATTCTAAAAGAAATTTATTAGGAGATGAATTGCGGTCCGGGTAATTTAGAAAAATCAGGACAATAAGTATAATGAATGAATGTCTGCTGGGTCAAACATCAAACCATGAATTTTCTTTTGTCCTATTTATTAATAGTGTTTACTGTATGAATTATGCTAAAGTTTCTTTTATACCATCAATTATTAGGTGCTGCCAGTTATGGTCATGGGAGCATTTATTCCTGGGCTTAGAAGGAAATATCCCTTCCATGAGTACATCTCGGCACTACTTCTAGTGGTGGGGCTCATCCTTTTCACACTTGCTGATGCACAAACATCGCCAAATTTTAGTGTAATAGGAGTTGTTATGGTGTCGGGTGCTTTAGTCATGGATGCCTTTCTCGGCAATCTACAAGAGGCCATTTTCACCATGAACCCTGACACAACACAGGTGATCACATAGTTATGCTTTTCTTATTTTATATATGTATATATTTTTTCATATTTATTATTTGCTTGACAAATTAATGATTCATGCTCTTGCCTGATTGGCATTAGTTGTTACATACAAATAGCTTATTTTGTTTTGCCGGGTCACATCTAATGCATGATATGCTATATGATTCAGATGGAAATGCTGTTTTGTTCAACTATAGTAGGGTTACCGTTCTTAATCCCTCCGATGGTGTTTACTGGAGAACTTGTCACGGCATGGAATTCCTGTTTACAGGTAAGCTTTTTCTCAATTCATCCAAAAACACATGAGGCTAAAGATTCTGAAGGCAGCTTTTCTTATTTTCTAAATTGTTGGTTAGAGGTGCTATTTGGATCTAGCAATTAACTGTTAGTTTATTTGTGCAGCATCCATATGTTTACGCTGTTTTGGTGTTTGAAGCAATGGCAACATTTGTAGGCCAGGTCTCAGTTCTTTCCCTCATTGCGCTCTTCGGTGCTGCTACAACTGCCATGGTACCTTATTTTCCTTGATAAAATATTTTACCTAATTAATTAATCCATCTCATGTTTTTGTCGTGTACACGTACATGCACATCCAGTGTTTATCATTTACCCTGACAAACCCTGATATATATGTTATTTTTTCAGGTGACAACTGCAAGGAAAGCGGTCACACTTCTATTATCTTTTCTGATATTCACAAAGCCATTAACAGAACAGCACGCAACCGGTTTGTTGCTCATCTCAATGGGGATTATTGTGAAGCTTCTTCCGGAGTATAAAGATCCCGTTCCTTGTGAAAAATCTCAAATTGTTCGTTTGGATAAGCAGCCTTTGCATAGAGAAGACGGAGAAGAGAAGGTGCCTTTGGTTTAAAGAGTGCAAAATAGAGATGTACTTAGTTTTTTGTTGATTGGAAATATATAAAAGATGGAGGTGCATATTTCCTTAGATGCCTCCATTTTAAATTTAGGTGAAACTTTTATCCAGTGTTTAATTTGTTTGTTAGAATTCTGGATTTTACTTGTGACTAGCTTCTTTTGATAGAATGCTAGGGTTCTTCTGTTCTATACTTCTATGAAAATAATATTTTTGTGAAATATGAAAAGACTGAATTTAACATTTGAAGTTCCTATGCTCTGCTACAAAATTCAGTTGAGGCATTGATGAAACCTGTCCCAATTTATTATTGAGAGAATTTGTGGTAAACCCTATCAAAATAAATTAAACTCAAAGCAGCCTTGTATTTGACTAGTAGGAGGCCCAAAAATATAACACTTTTTTAGGGTTCATCTCAACCAAGCCCTTCTTTTATGTTTTGAAAAGCACATACTTCTCTAGTCTGGCCTGTTGACGCTTTACATGCAAGTTTTGGTTGATTTTCATGCCTGTTTGTATGATGTAGGCCTTAATGTAAAACAGTGTTGGATATAATAATTCATGAGTCTGTTCTCTTATCAATGTTTTAATGTCATAAATTGATCACTGCACTCTGATTTGTCTCTCTTCAACCATTGAACTTTAATTTGCTCAAAATCACTCAATCTTTTTCATCCAACAAACTACTAAACTATATATTGATTTTACCATCTATGTCATCAATATAGTTCTCCAGATAAGCTACAGGTACAAGGTAGTTTATTTGAGAAAAATACGAGATATATCAAGTTTTATTATAATATATGCATGAGGCATTTGTCACCAATGTGAAATCTAATCTATATTAGTAACCGATTTGTCGACGTCATCAATACGTTGATCATGTGTATAAAAGATGTTAATATCGTCAATTCATGATAATTTATGGCATTGTTCAAAAATATCTAAAAAAAGACATTGTTCAAACATGATGGAGTCCATAAAAAATTAGCCATTAAATACTGCTGCTTTATTTGATTCAGGCCTAGCTAAGAACTGCTTTTCCTTTTTCTTTTGCTTTCACAGAATTGTGGCCCATGAATGCTTTATTTTTCTCTTGATGAAACCAAATCTTTTTTTCTCAGCATTAAAGATAACCAAGAAAAGGGATATGCACTAATATATAGGGCGGGGATTCTTTGACAATTAAAAGTTTGACGACCTTAATAACGGATTTTTAAATAATTTTGAAAAAATATCTTAAAAATAGAAAACAACTGTAAATATATTCTTCAACTTTTAAATTGATTGTATTTCAAATTTCATTCAATTTAAGTGTCATTTGATATTTCATTAAAAACTATCAAAATTATATGACATTAATAACAGTCCATATATAACGGTATTTGATGAAATATTAATAGACACTTAAATTACATGAAACTTGAAAAACAATCAAGTAATAAGTTCAAAATTATGTCTATAAACTTTTTTCTATTTTTAAGTTTTTTGAAAAATAATTTCGAAATTATTTGAAAATTTGTTGTCAAGATTATCAATAGATCCCACCCATATATAAATAAAAGTTATATTACAAAAATTGTATGTACTAATCACTTTAATACAAAATATACCAGTTGACAGTAGAAGTAATTATTGGTGGTTTTGTATCAACATAATTTTTGGAAGGGACAACAAACGGTGCTATATTCAAATCTCATGACTGACAAACAATACTATATATATGAATGTTTCTGGCCTGTGATTATTCTCATTTGAGGAAAAAAAGAACAACATAATTTTCTATAATAAGGAAGATTGACTGCACGCACAAGCAATTTTTTGTGGTAAAGAAACTTGTGGACATTATTTTTTTTCATAGAATTTGATAATTTAATTGTTTATGTTAATAATGACTGATTCAATAACAATGACGAGAAAAATCAAAGCTAGTTAAAATTGAAAAAAAAAAATAAAACTATAGATTTATTTTTCTTCACTGAAGCAGCATGTATTTTAGATTTTGTATTAAGCCTACTTAAGTTATGAAAGATATATCTATATATTTTTTTTATTTTAATGAGATTGTCTTTAGGGGCGGATTTAAACAGAGGCAAACTCAGGTTAGTGCCTGAGCTTATTTTTCAAAAATAGCTGTTATGTAGCAATTTTTTCTTTTAGACCTATAAAATTATAATCTAAATTTTCATTGTGCCTAAGCTTAATTAAGAAATTAAACTAATTATATATTTAATTACTTGGTGTGTCCAGACTTACTTAACATCCTAGATCCGCCCCTGATTGTCTTGGTTATGACTCGTGAAACAAGTTTTTCGTCAACATGTTTTATCTTTGAGGATAAATCACTTGATGATTTTAACAATCTTCAAAAATAAAACTTATTAAGTCCAGCATTACATGCATCATATATATGATATATGATTATATTTATGAAAAATTATGAGATTTTGTGTATGTTTCATTAGACATCAAGTGGTTTGAAATTTAATAGACGTAAATTCATATACAGTGATCGGTGCATCATCAAAAAAATACTTAAATTATATGAAATTTGATTTTTCAACCTATCCAATACTTAAATTATATAAAATTTGATTTATTAACCTACCCAATACTTAAATTATGTGAAATTTGATTTTCAACCTATCCAATAATATTACTATAAATTGACTATTTATTTTTTATTTTATTTATAGTTATTTGAAAAATCGTTGTCAAAATTGTCAAGAAAAACTTAATCAAGTAATCTCTCCTCTTCTATCTTTCCACGCATATTTGTAGAGCAAAAGAGAGAGTCAATATCATTTATGATAATTTCACAAGATAAAAAGTGTAAAGCTTGGACGGTTTGAATTGTTAAATGACCAGACAAAACTGGAGAGACGACAGAAAAAGAAAAAGAAAAAGAATTGCCACATACTTCACATGCAAATATGATACTACTCAGCACTTACTAATCTACCTGCATGAATGCACAAACACCATCAGTTTGCAATCTGATGGTAGATGAAGAATGAAATAACATTGTTTCCTATGATGGGGTCAATTAGTTTTATTCTTTTTTTTTTTAATTTAATGCCCGTGGGTTTGTATTGTCAATTGAGGTACTAAGAATTATCTATATCCCCTAAAATAAGGACCCAATCTGCACCTAATAGGGAAAGAAAATATAACTCGAAAATGACATCGATTGGTTGGTTTCTTGAGGGTTTGCACCACAAGAAGTGAAGAGAAGGGTAGAAGAAAGGAGGAGAGGTGAAATTTTATTTGTTATTTGTTTTATAAATTTTATGAAGAGGAAGAGAGAAGAAGATTTTATTTGTTCTGTTTCTCAAATGAACTAATTATTTCTCCACTAAATTAAGATGCAAAAGAAATGAACTCATTTTTAATACTCATCATTTCCCCTCCCCTCCCTCTCTAATAAATTTGTGGAGTACAGCCTGAAGGTTGGAATAATTTTGGACTTATCCATTATACACATCTGTACCATCTAAAAATTTTTGTTTTTCCATGAAACGAACAATTTAAAAAATTAAGTTATGCAAATTAATAGTCTTTCTTACATGGAATATTTTTTTCTCTTTTTTACTTTTAGCACTTTGTATCCACATGTGATATTCTATTTCACCAAATTGATCCGATTACACACACATACAGAGTAAAGGTAGGGTGCTTCCATAAATATTTCGATCCGAAATGCTTATAGGTTAAATATTAAAATTCCGTATCCGAAATATTGATTTAAGTAGCTCAATAAATTTTTCATATCAAAATCTCGTAGAATACTAAAATTTACCATTTTTAGAATTTTTGAATTATTTTTAATGTTTTTTAAATATGGTCATGTTTTACCATTCAAATATTAATAATTTTCTATTAGGCCATCTTTCAAAATTCATTAAAAATAGTTCAAAAATCCTAAAAATGGTAAATTTTGGTATTATACAAGATTTTGATAAGAAGAATTTATTGAGCTACTTGGATCAACGTTTCGGACATGGAATTTTAAAATTTGATCCGTAAGCGTTTTGAGCCGAAATACTTATGGAAGCACCCTAGCTTTACTATATATATATATATATAGAGAGAGAGAGAGAGAGAGAAAGAGAGTAAAGCCAGCGTGAGCTTAAACTCATCAAGAGGGTTAGTGAGCTTAACTAAAAAATTATCGAATCATTTTCAAACGATAAATCTAATTTGCTCAATAAATTCTTTATATTAAAATCTTGTAGAATACAAATATTTTCTATTTTTAGAGTTTTTTTAAGTATTTATTTGAGATTTTTTTCAAAATAACTAATTCTAATATACTAACATTCATTATTGTATTATTATTTTGGAACCATCTTAAAAAATCCGAAAAAAATAGTTAGAAAACTCCAAAAATGAAAAATTTTAATATTCTACAAGATTTTGATATGAAGAATTTATTGAGCTACTCAAATTTATCGTTTGAAGCCGTTTCGATAGTTTTTTAAGTTAAACTTACAAATCTCCTTAATGAGTTTAACTTCATATTAGTTTTACTATATATATTCCATCTAGAAAGAGATTGAAAATATAAGACAGCATGTCAGCGTCTGTATATATTAGAAGAGGAATATATGAACAACGATATGAAAATGACACTTGCGGCTATAAAAGCAATGCATTCAATCTGTCACCTCCAAGTCCCCAGCAGCTTAGACATGAAAACTATGAAATGGATTGGTAAAAGTTTAGTGGATCATGGAGGCAAACCAACTTTTTTATTTGAAATGACATAATACATTTGAGATGGAAATTTATTGATCATGGTAAACCTTGTCAATTTGTAAGTTTATAGATGTATTGTTGAATGTACAGATTGATTGAATTTAGTGTAATTTAAATAGCAATTTGATATTTTATTATAAATTATTAAATTGAATCATTGTAAATTTTTAAGTTTATGATGAACGATATAACATGTATTGAATAACATCATCTTTCATGTATATGAAATATATTAGTATAAGTCACATTTTAAATGTTGAATTTTTTAAAAAAATAAAAGTTAATTTTTAAAATTGTCAAGAATATTATTAATTAATATTTCAAATTGTACTTCTCCATATGTTATATTTGTTCTAAAGTTATTCAAACAGTTGAACAATTTTCCACAGAAAAACAGTAAACCTCAGCTATCTGTTAATGGAATAAATAACTTAAATAACCAACCAGAATTAGCTAATAATTTAAGTGATAAATAATTAGGATGACGTTTTTTAAAAAAAAAAGTATAACGTTAGTTTTAATAGACACAACACACAATATAATGAGGTGTTTGTTTCACGAGCCTTCTCCGTCACTAAAAAGAAAAAAATCAAATAGCATGCTCATTTAATTTACCAAATTCTTGTGATTATGATGGTTCTCATTTCTTAACCATAAATCAATTGAAGTTCTAATAAATAGAATAATAGAATATAGGATTCTCATTTCTTATCTTTCTCACATATCGTTGACGTGTCTAATTACTCCAACGACATAATAAGAAGTATTTCAATGGCTCTCAAAAGTTAAGTAAATTCCATCAATTTTTGATATGAGATATAATTTAGAAAAATTATATGTAGCTTTTAAGTTCAGATCATCCCCTTAATTATCTCTAATATATTTTGGTCATCTTAAAGAAAATGAGTAAACAAGTGTGTATTGATGTAATAGTCAAATGTGCATTACGTAATAGTCAAGCGTACATTTTAAGGGGTTCAGAAAATGAGTTTGAAATATCAAATAATTGTTGATAATTATCAAAATTATGTGACGAATGTCCGATATTATCTTAACTGAAATAAATAAACATGCATCAATACCATAAGCAAACTATATAATATACATCAACAAAATAGAAAATATGCATTTCAAATTGTGTGAAAAATTTACAAAAAAAGAGTATTTAGGGGATAAGTATATGAAATGATTGTCAAAGCATGTACAACTTACTAGCATATAATAACATTGTCACAATCCAACTGATAACAAAACTATAAACACTTACGCCTAATTAACTTCACACGCACAACACATGAACCACATCAAATTTGCACAAGAGAGAGAGAGAGAAAAAACAAGAAGAAGAGGGAACACGAGCAACAGCAGGCGTGCCTAATAACTAAGAGCAAAGTTAAGGCCCCCATAGCCTTCAATTCTTCACATAGAGTTAGATGCAAAACTTGTTGCTAGCTTTTGTCAAGTTTCTTTTGTCACTGAGTTTGTCTTTGCTCATTTTTTTTTCTTTTCCCTTTTCTTTCTTTTGTTTCCTTCACATGCAACTTTTGTGTTGTGGCAGAGGTAATTAGTTCGGTTCATAACTTGTCACGTGACTCTTCTTCATCCATCCGGTCCTTCTCCAATGCTGTGGGGTGCCACGCCAGGTTGCATTGATAAGCATCTGTGACTGTGATGTGCAAAGTTTTCCGTTGTTGTTTCTCTCAACGGTTATTGTTAGGTTAGTTATCAAGCAGAGTTGTTGTTTGTTTGTTGATTCTCTGCAGTGATTATGCTTTCTTGATAAAAAAAAATAAATGGATAAAGATGTGCTTTGAACAATTCTTTCCTAAACAAAAATCAAGATGTAATAACGTCTTTTGAAATTATGTCAAAAATTATTTTAAAATTAAAAAAATAATTGACATGTTGTTTTTTTAATGAAATATTTTTGTATCAGTTGTTGTGCAATTTAAATATTATTTGGTATTTTATCAAATACCGCTAAATATAAATCATTGTAAATTTGATGTTATTTTATAAACAATAAATCTTGAATCAATTTTCATTATTTACTTGTATATGATGCGCATTTATTAATTTATTGCTAAGAATTTGAAAATCAACTACTAAATTTAGAATCCTTTCACAGAGTAGGTGATTGAGGAAAGTTATAGAAAATAGAGAGAGCAACTATATGAGTGAAAGTAATATTTTCTTTTATCAATAATATTTATTACAACAATCAACCTATATAAAAGGATTTAGCTATCATAGCCATGTTCGTACATGCACATCTTATTTTTCTCAATTAAAAATCATTATAAAGACAATGTGCTTCTTATGGGTCATCATAACTTCAAAATTTAGAAGAGAGATTTTTTATGAATATTTAAAATTGAATGATTTGATTTCCTTTTTGTCTAAAAAAATTAATACACCTAAATCATTCAAGACCAATAAATAAATATTCATGATAATTAATATCAGGGGTGTAAACATATAGGGTTTGATGTAAGTTGATAATTTGATATACTATAATCAGATCATGATATTTTTAATTAGTAACCAACCAATCAATGATAAAAATCATTCAGTTTGAAATTCATGTTAGACGAGCTCAGCGGGTGTCTTTTTAGAAAAAAAAGGTATTATAAAAAATATAAGTAAAAATGAGTTATACAAAAATATAAATAAAAAATAACATACTCTAACTAACGATAACATAAAAAAACTTTTAATTAAAAGATTAAATTTAACAAGATATAATATTATAATTATAATGATATTGTTGTTATAATTATATAAAAATAAATTATTCTAAAAATATAATGTACAACAATCGGATCATGTTTTATTCATTATTTTTTCAAAATTTATATTTTAATTTTAATTGTCGGATCGATCAGATCGGTCGAGTTAAGCAGGTTAGATTTTACACCACCTAGCCGATATTATTTTAGATGACACTTTGGTAAAATCGAATTGAGCACATAAGGTGTGTCTATGGCAAGTATACAAGCTCAATGAACCAACTTAAATTAATATTCTGTCACCTAGTTAAGTGCAATGCACATTACAATTTACAAAAGATAATCAAGCTTAGATCTGCGTACATTTTAAATACGCGCATGGCGAATTTTCCGATTCATGAAACTATATACAAAAAGATAGGAGATGAGTCATCAATTCACCATTAGATAAATACAGGCGTTGTAGATTAGTATCTTTCAGTCTCTCCATAAATATAATACAATGTGAGATCTTCTATGAACATGCAACTTGAGTTGTACCAGCATATAACAAATCTTGTATCTGCCTCCCAGTTCTACAAACTCGAAGCCTCTGACAGTCACCCGCAGCACAGAAAGCTGCATATAAATTGTCACTTCAGATCCTTAACTGCATTTGTCCCATTCCAATTTACTCGAATCGAAATCCTTTGTGGCGGATACGGTTCCCAACCTCTCCTGTGGCATGTCGCTGCACCCTATACGTAAACCTAGAATCCTTTTACATAAATCATTCATCGCCGATGGTATCCCCTCTCGAAGAGATTCTTTTCACGTCGACGAAATCACACACGATTCAGCGCATCGTCGAGTGGTGTAGAGAATCTACATCATCGATCGGCTCGTTTAGTCTAATCACAGCCGAGCCCGTTTTACCGTTCTGTCCGGTCCAAACCTCCGTTATCCAGTCAAACAGTTGGGAGGAAGCGAATAATGGCTCAAACCGGACTCGACCAATCCGATCGCAGCCATTCCTTCGCTTTTTAAGCTTTTTTTCCCACCACATAATCACCGCGAAATACAGCGCTTCTTATCTCTGCGCGTACCCAAAACGTACACCAACTTTTCTGTATGTGTCAGAATCCTCTTTTTTTTTTTTCCTTCAGTGTTGAAGGCCATAATATTTTTTTTAATGAAAGATGGGTCTAAGTCATTCAATTTATAAATATTCATAAAAAAAATTATTTGAATTTGAAATGTTCATAGAATCTCTTATCGAAAAATATTATCATTTATCATTAGATTAAAAGCTGATTCGTAAAGTCGTATAACTTGTAAACTATAGCGGTATAAAAATTACCGTGCAGCATGCTGCGTTTCTAAGTTCTTATCCCATTACTGATGATCAAACAAGTACAATTATTATACAATATTATGAATGAGATAAAATCATAACATGTAGCTTCACAAAGTTATAATTATTCTTAACTGATGCATTGCATTACTCTCTCAGTATAAGTGAAAAAGTATGTTGAATTTTACCAATTTATTTTTACTTAAAAGTATAATCATCAATATGTTGATTTAAATTGACACTTATGACAAGTAATTATTCTGAAAAAGAAAATACCGCGTAAAACAATAACATTAGTCAACAGAGCACTATATCAGTCACATGCCACTTCACCTATCAACTGACAAGTTTTAACAAAATAGTAATTACATAACACGTTTTAAATACTCTATCGTAATAATTAACAAGTCAAAAAATAAAAAAATAAAAGCTGTCTTTGTGTTAATTGTCAATATGGTTAACAATAAAAAAAAGCTCTTTGTTTTCGTTATTAAACCACTTTATTATCCATAATCACAATAATAGTATTATCAAGCTTGAGAAAAAAAAAAGGATAATTCTAGTGTATATTCAATTATTATGGTATTATATCTAACTCTTACAATATCTCTTTTGAGAAATATTATTCAAATTAAAAAAAATTAAAGTTATAGAAGTATTCATAATTACTTAGATATAAAGCATATCAATTTTGAGTCAATTTAGAATTTAATTAATCATTTATTACAAAGTCACTAAAACTTTATCATTAAAATTTTAATTTTTTAATGAAAGACAAAATCTCTTTCAAATTGACCCAAAATTTGATATATATTATATCTAAATAATTAGAAATGCATCTACTATTTATTTTTTTAATTTCAGCAATATTTCTCAAAAATACGTAACGTACGAGTTTGATGTACATTAGAATTATCCACTAGGGTTGTCATTCGGCGATTAATTATTATTTAATCATCATTTAAATGGTGATATTTCATTAGATAATATTAACATGAAAATACCTTAAAGCCATTTAATTGATTCAATCTCAAGTGTAATTGCTATTTTTTTAAAAAAAAAAAAACTTGAGTATTGCTGATTAATATCCCTTAATACTTCAAATACGTACAAGACATAGGGACGCACAGTAGATGAGAAGATTTATTACATTGTACAACAGTATAAGAGAAGCAGCGTTGCTATTTATATTTCAAGTGGAGAAGAGAGCCAGCCCCAGTCGAAAGCGACAAGACTGGAAAGAGAATTTGGGGAGAAAAGAGAGAGAGAGAGAGGAGGAGGCGGTGGTCCGGCAGCTGTGCTCAGCGCTCTCTTCCCTTCTCCCGAGAAGATACAAAGAGCAGAGACGAGCTCTCAGAGACGTAAGCATCTCTAATCAATCTCATCTCTCCTTAAACATTCCCAAATAAGATCCCTCAATACAACATCTCCAGTTTCAACAACTCTTCCCGCGCCGTTCCCCATACCGATCCCGATTAGGGATTTCTTTCCTTCTTTTTCTCTTTTTTCTCTTTTCCAATCGTCTATTTGTACGAGTCGAGCATATCAGATTGAGATATTTCGTTAATGTATTTCGGTAATACTGATGTTTCTGTGTGTTGTCGATGTAGGGAAGGGAATCTCTATCGTCGGCGTTGAATGGACCAGGTTTGTGTTTGTATTTCATGTGATCCATTTCATTACCTTTCTATCTGAAAAAAATAAAATCAAAAGTTCCTCTTGCTGAATAGCTTTTGCTTGTTTGCGGTATGATTTAGTACGAGAAAGTGGAGAAGATCGGAGAGGGGACATACGGCGTGGTGTACAAAGCGCGTGATAAGCTCACTAACGAGACGATCGCTTTGAAGAAGATCCGATTGGAGCAAGAGGATGAAGGTGTTCCTAGCACAGCGATCAGAGAAATCTCTCTTCTCAAGGAAATGCAACATGGCAATATAGTCAGGTTTGGGTTTTCTCATCAGATTTTTTCCACTAATCGAGAGTTCTTTCTCTCCATTTAGACAATTAGTACTACATTATGTTGCTAAATGTGGATCAATTTTGTGTATTAACTCATTGTGGCGTCACTTGCTATTGTTAGATGCAGCTTGATGTTGACTTAATGCAATCTGTCTATATTTATAACTGTAACGTTTCAGAATTGTAAAAATTTATACCGTCTTGATATATTTTGTGTCAGGTAGGGTCAAGATGCCAAATGTTCTATTTTTGTACGATCCCTTCTTCTTTTGAGTAATTAATAGTGGACGATAGGCAATAACTAGAACAAACATCTTAGCTTTTGTACGATCCCTTCTTCTTTTGAGTAATTAATAGTGGACGATAGGCAATAACTAGAACAAACATCTTAGCTCAGAAAAAAATTATTCTACTCTATTCTATAGGCGATTAACAACTCACTGTCAAATATTTTGTTAACGTTATCTATGGATAACTAAAATGTACCTTTTATATTCTTATGCATAGGTTGCAAGATGTGGTTCACAGCGAGAAGCGCATTTATCTGGTTTTTGAGTATCTTGACCTGGACCTGAAGAAGTACATGGATTCATGTCCTGAACTAGCTAAGAATCCTCGCCTGATTAAGGTGGAGACTCTTTGCATTATCACATTTTATCTGCACGTCTTTGTGAATTATCTGTAGCAAACTCAGCAACCTGTTAAGTTGTTCCAGAAAAGCATTTTTTTTTGTGAGGCGAATAAAACTTATTGCTTTAGTTATGGGATTTTACTGATTTTCCTATTGAACTGCTTCCACTAGTGTGGGGATAATAAGATGTAAATGGCACAAACATAAAATATAGACCTTAAAAAAAAGGACTCTAAAGACACTACCAAGATAATCTAATTTTGTCATCTAATGTTGTTTTTTGCTCCCAGACGTACCTATATCAGATATTGAGAGGAGTGGCATACTGCCACTCTCATAGAGTGCTCCATCGGGACTTGAAACCTCAAAATTTACTGATTGATCGCCGTACCAATGCTCTTAAGCTGGCTGATTTTGGACTGGCCCGTGCCTTTGGCCTTCCTGTTCGTACTTTTACCCATGAGGTATCTATATCTCTTAAGCCAACAATTCTGTTACTTTAAAAATATTTATTTTATATAGAATTCATTATGAAAATGTGACAGAGCCGGTGGTGGTTCTTTAACTTGGGAGTGGGGGATGGCCATGTAAGAAAACATTATTTAGTGTTTTATTGTGCCTATGATTGATCGTTTCATGTAAAATTGAAATTATTTTTATTTAGCTCTTAATTTGATATATATGGTATCGGAAGAAGAATATTACTCTTAGAAAGATCATATTGGCCCCCATATTATATTTTTGTTTTTTTTTTGCTTAGCCACTGGCACAAAGTTCAAGGAAAAGTGTTTAAATAATAAATTGAATGTCAGGTGGTGACACTGTGGTACAGAGCACCAGAAATCCTGCTCGGGGCACGTCAGTACTCAACCCCTGTTGATGTGTGGTCGGTGGGTTGCATCTTTGCTGAGATGGTAAACCAGCGCCCCCTTTTTCCTGGTGACTCTGAGATTGACGAGTTATTTAAGATTTTCAGGTCTCAATCTAAACATTTCTGTATTATTATCACAGCGCATAGTGTTCCCTTTAGTATTTGGTATAGACTGTTTTTTTCCTAGCTAGTAAATATGTTTTAGGTAAGAAATCATAATGACTGTACTATTTTTTAATGGCTATTCCATGAAAAGGGTAATGGGCACTCCAAATGAAGAGACATGGCCTGGAGTTACTGCACTGCCTGATTTCAAGTCTGCATTTCCGAAGTGGCCTCCTAAGGTACTCAAGATGAACACGTTAATTTACTAGCATTTAAACCATACTGTTTTACTTTTGATATTTTATGAAAACATTCCATTTTAAATTTAATTTGCATACAAGCCCCTTGAAACCAGATCTGTATTACAAAATGTAGCCACAAAGTTGTTCCTCAGTTAGCATCAAACATTATTTAAGATTGCGAAACAAAGCTTGTGAATGCCCTTGATGTAGCTACTTTTGTTGAGAAATTCACCAGCTATTGACTATTGTGAATTTAAACTTACTGTTAGTATATAACAAACTTAGTTACCTATGAGTGGTCTGGGTTCACCTGTGGCTCAAATGTTGCTTGGGTCGGTTATACTGTTGCATTACATAATTGCATAAGTTTCTCAAATTTTGTCCATGATAAAAATTTCTTTGTTTATTCCATGTTTTATTAAAAAATCAGGTTAGTCACTATAAGTGCTTATGTTTGGTAATGCTTTTGTAGGAACTGGCATCTGTTGTTCCAAATCTTGACCCAGCTGGAATTGATCTTCTCTCTGTAAGTCCATCCTTTCAATTTCTCTTCCAGTATCTGAAGTCTTTATAAGTGCTTTTTCACCAACATTAGGAGAGTTAGACAATTTCCCTGCGATTGTATTCTGAGATTAGTAATTGGTGTTTATAAAATAACAGAGAATGCTTCGTCTGGAACCAAGTAAGAGAATCACTGCTCGGCAAGCTCTGGAGCATGAGTATTTCAAGGATATTGAGCTGGTACCTTGACTTTCCTATAATACCCCCTTGTATAGTATCTGAGTTGCTATTTTTGATGTGCTTTTCTCATTGTTATTTCTGTTTTTATGAAGATTATCGTTTTGTAATCTTAGTTTTTCCTCTATTTTATTCAGTTGCTTTTTAGTTGATGAAACATCTTTTGTTTAGCAAGTACTTCTGCGAAATGTTCAGTGGCATCATGTCTCAGTTTGTAGGGTTGATATTTTTAAAAGTAAATTTTGCTGTCATGAATGCTGAAAGGCTGTTCTTTGTCTAGTATTGTTAGTACATAAACTTTTTAGTTTTCTTATGCATTATGCTGTTAGATGGTAGTTAAGCTGTAACTACTAAAAAAAAAAGATTTTTAGCGGCTTCATATAAAGTTGTGAATTGAAGTTATCTGTCAAGATACATAATGCTAAATCTGCTGGCTACCATGTGTATTGTAAATAGAGAAGTTGACTGAGATGATACGCTCAAAAGCTTTTCAACATCTATAAGTGTTATTCGCATAATCACATCATAGCAAACTGGGGTCCCTTGTTACTGTAATAAGGCTCCAAGGGAGATTGGAGCTTGAATCCTTCATTTCAAGTATTTCAGTAAACGAATAAGAGGTTTTATTAACACACCTAGAAGCAGAGTAATATGAGCGGGAAATATGTATTTCTTAACACTTTACCATCCTTGTGAAGGTGTCTATGCTAATTCCAGTGGACTTCCAGATAAATATCAGGTAGAACAAATTGGATTTTAACCTTTCAACCAAACATAAAAGGTAAAGGAAGATAGGATGCTCAGGACCACTCCAGCAGCATCTGACTGAAAGATCAGAAAGGGGATCGGACAATATTGCAAGCTATTACCACAGGAAAAAAATTGCTTAAATTAAGGTTGGAGAGAACCACAAGTGGCTAACCAAACTCCAGTACCTAGTTTACAATAAAGACACCATGTGAATACAATAAAACCCATTAGCTACCTATGGGGTCAAAAACCAACAACAACACGAACAAAAGGTACACAAAAATAAGCTGCAAACCGCTTTAACCATCGGCTGGCTGAAGGGTAAAATACAGTCAAAAATCAAAGGAAAACTATCAACAGATGAGATTTCACATATCTGACAAATGAGCTTTGCACAAGCTGATTGTAAGCACTCTTTTAACTGAAACGCCTCTATTTTGTTTTCTTCATGATAGCCGAGGTGCGCAACTCAGCATCTTCCTTCACAAAGCTCCACCAGAGATAGGAGAGAGGTACGGCTAACAGAAGACAGAAAGCATGTGCATCAGCATATCCCATGTACGGTGGGAAGTCATATATCTCCAACATGATAGCAATGATGCCTCCAATTGCGATCATCCAAAGTTTTGCACCTGATGGATGGCGAGTTATGGAACCCCAAATGGCCCAAATTAGCAATTGGGCTGTGCCTATTGCAACGCAAACCTTCATATTCAAGCCTATGGAATAAAAGTGATGAGAAGGAAAATTAATTAGATTTGTACATCTATAACATGAAGATGGTACTTGTGCTTTGGAACCCAAAAGGGTTGGTACTAAAATAAAGCTGTAGCAGAGATAGATGCTCACTGTAATCAAGTCGGTAGAAGTTGAGATAAAGTATATGAGTGGTCAAAAAGGCCAACAAAGGAGCAGCAACCATGACTCTTGAAGCTTCAACTCTCACATCAAAAGCTCGTATTATGGCCAGGATTAGCGAAAGACCTAGTAATGCCACTGCAGATGAATAGTACAACTTCTCTGTCCAATCAGCATACCTTCAACAATGAACAGGTCACGTCAGAAACAGCCTTTAAAAATTGGGAAATCAAAAGATGCACGAATTGATTGTATTTTCTTAGTATAGATACCTCCTGTTCATCTTACTTTTTTTGAATATTAAAATATGATGATAATGATAAGGGGCCAAGAACCACTGTACATCTCTACCTATATAATTCAATGAAGTCTCCTCACCCACCAACAATCATACCACTTTTCATAAAAACTAGCTTCCTTGGCTAGTCTGCACAGTTATCTTTTCAATTACCAAAAAAAAAAAGACACCTGAATCACAACCTAAGAAAACTACTTTCTTTATTTTTTGGATTCAACCAGACAAAAATAACACAAGCACGAAAGTAGTACATACAAACGTTATCCCCTTAAAAAAAATGCTAAAATGAATATAATAAGGAAAAAAGGAGGGATAGTCCCTTAGTATGAGGGGTACTCTATCATGGTTGTATAACAGAACTTTTCAATACCTTCCAAGTCAGTTGAGCAAAAAAAAAAAAATTGATGGTCTCATCTAACTTGTATGGCTTACAGTCAATTTATCTAAAAATTATGTTTCTGTTATTATCATTTTTGTTTTTATAGTAAGGATGGGCTTTTGTGCTGAATAATACTCAACCTGCTATGATAAATGGAGCTCCAAAACCAAGCATTCATGGAGAAGATCCCATAAATATGCCACAGGCCAGTGAACTCATAGTATGTTTTACGTGTTTCAGGCCTCAGAGGCAACTTGTAATGGACAAGAAGAAAAAACGATAGCCACCCATTAAATTGCAGTAAGAGTGTCAGAGCAGACAAAATGGCCGAGAGCGGTTCCTGTACAAAAAAGAAAGAAGAAAAAACATATGAGAAGAAATAAGAGATAGGTTGGAAAAGAAACCTATTAGACACTTGTGGATATTATTAGACTTAATTAAATGGATCTGTTGAATTATCAGAACTAGATGTTATGGAAGTCTTATTATCTTTCTAATAGTGCACTTTTGTCAAATCAACCAGTCAAGTAAGAGATTAAAACAAAATAGCTAGGTTCACAGCTTGAATGATGTTCATATTATGCACCAGAAATAATTTATTGATTCAGGTGTTCAATTTTCTTCCATGTCCATCTCAAAACCAGCTTCCATTAACTGAATCCAATTTATTCATCCTAGACTTTAAAGGACTCTCAAGCCTACATTGAAGTCTAATCCAAATCCCTGCTCTATTTGGCGTGCACTCGATAAAGAAGAGAAAAAGGAAACAAATACGAGCATACAACCATCCAATCTATATATGCCAGTATCCTACTGCCAGTGACAATAAGCTGCTTTTCATTGTTAGAGTCACTATTTTTGCACTAACTAATTAAAAGTGTATCAGAAAATTAGACAGCACACATTAATGTTCTGTTCTTTATCAGTTTATGATATATAACCTGAAAAACAGAAGCACGCTTAAACAGCCATTTTCCATGATACTTAACAGGTCCAAGCCCGAGATCTCCTCTCTCTTTTTCCCGTTGCATCATACAGTGGTGCCGGCACTCGCTTTTGCAATTCCATTCTTTCCATTGCAGGTATAGGGGCTCTTGTTTGTACCAGGGATTATCGGAGGGAAAACCTTCTGAGGATGCCTTACAGTGCTTCACCGAACTTTCTTTCAGAGTTCCTGTCTTTTCACATTGGTCAATACATTCCCTGGCCAATCACAGGAAAAAAAAGATTGAATCAGTTCATTTCCATTTGTTGGGCTTATTTGGCTTCTCGTGTGGTATTTTTGTTCCACATTTGCCCCCTTGATAATATTGCCGTATTTGAACAAAAACGAACTCACATACAAGCTAAAATGACTAAGTACTTTTTTGTCTTTTGGTAAATGAATCAATTAATTCAATCTGAGATAGAGCACGGAATTATTATATCAATTTTCGGGGACCCACATGCATTAATTACAAGACCAGGTAAAGCCCTAAGTTTTCAGTTCTGTGGATGAAGTCCAAAAATGTCATCATCTCAATTCAGTCATGACTCATGAACTTTTATCTTTTTTTTTTCCTGAGTAAACAAATAATCATGATTCTTTTGATTCATCAATCATGAAATTTTCCTTTTTTAGTAATATATCATGAAGTTATTAATTTCTTATTCTATATCACCAAAACAATTCCAAATTAACCATTCAACAATCTCAAGAATAATAATTCCCACATCTCAATCAATGAAACATTATCTACAGCTGGTTCCTTGATGTCTTCTTGTCCAACGAATGGATTGCAAAAAAAGCAATAGAACCCTTTTTTTTTAAATTAAAAAGACGACTTTGAAGAAAAAAAATAACGAAATCGGATCGAGAAAGAAAGAAACACATACATATAAAGAGGATCCGCATCTCCCTCGCTAGCCTCTACAGCTCCGATAAGCACAAGCCCCAAACCTCTGAGGAAAAGAAGAAACAACACCAAACCTCGTCCCATGGCTCCTCCTCCAATTCTCACTCAAAACCAAAAGAACTCACTCAGCAATCAAAATCATACATACATACATACATACAGGAATCCTCGCATAAATCGCCGCAGAAAAAAGGAGATAGACAGACAGACAGACAGATAGATAATAAAAGAAATGGGAAACAAATCGACAACGCTTGCTCCGAGTTTGGGAAGAGAGAGAGGGGGAGGAAAAAGGGAAGGCGCTCTCGTCTCTCGGTCTGGGATTTTTTTCTCCTTTTTTTCCTTTCTTTTTCCCTTTTGTTTTGTTTTCTCTGGCACTGCTGTCAGCTCTGTTTTTATATTATTTATTTATTTTAGCACCACACCACACCGCGGGGCACGAAACTCGTGGAGAGTTCTTTATTCCTGTGTTCTGCTAACTATACCAGATGTCTTTACATAACACAACGCTTGTACCCAAGTTTTTTATTTATTTAACGATTAAAAAATTCCATGTAATTAAATCTCTACGTGTTCTGGAGTAGGACGTAAAAGGGGTCAAAACGGATCGATATTGTTTTATTATTATTTCAGATTCAATTTAATTTTGATTTGTGTTAAAATTTTTTGATTCAAATTTGATTTGTTCGGATCACGGGTCGATCAAAATCTAATACATTTTTCCATTTTTTTATTTAGTAATTTAAATTAAAAGAGATAGAAGTCAAGAATTTCAAATCGCTAATCTACTAAAGCAGAAATATTGTACCATTTGGATGCGAACATGTCACAAACTTTGAAAGCGAACGGGTCATGAAAATTTCATATCCGGTTCGGTTTCGTTGAATGCAAATGGATCCTATTTTCCCCACTCCGACCTCTCTCTCTCCCTTCCTCTTCTCTTCATATTTTCCCCTCCTTTTGTAAAATCCGAATACAAAACCCTTAAACCCCCTCCACCGCCCCACCAGTTGTCCGTTGTGAAAAAAGAATTCGCCTCTCATCCTCTTCCTCCATCGAGTCAGCTGCAGTCTCAGATGCTACAAAAATCCCGCAGCTCTACAAGGAAGGCTTTAAGGTATTTTTCTTTAAATTTCTTAAATTAATTTTTTGATTAATTTGATTAACAACTGTGCAATTTATTAGATAGCAGTGAAATTATGATAGATAACAGCTTAGGATTTGTAGTTGTAACAAATAATCCGGATTATAGCTTAGGATTTGTTAGCTTTAACAATTAATATGGGTAATAGTTTAGGATTACGGTGAAATTATTGTAAATTTGTACAAGTTGAAATATATGAATAATATTGATTAGATTTAGTGAAATTATGCTTAATGATAATTTGGAGTTGTTATTTTTTACATTTAATTAAGAATTTGTAATTTTTGTACCATCAATAAATGAAACATTATATGATTTTGTATGATAATGATGTTCTTTTTCATCCGAACCATTTTGATTGATATCATTCCCATCCCATTCGGTATTCTATTCAGACTCAATCAATTCTTCATCTTCTCCATCCATTACCTCATTTTCTCTTATGAGCTTGGGCTCATTTAAATCCATATCTTCATTTACTAGACTTTGATTTGTATATTGATACTCAAATTTTAGATTCAAATTAGAACCGCTTAATATGTTGCTGGTATTAGAAAAAAAATGCCGATTCGTTTGGTCATCTAATTATGCCGGATTGGTGACCACTTCAACAAATAATTCAATTTTTCTTAAATTATATCCATTAATTGGCTACATTTTGTATTATCATCAACCGTGTAATATCGTCTTCTGTTGAAAAAAGGTCAAAATATAATGAACCACTAGGACCTATATTATAACGGGATTGAATTTTCAAAGATACTTGCCTCTCATTTCTTCCGAGTTGTCTATGCACTCTTATTTTAATCCCGTTGAGGGTAATATCGTCACTAACAAAAAAATGAAAAGCCACCGGAATACTATAGCTCGCTCATATTTCACCAAAATTAACTTCACCTCCCACAAAAACACTTATTAGAAACATTTCAGTCAAAAGATCAATATGAAAATATATATTTCATAATTTTTAATATAACTATGCTCTAAACTCTAAATTATTAAATTCATAAAATATATAACTATTCAAAGTTTATATTATTACTATTTTTTATACCAAACTTCTTTAATAATAATAAAATAAAACTACTAAAATAAAATATTATACAAATACTTTTTACTATTCATAATCATACTCTCATAATGATAATGATAGCATAGCAGATATTTACTCATGTTCTGGATAGGTAAAATATAAGATATAGTTTTAGGAGTGATCATTTAATGTTCATGTAGGCACTTGTACGAATATTTCTTAAATAGTAAAATTTGTATGCGAGGATTTTAAGATATCGGAAAATATGATTTCTCTATACATCAAATTCGCAAAGATTCATTATTTTTGTTACATTAAAATATTATATAGAGTGCATAGTTATATTGACCTTAGATAATCAGTCAAGAATTGCAACATCAGCTTTTTGATAAAGCGCACATCAATTTTCGTGTCCCGGAAGGGACTAATCTGTACAAAATTTTAATGCACCAAAAAAAATGATTTCTTATATAAATTTGAATTTGTATAATATTCATCCTTTTCAACGCATCAAAATTCTTAAATGGGAGCTGTATATGACACATCAATATACATATTATCGCTTGAGCGAGTGTAAAATGATTACCTTTTGAATAATTATTAACAATCTTCTTTTGGATAATATGAGAAATGTAAAAATTGTCTAATATATCTTGTCATGATATATATAGCACGCGTAAAAAAAAAATTTGTCTATAAATCATGAAAACTTTTTGCTTGTCAATTATTATGTAAAAACTTTTGTTTGCCAACTGGCATGAACAACTGGAGAAAATGAAGAAATTTTTTTATATGATTACTGGCACTATGTTGATTTACTCAATTGGACCTCTCTCTCTCTCTCTCTCTCTCTCTCTCTCTCTCTCTCTCTCCATGATATGAAAATAGCAATTATAAATACTTTTTAATTAGTCATAGGAAACCAATAATCCTCATGATGTCGATGGTTGCTTTCAACAGTATAGATTCAATTATATCATTTCATGTCATTGAATAAGAAGAAAATAGTATATACTATATAGGAAAGAGAATGAAATCAAGAGGAGAAGAAAGGACAATTATTGAACAAGTGCTTCATAGTATCTTCATTTTGCCTTAAAAAGAAATAGTTTGAATAAATTGTTCATAAGTATTTGTGTTCTTATGTGGTCCATAAAGTTCATATACATAAATTTTTCCATTCAATATATAAATTGGGAGAATTTTCTTATTTGTAGTGAGAAATGTTCCTATATATATGTTTCTAGGTGCTATCACATGTGACATATTTGGCGACTATTATTTTTGAAATTAAAAAAAGAAGAAGGAATAATTGAAGGAAAAATCAGACATTGATATATTATTAGGGCCATTATATCAAGGGAAATTAATTTATCTCTTGAAATTTATAATAGACGCCAAAAGTTTGTCTACAACAAGAATATTTTTATGGTCAAATTCCATCCTACTACTTTTACTAGATGAGCCAAACCAACAAAAAAAAAATCAAACCAAAAATAAAATTTAATTAGATGACAAGAGTTTGTAACTAAAAATAAATTACGAATAGTCTTTTCCTCAATCACATAAATAAAAGATATAGCTAGTATTTAGGGCAATGTATTTAACTTCCCTTTTTCTTACTTATTTTCTTTATGATTTTTATATACATATTATTGAAATTATATAAAAATATATCTAATAATTTATATTTATAGATTTAAATATAAAAAATAAAATTAATATATATCCATAACTATTGATATTGAATTCTTTATTTTATTTTTTTCCAACAAGAATACCGTGACATTGAAACTAAAGCACTAACGGATTTTTCCAAGAGAAAAATGTAAGGGGAATGCATCACAATACAAAATTTGACTATTTTAAATCAATATTAATTATTGAGTGTGACATACTAGGTTGAGGTTCCCAGGGAGGAACAGCGACACTTTTTTTAAGTTTTAACAGATAAACCTTATCATCATAAACAGCAGAAATTAATTAACAACCACAAAATAAAAATTATCTTTTATACAGTTCATGCCCCTATTAAATCTTTTAGTATCCATCAAAAGTATATTTTATAAAAATCAAGATTATATCTTAAGATTATATGAGTCATCCGATCAAAATAATTGAGAAAATAAAAAAATTAACGATAAAAAAACATAAATGTTTTACCATTCTTTTTTTTTAAATAAAGACTACTATTAACTCTGACATTTATTTTTCTAAATATTTTTTATAGAACTTGAATTTACGTCACTCCGTAAAGAGACAAGACATATCATTACTATGCTGGATCTGCAGTTCATAAATATTATAACATGATTGAAAAAAATTAGAAATCTAATTCCTTTTATGTATTATTATGATGATGATTATGATTATCTAAGAGAACTATGAGCAGATTTGATGGATTGACTTAGGCATCCAAGAGCCGTTTCATAGGATTTATAGTTTACAATTTTTCTTCAACTACAAAGATTTTATTGGAAAAGACTTATAGAAATTTGAATTGTTCAGTTCGGATTTCGGACCAAATTATCTATATCAAGTCTAATTTTATGTTAATAAAATTCGAGTCAGCCTAACAAAGTAAGTGACATGTATATATCGTCATAATTGATTGATCTGAATAGTTTAATATGGAATAAGTATTTTAATTATGCATAAGCTTTTCAGATTTAACGACCCATGCACATGGGAAAGGTATAGAATAGAATTTTTATTAGATTTTATTAGATTCAAATCTTCTCAAAATTTAAAATTGATTTCAAAGAAGTGTCCTTTTTAATTCTTTTAGTATTGGGTATTATATACTAATACATTAACTAGGCGAATACAAGAATTAATAAACACAATTTTCATCTAGAGATGCAACGACTATGTGCGTGTTATCCAGTTGATATTTGTACTAAAGACTAATTTATGGGAACCATTTCAAATGATAGCTAAGCTACACCTAATTTAATATCATTAAAATCTAGAAAACAAAATTGGGAATTTGGGAAGGACTTCACGCCGAAGTTTTGGTGATATTATATATATATTGAAGTAATATATATTATGTAAGTTAATTAGCATCAAACTTCACACTGATGCAAAGTGTTGATGGTATAAAACCTTTCAATATATATATATATCCACTTCGAAATAAAGCAATATCTGATCAAAACCATTTAAATTTGCAAAGTATAAACTCTATAAAAGGATTGAGTTTTGAGACTTCAGTTCTTAGTCATGCTATATCATCATTTTCTCTCTCTTTATTTAAAAGTATGTTTATTGTATTTAAGATATTAGATAATATTTTAAAATGATACAAACTTTTTGTATTCCTATATGAAAATTTTTATATAACTAATTGTATTATGAATTGTGTTATGGTGCATCGAGAAGCACGGAGAGCCGGTGTTTCAGCTTCAAATCTTATATATGAAGGTTTAAACGATCGATTTAATTCACCCAATACAATTTTTATATTGAAATCTTATAGAATATCAAATATTATTTTTTTATTTTTTTACTATATTTTCGAATTTTTAAAAAATGGCCCAAAAATATTAATAAAATAATAACATTGCTCATCAAATAAGGTCATATTTAAAAATTCTGAAAAAATAGTAAAAAAATTATAAAAATAATAAAATTTGGTATCTCATAAAATTTTAATATGTAAATTATGTTGAACAAATTGAATCGACCGTTTGAACATTTAATATGTGAGATTTGAAGCTGAAACATTAGCCCTCTGTGCATCGCAAAACATCATAACACAACTCTTGTATTATTATTAATCATATAAATTATTTTTTCAAAATATATTTATTTATTTTTTAATTTATTACATATAAATTTATGATTAATAATAATATTATTTTAAATAAAATTTTTAATAAATATATTTTCAGCGTGAAGTCTGAAAAACATCCCTAATTTTATACAAAAGGGCAGCAATTTTAAACCGAAGAGGTTTATTTAGGACCTCATTTCCTGCGCAAGTACTAAGCGTAGTTAAGTAAACAAGCGTAAACTTCCCCTGGTGTGTTTATAAAATTGTAATCAAATGATTAACTTATCAAGAGGTTGCGTTGACTAGTCTTTAGTCCATTTAAGTTCTTATTTTATTTGTGGAAATACTCCTTAGAACTATTTTAGCATTCTACAAGTTTGAAATCTTAGGTTGGATCAAGTACGCCGGCTTGACTAGAAGTACAAGTAGTACACAATTCCACATCCATGGTTCGTTGTATATTTAGACGAATCAGAGCCGTTGATTGTTATTAGGTCTGTTTTGCAATTCTTTAACTTTCTATTTTTTTTTGAAGATTAATTCTATAACATTCTATAAAAAGGGAAAATGTAGGGCTTTATTATTCATATTTTAGTATTCTACAAGTTTGAAATCTTAGGTTGGATCAAGTACGCCGGCTTGACTAGAAGTACAAGTAGTACAAAATTCCACATCCATGGTTCGTTGTATATTTAGACGAATCAGAGCCGTTGATTGTTATTAGGTCTCTTTTGCAATTCTTTCACTTTCTATTTTTTTTTGAAGGTTAATTCTATAACATTCTATAAAAAGGGAAAATGTAGGGCTTTATTATTCATATTAATGATTTTATTATTTAATTTATTTTACATAATATTATTATTATTTAATTTAAATATTACTAATATGAATAATAACTCATTTTAGTTGAATAATAAAAATATTATATAAAATAAGTTGCATAATAAAGTCATTACATAAATAATAACTCGTTTAAATAACAAAATCAAGATGGATAACGATATCAATGACAATATCTGTATATTAGCTTTTTTTTCTACAATAATAGCAACTTTTCTCATCAAACTACATTCGTTGAATATAATTGCTCCTCTCAGTTTTATATATGCTAAAACTGTTAAAGGCAAATATAATTACGAAAATGTTAATTTGGGTGTTTTGTATATAATAATTTTCTTAATAATTATTTGTAAATTAGGATCAATAATAAAAATGTTTACACCTTGGCTTTCACAACCATTTTATATTTTTATGTCTAGCCCTTTGGGAAAAAAAAAAGAAGAAAGAAAACTTACCTTATATACTTGAAGATGCTAGAATTATTTTTTTAATTTCATCCTAAAAGTAAAAAATACATACCGACAAAATAATTTACTTTGAAAATTGAAACAAAAGCCATCAAATAAAATTCAATATAAAAAAAATGTAATTTCCATAGATGATTACACATAAAATAATTAATTTCATACATTAAATTATATATATACACCTCACGCATTAACTGTTGATTATATATTAATAAAAAAATAAACCTTTTCTGTTGTACAATTAAATTTGATAATAATTAAAAATATTTGTCTTAGATATCTTAAAACTCAATCATCATCCCAACAATTTTAAAATCTGTTGGATCAAAGAGGCATTTTTGTAGGCCTAAAATGGACTTGTTGGATCAAAATCAATTGACAATCAAATAGAATTAATGGACCTGTTAGAGCCATAATTCTAAAGGCCCCAAATATATTATCTTGCATTTTGAATGCGTAGATTATTTATTGGTTGGTTGTGTTTCCAAATTTACCTGACATAATGAGTAGTTTACAATTCTTTTCAACTTCAAAATTAACAATGTTATTTTATTCAGCGAGTTGAGGTTGAAAAATGTACTGAATTTCACATGTTATATGAGAAGAATTAAGTCATAAAATAAGAAAAATATAGCAGACCTTGACTTAAGTTCCACAATACTATTTTTATCAACTTTAGACTGGCCATTAGAATTTCTTTAGTATATAATTTATATTTCTAGAAACTTTTTATTATTTTTTAGATAGGAAAAAAGAAAAATATGGAAAACAAAATGTTGTTATTATTGTTCAAAATCGACTATCAATTGATTTCCGTTCTATCCAAAAAAATATAAAAAACATAAAATTAAAATTTGGTTTTTTTGAAAATTTTTGATATAAAGATCAGATTGAACGGTTCAAATCGAATATTTCAACATTCTAAAGTGTGATATGGAATTAATTAGACAGAGGGGGCCATATTCAAAGTTATCTCTTTAGACTTCCTCTCACTACTTAATTATGATACTCATATTTATTAGACATCGTCATCATCATGATTAATTGATTATATATTATTAGTATTATAATTACCATTATAACTAGGAACATACATGTACCAATAATAAAAAAAAATAAGAACAATCATGCTGTTTATAACCAAGTGTCATTGGCTGGATAAACTCTGGGAAATTTTATACCTTGGAAATTCACAAGTCACAAACAAGGGGCTGATATATAATACCCAATAAATTAGTTGTGGCTAAGCATTCACTAATTTGTATAAAGAGAAATGATAATTATATTTCTTAATTGTACTCTTTGTTTGTTTGTATTTTGGATATATTTATATTTCTTTCAGAAAATATTTATATCTAATGATAAAAATGTTTATATCTTACATTATTATAATTAAAAGTTATGCAAGTTGTATTTTTAACTTCAATTTTTCTATAATCATTTAGAAAAAAAAACGATAAATATTTTTTATACTAACTATAAATATTTATAAATTCAGATATAAATGAATTATATATTTAATATAAATATTTTATATGTGTAAATAAAAAATATAAAATGTCGAGTGCAATGATACTTTCTCTTATATAAATTAGTATTTTATTCCTTTATTTATTTTTTCCCCTGAAAACGGCTGTTTCTATCTTTGAATGCACAAAATATTATAAATAACTGGACTTCTATGATGGGAACCCAAGACCATGACCTTAATAATTTAATTTTTTAGTTTATTATCTTTGTCAATCCAATGGACAGCTCAATTTTCTTTTGACGGAATGTGTCAATTCTCACCTCATAATTATCTTTTATTTTCATAATTATTTTTTATTTAGCTTCAGCATCTAAGCAAAGTACTTCTAGTTTCCTACTCTTTTGCTCCAAATAAATAGCCAATTCAAGCATGGACCCACAAGTCAGTGACTTGTTACAAATTATTAAACGCCTATATCTGGCACAGACAACCTGAACACAGACAGTAGGGATAAATAAATAAATAAAAAGAGTTATAGTTGACCTAAAAATTGATGAATGCTTTCACCACGTTTTACGCGACAACAGCGGATCTCAAGACCAGTAATTAAACACTGAATTTGATTTACAATTTTACATCTCACCAGTCAAAATTTTCTTTTAACAGAATAAGAAAATTTGTGTAAGTTTTGATAAGTGATAGTTTTTTAGATTATTGGTCTTTTTTTTTTTGTTTGAGATAAAAATGACTATCAAGATATTTAAATTTAAATATTTATAAATAATTTTTTATTCGGGGTTTAAATCTGTGATCTTTATGTGAAAAATATTATCTTTGTCATTAAATTAAATGCTAGTTCTCAGATTATTAACCTTTGGTGTTCTTAATATCTTGGTTTTTTTAAAATTGGAAGACAATTTCACTTCGAATCGAAGTTTATTTCAATTTTCAAACAAACCTTTTTCATTTCACACAACCATTTATTATAATATTTCTATTATTTTTGGGGTCATATTTCTGTAATTTTAAAATCCTTAAATTTGAATATCTTTTAGTGATTTTTAGATTTGAAGAGTGGCTCACCTAAAATATATTCCAAATCCATTTATCATCCCTGAAATGCAGATATGACCTAAATCCATTTCAAAATCCCCAATCATGGTTTAATTTCATTTGTTCCATAAAACGCTCGCTAATCCACTTACAAGTACTCTAACCTCAATCAATAATCCTCATAAACAAAACCACAACAAACAAACTGCTTCAAAAAAATTCAAAAAACAAAAAGAAAAAACCACAAAAAAAGATCAGTCCGGATCTTATGTGGACCTCATCTTTGTAACCTTCCAATATCATTCCAGGCAGTTAGCACTTAACACTAAGCGATATTTTAAAATGTGTATAGCGAATTTTCGTGGCATAGATCAAGTTAGCATTTAGCGTTTTAATATGATATATAGGCTGATAAATCTTAATATCAGTATTGTTTTATAAAATCAAAATTTTGTGATATTACAAAGTTTAACTTATTGATAGAACACGTTAAGTAATGACATTACGAAACATCGATTTTGCTACTACAAAGACGGTATGTTAGCTGGAGCCATTATGGTATTAATTGGTACACAATAATACAAATAAAAAAGAGAAATTTGTGAAAACTAATCCTCTTATTACCTCAATATGGTATGTTTATCTTTTGAAATATTAAATAATAAAATCTTATATAAATACAATCAATAAAAATAAATATCTAGCAAATATTTTTCATCAAAATTTAGTCTCATATATATATATATATATATATATATATATATATATATATATATATATATATATATATATATATATATATATATATATATATATATATATATATCAGTCAAATAAATAAATGATTATATAGCTATAGAAAACCGTTACATATTTTGCAATCACAAAACAAAAAAGGTCACAAGAATAACAGATACTATAGCAGATTGATTGCAAGATCCGTAACGTTCGCAAAATAATGAACAAACAGAAATAAAAAATGAATGATAAATATCTCTTTCTATGATTCAATCACGTTCGTCCGATTAAGATCGGTCGCTTTCCATCCGAATCAGCCGATGAAGTACACATTTCGTGATATAAAAAATCAGAGGTTCATATTTTAATGAGCTCGAATCGGACGGTTGGGATTGAAATTGGCACCATATCCCGGGACTTTTAGTTATCAATCCATTCCATTTCTTTCTTTCTCTTTCTTTATTTGTTTCTTTCTTTTTGAATTGAGAGTATGATCATTGATATTGTTATCGATGCAGATTTTATTGTTCAAATTAAATAAATTATTATTCATATTAAAAATTTTATTATACAATTTATTTATGTAATATTTTTATTATTAAATTTAAATGAGTTATTATTCAGATTAATATTTTTTAAATGAAATAATAAAAATATTATACAAAATAAGTTATACAATAAAATTATTAATATAAATAATAATTTATTTTATATAAATTATAAAATTCTTATTGAGAATGACATCTCTCTCAAATATTTTCCTTTTGAATTTTTGACAGTACTCTGTTTTTCTCTTTCCTTTCTGCCCCTATAAAGCCCCTCCTAGAAAACGCACCTTCCCCCTTCAGCAAAAAGTCAAACCGAACCACAACAACAAATCATTAATCCATCCATCCATCCATTGCCTCTCCTCTCCTAAAACCCTTCCAAAATTAACCACACCACAAGAGATTTCTCTCTCTCTCTCTCTCTCTATTTCTCCTCAGTCTCCTCGCCATGGCTGGAGATCTCGACAAAAAGATCCTCAAAACTGCACTCTCGATTGCCGACGCAGCGTCGTGGTCATGCACGCTGGCGCTCCTGGTGCTCATCCTCATGAGCTCTCTGCGTGAAGGAGGCAGGGGCCGCATGTCGGAGGCAGAGATAGAAGCGACGGAGAGTACAATTGTGGTGAAGGGAAGCAGTCTGGTCGGGCAGCAGCCGTGCGACGAGATATATGTTGTCGGTGAGGGGGAGACTCTGCACAGTATCAGTGATAAATGCGGCGATCCTTTTATTGTCGAGAAAAATCCGCATATACACGATCCCGACGATGTTTTCCCGGGGCTGGTTATCATGATTACCCCTTCTTCATCAGCTAAGTTGAGAAGTATTAGCTAGGAGATAAAAAAAAAAAAAGTAGAATTTTTCCTTTTCATTAATTTTCTACTTTCTTTCTTTGAATTTTTGTTGTTTTTAGTGTTGTTAGAGAAGTGTTGGATTAAGAGAAAAAAAAGGGGGGGATTGGATAAATATACATATATCCATATGCTTGATGAGATTAATTGCAATATTGCATGATTAATCCAAAATGTGAATATGAATTAGGGATATTAATTTTTCTTAATCAATGAAGTTGGAAGAAAAAATAATTCTCTTTAATTATTTTGCTTAGACATAGAGATCTCTATATTATGCTTTTTTAACTTTCTCTGTTTTTGGCTTGTTCTATCTGGATATATATTGGTACGTAACTTATTATCCTCCAATAAGTTATAGATGCTGCAGTTATATATGCTTTTGCTGAGAGTTCTGATTGGAGTCCATCTCATTATTATTTACATATACATTCATTTTTTATTTATTAACGTTAATTATATATTTATTAATTAAAAAAAATATTATTAACTCATAAAGTTTAATTATTATATATATATATATATTTTATATAAAATAATTAAATTTTATTAGTTAAAAATAATATATTTTTAATTAGCGATATATAATTGATGTTAATAAATAAAGAGATGAATAAAAGAAGGAAACTAAACATTTTCGTCTACCGAAAGCTCCTTTTTAGCATTGCTATTAATTTGTTTGCGTCATGGCCTATTGAGTTAGGCTTCTAAGGCACTGGGGATCTGAAGTCTCAAAGTCTCAAGTGGGGTGGGGTCAAAAGTTGCACATATGCGTTACACAAAAGCATGCACAACATGTGGCATCCTAACACGCAAAGATGCAAGTGTGGTTGTGATGCATTTGCATTTGCATTTGATTTGAGCAAGAAATTAATTCTTAATTAATTAATTAATTAATTATTTGTCTTTCCTTGTTGGGACGGGAAGAACCCTACTATTTTTTTTTAGAAAAATATTTGAAAGATATTATTGATATTATAATCGATACTGACTTTATTATTTATGTAAAATGAATTATTATTAATATTAACGATTTTATTATATAATTTATTTTCTACAATATTTAGTACTCAAGTCAAATAATATTAATTTGAATAAAAGCTTACTTAAGTTAAATAATAAAAGTACTATAAAAATAAATGACATAATAAAATAATTAACATGAATAATAATTTATTTAATTTGAATAACAAAGTCGGTATCAACGACAGTAGCTAATATCAGCTTTCTTTTTTTAATTTTATTTTTTCTATTGGAATAAGATGCTCGAAATTATATATGCTTCTATGTTGACAATTGGACACATTATTAAATTTAAGTGATATTAAATATTAAAATTGACTGAAGCAAAAAATTAATACTTGGAACTCATCTGGTTATGTTGACTAGTACTAATTAAGAAAAAAATAAAATTTAGATACAATAGTATCTCCATGGTAAGGTGGGCTCAAAGCTTTTTCTGTGAAATTTAATCAAGCACATGTGAAGATTTCCAATCAGAGAGTCTGAGTTAAACAGACACTGCTTCCCCAAGGAACATTATTAGATTTCTTTTTAAGCAAATAACATTATTAGATTCTAGAAAAGGAAAAAGAAAAAAAGAAAAAAAAAGAGAGAAAAAATATATTAGAAGTTTTGGCAGGAATAAGAAACATGATTGAAAAGACTTTCCAGAGATCAGTAAACTATGCTGGGGCCCACATGGGCCCACTTTGAGCTAGTTAAGGCACAGATGGAACCTCCTATAAGTAGGTAAGAATTAAGAAACAAAGATGTTTTGATATTATTGAAATATTTTAATTTAGCTAAGATTTAGGTGGTGTTTGCTAAATAATTATTATGGGTTTAATTCATCTTCCATTGGTGCTTGGTGTATTTTGGTAATAGTCAAATGGTCCCATATTTTTTTAGCATTTTTGGTCTTTATTTGTCTATCTGCTGTTCAATTCATTTAATCTGGAAATTAAATTGTTTTTTTAGAATTTTCTGATAGAGTGATAGTGACATCTTGTGCAAGATGGTCGTTCAAACTACCAAGCAATTGAATACGTATTTTTATTAACTTATTATATTAATAAGTGTATAATATTAATGTAATGTTAGATTACAAAATGTCGTTGAAAGAAAGGATAATCTACTTTTCTTCATTTTTTTTTGTCATCGCTCTTATCTTTAAAATAATATTTCATATCAAAACTATGACCAATATTTGAACCTACCATATCAACCTAATTCCATTGAAATTGCATTGTTCTTTTAACAAGTATTACCAAAACTGTCAACAAGAATATTGCAGAAACATGGCCTTAATCAGCATTAATTAGTAGAATTGTTTAAAAAAAATGGGGATGAACTGGACCAACTATATATAGTCAAATTGTTTTTTTAAAAAAGAATAGAAGATGAATACATATTAATATATTATTAAAGGTTCCCTTTTAAGGGAAAAAAAAAGAAGAAAAAAGAAATACAGTCCTGTGTAGGCTACTGAATTAACAACCTAACAACTAGTCAACACCAATTTGCATTTATATATTACCTCCATAATTAATCACTCAACCAAGGGAATCCAGGCTCTCTAATAACACATGCCAGTTATCAGTTTTGTCAAATAAATAAATAAATAAATGTTAACTGTCCATTTGTTGTATCTGGGGCGACTTGGACTTCAAATTTGAATGATGTCTGGTACCAGATGTAAATTTGTTTACATAAACCGAGAAGTTGACTTAATCAAAATTAAGAAGGAATTAATAACCACCAATTTTAATTTGTTTGGTCAATTCCCATCTATCAGTAAGTCCACTACAATGTGAAATCTGTGAGTTTCTATGATGAGAAAATGCAACAAAAATTACTATATATAGATATTAGAGGAGTGATAATTGGATTTTTTAATCGTATTCCTTATCTACACTTTAAATATATTCATATTTTTTTAGAAAGTATTTATACATAATGATAAAAATATTTATATCTTATATTATTAATATTATAAGTTTTATTATTTATATCTTTACATGTACAATAAAGTTTTTAATTTAAAATTTTCTATAGTCATTCAGGAAATTATAAACATTTCTAAATTCATATATAAATAAATTAATTGTTTAATATAAACACTTTGGTGTATAACAAAAGGGTGCAGAAATAATTTCTGTAAATGTCATAACTAAATATTGAACATTTATATTCTGAATACGAGAGACCAAATATGTTAAAAGAAAAAAAATAGTTATTGTAAAATACAACATTAAATTGTATCTAACTATGTGGTACTACTCTTTTCCTGAAATTTAGATCTACCAGACTACCACATTCTGCAAAACATGTTCAGGAAAAATTTCCAGCTACACAATGTTTTCTGATAAATTGGAAGAACATTAAATATCATAATTCCTATGTAATTAAACTGCTATCAGCTCATTTCTTAATACAAATACAAATGAAAAAGAAACAAAAGTACATGTTCCCTGTTCCAAAGGCCAAAACAACACTTCATTGCATGTGAGCTAACCTGCTTTCTTCCTACATTTTGTTGTCTTGATATTAATTAATCAGAGGTTGTATATCAAAAAAGAAAAAAAAAGATACTAATTAGAGGTCACAACTGTTGCATGATCTCAAGTAGATCCACCAAAAAGCTCCAATCTTTCTGTGAGCCTCACTACAACTAGATTCTAGTGGATGTTATACCAAGCTTCGATCCTGGCAGATAAACCGGAGGCCATCTTTTTGCTTCTATTAAAAATAAAACGAAAGATATCACCTCCTTTGCATGGTAGATAGATGCGTTCCCTTCCTTTTATCTTTGTATAGATAGAAGGGGCTATGTTCTATGGATATAAAGTAGATAAATTCTGCATATGAAGCAAAACTTTGAGAATATAAAAGAGAGGGGAAAAGGTTTTGATCACAAAGAAAATCACAACTTCCTGAATTTGTTATTAATAGACGCGTGGACAAACTTGAATAAGCTTCGATGGTTACAACAGTCTAATATAATCTTCCGAAGAACTTTGTCGGGTGCAAAATGGAATGTTCTACTTGGAGATCTGTATCTATAATCCTCTTCACAGTTCTGAGCTTTATAGGCTCCGGTTATTCCCAACAAGGTAGTGTCCTTGGATATCATTTATTCCAAATTACCATCATACATTTTACTTCCATTAATACATTTTTTTTTCTTATGACAAACAGGACAGAGGTATTCCTTCTTGAACCAAGCAGCAGATGCGCCAGTAACATCTTACTATGATTACATCATCATAGGAGGTGGTACGGCCGGGTGCCCTTTGGCAGCCACACTCTCACAAAACTACAATGTGTTATTGCTCGAGAGAGGAAACTCACCATATGGCAACAAAAATGTTTCGAATTTGGTGAATTTCCCCGACACCCTGGCGGACACCTCACCAACATCTGCCGCTCAGCGGTTTGTATCTGAAGACGGGGTCATAAATTCTCGAGCCCGTGTGCTTGGTGGTGGTAGCTGTCTCAATGCGGGCTTTTACACGCGTGCAAGTCCAAATTATGTCAGAGAGGCTGGGTGGGACGGGAGACTTGCAAATGAGTCATATGAGTGGGTGGAGAAAATTGTAGCTTTCAAACCGACAATGCCACAGTGGCAGACTGCTTTGAAGAACGGGCTCCTTGAGGTGGGTATTACACCTTACAATGGGTTTACCTATGATCATGAGTTTGGGACTAAGATAGGAGGGACAATTTTTGACGGTGACGGGAACCGGCATACTGCAGCTGATTTGTTAGAGTATGCGAATCCAGAAGCGCTGACTGTGCTGCTTCATGCCAGAGTATCAAGAATTCTTTTCAAGATTAAAGGTAAAGTATATTGCACTGAACTGTTAGGCCTATAATAAGAGAAAAGTAGCAATATTAATGTGGTTTAATATGTCAGCAGTAGTTTATAAGACTGATCATAGGACTTCTCCATCAATGATGATTTAGGATTTGAGGTATGATATTGTACCTTTCTAAGCCAAATCACTGTCAGGGGATGACTTGCTGAAGGTACAGAATGATGCTGACAGTCCAAACAAAATAAAATAAAACAATGAAAATGATGATTCCATTAACCAATTCATAATGTAGAAATAAAGAGGACTGCTTTTGGATTATGAATGTTGTTTGGATTCATATAAATGAAACGGGTGCTTGCACCTTTTTTTTTTTCAAAAAATGAAAATAAAAATAAATAAAGAGGGCTGCTAATACAGAGTTTCGTATGGACCGGCTTTCAACAATAAGAATCCAGTGCTAACCAATGACTGACCTTGTTTTCTTTCAATTCTTAAGAACTTCAGAAATAAACAGCCAATAAGCAAAATAAGCTAAAATAAACAGTCAGTAACCTAAAATAAACCATCCAAAACTTCATATACAGGCAGGACGAGGCCAAAAGCTTATGGGGTGATATTCTGGGATCAATATGGCAAAAGACACAAGGCGTACCTAAACAATGGTGCAGATAATGAGATTATCGTCTCGGCTGGAGCACTCGGCAGCCCCCAGCTCCTGATGATGAGCGGCATCGGCCCAAGGGATCAGCTCGAGGCATTGAACATAAGTGTAGTATTGGAACAACCGTTGGTTGGCCAGGGGATGTCCGACAATCCCATGAATGCCATATTTGTGCCTTCACCAAATCCGGTTGCTACTACTCTCATTCAGGTTGTTGGAATAACCGAGTTCGGGTGCTTCATTGAGGGTGCTAGTGGGTCGCATTTTTTTATCTCAGGAAATAACACTGGCGGGGCACCTGGCAGAAATTTTGGCATGTTTTCTCCTCAGGTGTGTACAGCTCTTTTAACTCATTCTAAAGGAAAAAAAAGAAAGGGATTAGCATCATTAAATTAGGGATTAGCATCATTAAATTATGTGATATCATCTCTTGGTTAAATAGATCGAAGATCTCAGAACCATGAAATATCAACTCTCAATTGTGATGTACAACAATTGTAATGATTATATACTTACATTATCGCAGACTGGCCAGCTAGCAACAGTACCTCCAAAGGAAAGAACCCCTGAGGCCATAGCGAGGGCGGTTGAAGCCATGAACAGCCTGGAGGAGTCCCACTTCCAAGGTGGATTCATCCTCGAAAAAATAAGGGGTCCCCTCTCCACTGGTTACCTCAAGCTGAAAAACCGGAACATTGACGACAACCCCTCAGTCACCTTCAATTACTTCAAAGAGCCTATAGATCTAGAGCGATGCGTAAGGGGTATCAAAACAATCGAGCGAATCATCAAGTCACCTGGTTTCTCAAATTTTACTTACTCAGACGTGCAGATGGGAACACTTCTTAATATAAGTACACACTTCCCCGTAAATACACTCCCGAGGAGTAGCGAAGACACAAGATCACCAGAGCAGTATTGTCGGGACACTGTCATGACGATATGGCATTATCACGGGGGTTGTCAGGTTGGTCAGGTGGTGGATTTGGACTATAAAGTATTTGGAACTGATGCGCTCCGGGTTGTGGATGGCTCAACATTTAGGTTTTCTCCTGGCACAAACCCACAAGCCACAGTAATGATGCTCGGAAGGTAATCCCTTTTCTTTCCGCACTCTATTGCTTGAATCAGGATTCCAATTTTGGTCAAGGTAGAAGTAGCCACAATAATTCAGCCCCAGCTCAATCGTATGACCCAAAAGATGCAATAGAAAGAATTGAGTACTGGCCATATAATTGGATTTAGATTTGAGCAGGATAACCAAAATTTATTATATGAATTAGAAAACAATACTGCATTCTATCTTATAGATACAGTATCAAATCTTGTAAGACAATTAAGAAAATGTAGAGCAGCTGTTAACTGCTTATATATTTATTCATTTATTAATTTTAGTTTATCTAACAACTTCCTTTGCATAAAAATAGGTACATGGGGGTCAAGATTCAAAACGAGAGATTTGCTAGGCGACAGGCGGAAAGGGAGACATAATTCTCGATGTCTTCGTTTGAGCCAAGAAATATTTCATCAAAAGTATATGTAAAGTTTAAACAGATAAAGAGATATTGTAATGTGTTTCATACATGAGCTAAGGTCAAAATGTAGAGAAATAGTTATTATAAAAAGAACCAGTTCTTCTCTTTGAGCAAGTCACTAAGCAAAATCGCCAAAAATATCTTCCAACAAGTTTTAGGTAGAATATTTAGTATTCGAATAACACAAATAAACTGAATGGATCTGAATTGTACAAAATTTCAACCATGCACCTAGTGTCTGGGCTTATTTTTCAAAAAAAAATAGTTAATGTAACAATTCTTCCTTCCAGACTTATAAATTATAGTCTGGATTTCAATTGTATCTATGCTTAATTGAGAAATTAAATTAATTATATATCTAATTATTTGATGTGTCCAGACTTACTTAGCATTCTACATCTGTCTCTGCGTGTACCATCCCTTTTTGTTAAGAATAAACATTTTGACTCGGGGCAATTCCATCATATTCACCATACCAGAACAAAGATATAATACTTCTCAAATGTAGTAGAAAGAAAACATGCTCACCAATCACCACGGTTGCATCAAATTGAAGTACAAGGCACCAAGCCAGAATCTGGAATTTTTTCTCTGCTTGAGGTGTGATGTGCTCTTCAAGGAGGATGGGGTTAGGAGGGGAAGCGGATTAGGAGGTAAGATGGATCCCAACTTCACATGATCCCGATTCGAGAGTTGAGAAATTCATACAAGTGTTCTGTTCTACATTTCAACTCCATTCTCATCGACTGTGATTTTGAATTAAATAATTGCACATATGAGAAACAGCAAAATGTGTTCACTTTGCCTCGCTTTCTCTCTTTCAAGTATTTCTCAGAACAGTACATACAACCCGCCGATTATGAGGAATTTGATATATACCCTTCTCAAATAGTATCAAATATCAAATATTTTTCTGCTTTTAGAATCAGAAAATGTCATAATTGTAAGTTCGAAATATGAATAATTTTATATTTACTCTGAAAAGGTTTAAAATGTATGTTTTTCCCCTTTAATGTTGCAAATATCATATTTAGTATTTTAAAAATTTTTAACTTTATATTTTTCTTTCAAAATTACAAAATTAAAAACTAACAAATTTGCAAAATTTAGGCCCATAAAGATGCATTGACAAAGGTAGGCCTATAATATATTTAAGCCCACCAATTTTTATTAATTTCGTATTACTTCATACAATCTTCTGTTTATACTCCACAAGCCCACAAGGGCCACAACTATGCCGGTAACAGCGCCCGGCTGCTTAAAACCGGATCTCAAATTCATCATAATCACTAGAAAAGAAAAGCGGGAGAGTTTTAACGTTCATTAGATCAAATTTACGTCCGATAGACGGATTAATCATTTAATAGCATCAAGATTCGTGTAAAACTTCACTTCCATGCTTCAAATATCGTACGGAATATCAAATTTAATGATCACATGATTATTTCATTCATCGGATTCAAATTTAATCCGATGGGAGTTATTAGAAGGATCCTGACTCCCGACGTTATATTAGAGGGAGATTAGCAATATCACGTTTGATAAAAAAAGATTTGTACAGTTCTACGGAAGTCAGGAACCTTTACAACTCCGTATACTGGAAACAAAATGGGAAGAATCATCTACAAGCCCAAATTGGAAACGAATTATTGGGCCATGATATATTAGTCATCCAAAACAAGCCTTAGCACATACATCCCAGTTATTACCTAACCAGCCACCGCCGTTTAACACAGCATGTAAAGTTATAAACAAAAAACAAAAACGAAAGAAAAAAGAGGGAGAGAGAAAAGAGTGAAAGATAAAATTAAAAAGAAAAAAAAACAAAAAAGAAGAAGAGAGAATAAGCTGATCGTAAATTCGTCATTTCATTTCCGATTCTCTTTCTTAGTTTCTCTCAATCGTCATCATATAATAAAATTCCTTTCCGTGTGCCTCGATCAGCTCATTTACTTCTCAGCTCAGCTTTAGGGCTATCATCTCTCGCTTGATTCCTTCTCCCTTGCCTCTCCTTTCGGATTCTTATTTTAATCTCTCCTTTGAGCGTCGAGGTTTCAATCTCTCAATCGGGTATACCTACGGCGGCGGCGCTTGTAGGTTCTTCGAGCGGCTGGTCGGATTCCGTTCCGATCTTTACTCCTCCAGCTGGATTGAATCGGGATTTGTTTAAGGTTAGAGATTGTTTCGTGAGATGCTTTTGAGTTTTGAGTTGTATTTTGTCATGTATTGGATTATATGATGTAGGTGATTGGGGGGCATATTTAGTTTTGAAGAATTAGATTTGGTGAATACAAAGAATAGATACTGATATAGTTTTATTTTTGGATAGTAATGACAAAAGGTCAACTTAATCATGTCTAGTGATTTGTATGGATTATATATTCATATTCATTAATTCATATGCTGTGTCTATTCAACATTTTTTAGGCTTGGATAGTATGGTGTCTGTTGATTCTATGCTTTTTTTGGGCAATTAAGTTAGGCTATTGAAATGCTGTTGATTGGTCAACAACAAGCTCTGAAAAGTCCCGGGTTACTATATTTCTATTCATTATACCATGTCTGGGCTAGCTAAGGTTTAGAACAGAATTGGCCTATGTCGTACCTCCCATGGAGACTTATCATTCAGCTAATCTATGGTCCATATGTTCATATACTTTAGGTGCATCATTGTTATTTATTTAATATCTCAATTTTTAATAGTTCGCTCTATTAAGACTGTGTTTTGTCTGAACACCAATTTCCAGACATGAGGATGCTCTTATCCTTCAATTCTTTATCATCTACTTAGAAACAAATCTTGACAGAGTGCTTCACTATTGACTTGTTTGTTAAAGGAAAACAAGGTGCAATACTCGAATTGAATTTTCCAAAACTTTTAATATTCTTTATTTCAAGAGATCTTTATTCTTTATACTTGTGAGGTATGATAACAATATCCTTTTCAAAATAGATTGCTTCTGCTTATACTAAATTGCATCCTTTCTTTCAAACTCAGTACAGTTCTAACAAATGTTATTATTTTATCTGAATTTTAGGTTAATTCATTAGTAACTTATCCACAAGTCTAAATGGAAAATGCACCCAACAGTCCTATGACATTAAACGAGAACTTCTCAAATGGTGAAGATGCAAACTGCCATGATCCTGTGCAAGCCACACCTAAGGAGGCATTTGTCTATAGACAAGACGTTGTCAGGTTGAACAACCAATCTGAATCACTAGGAATAGTTACCGAGGTGTCCGGGGAGTATGATTCCGACTCCAGTGTTTCTGACTTCAGTGAATCAGAGGAAGAAGAAGAAAAGACCAACACAGTTTCTGATGCCACTGGAGACAGTGGTGGTGGAGACAAAAACAGTGATGGTGGCACTAGTCATAAAGACAGTGAATTAGATGACCTGGATTCTCTGCCTGATGGGATGATTAGGGTTTCATGGCTGAACAACACCTTCACAACTGAAGATATCACTGCAGTGACCGTTGTGGATAGGAGCTTCTTGCAAGGAGACATAGTAGCCTCTGTATCGGATCCCACCGGCCAGCTGGGTCAGGTCGTGGATGTAGATATTACAGTTGATTTGCGTACTGGAAATGGTGATACCATAAGAGGGGTATCCTCCCGGGATCTTAGGCGGGTTACCGAATTCACTGTCGGTGATTTTGTCGTATCGGGTTGTTGGCTCGGGCGGGTCGACGAGGTCGTAGATAATGTGACAGTGTTATTTGATGATGGTTCTGTTTGCAAAGTGAACCGGGCTGATCCATTAAGGCTTAAGCCTGTGGTGAAGCCAATTGTTGAGGACACCAGCTTCCCATATTACCCAGGGCAGCGTGTGAAGGCAGTCTCATCATCTGTTTTTAAAACATCTACTTGGCTTTCGGGCTTATGGAAAGCCAACCGATTAGAAGGTGTCGTGACAAAAGTTGAGACAGTTGCAGTAATGGTTTATTGGATTGCGTCAGCATATTTCGGGCCGTCCCAGTTGTCTATCCCACCTGAGAAGCAAAATCCGAGGAACTTGACCTTGGTCTCTTGCTTTGCTCATTCGAATTGGCAGCTGGCTGATCGGTGCCTCCTGCATTCACCACCAAACCAAGTGTCATCTGCTCAAACAGAAATGCAAGAAAATGATGAGCAAGTAGAAAACAACCTGGAAGTTGCTAGTGATGGTAAATCGAATGGCCACTTGAATGGCGATGGTAATGTAGAAGATGGAAGTCTAGATGCTACTGAAACTTTGGCTCAGTTGAAGATTTCAAAGGAACAACACCAGCAACCAGGTCATGAAAATGTGACGTATCGCAAGAAACTGAGGAAAGTGTTTTTCAGGAAAGCTGACAAGAGAACTCGCAGGAGAGAGGAGACTTTCGAGAAGGCTCTTTTTATTGTCAACACTGTGACAAAGGTCACGGTGGCATGGCAGGATGGTATAACTCAGTGTGGGTTAGACTCTACATCTTTACTTCCAATTCATAGCCCAAATGACAATGATTTCTTCCCTGATCAGTATGTAGTTGAGCGGGCCCCAAATGAGACAGAAGAGCCACTGCTAAAGAATCGCCGTGTGGGGTTGGTCAAGAGCGTGAATGCCAGGGACAGGACTGTGTTGGTGAAATGGCTTAAGACAGATTTCGCGTTTGGGGGCCAGAAAGAGTTTGAAAGTGAGGTCGTGAGTGCATACGAACTGGAAATGCACCCTGATTTCGATTATTGTTTTGGGGATGTTGTTGTTCGGCTTCCACCAGTTTCTAACCCAACTGAGGCTAGCAGTGCCAAAAATGGAAGCTCCGCTGAAACAAAGGAGGAGTATCAGGATGCAACTGGTAGCCCGTGCAAAATGGACATGGATGGCAATGATGCAAATGAGGAGATGGCAGATAGCACATGCAAGGGACACTTAGAAGGTGGTGAGGCTGACGAGGAGGAAACTGTTGTGAATCTTTCATGGGTGGGAAATATTATTGGGTTTTCTGATGGCGATATTGAAGTGATGTGGGGTGACAGGACAGTAACAAAGGTATTAGGTTTTATTTAGAGTTGTTTGTATAATAATGCATGAAGGTAGTTAGCCTTCTCTCATATTTAATGTATGTGCTATTTCAGGTGGGCCCGAATGAGGTATATGTGGTAGGCCGGGATGACGAAGAATCCTTTGATGGGGATAGCGACGAAGGCGCAAGCTGGGAAACTGTTGATGATACCGAAATGGATACACTTGACAGCACTGTGGAGGTAAACGGCGCTTAGACTTTTGAACTTCAATATGCTGTCGGTATTATTTGATTGTATGATTATCCAAAAGATCATCGTGCTTTTGCCATAAGAAAGTTTGAGCTTTCTTTATAAGCTATTCTAACTAGCTTATACTTTCCTGTATTTTTATCTGTTCAAATTAGCTGCGAGCTGCAGTTATGTCTATGGCTCAACTTTTGGCACCTTTTGATCATTGCAGTAGTGGTAATGGCATTGCATGGAGGGGGATTTCTGCATTTGATTTTTTTATTAAGTCTTGTTATTATTTTGTGTTGATTGGGATTTTTCAATAAGTAGTTGTATTTAAGTTTGAGTTTGCAGTGTCCATCTTTGCACATCATTGATTTATAGTTGTCATTATGGATATATGTTGGCACACGCTGGCTTTATCACCTCTTCCTTTATAGGCCATATTGACTTATCTATTCTTCACCCATTACCAGGATCAGAATAGTGCACAATACAATGGAAATGCTTCAGAAATGGTTGATGATAATGTGTCCCATTACCCAGAAGAAAACAATGCCTCTCAAGTACGAGCTGGGCCACTCTCTGTGCCACTGGCAGCTATTGGATATGTCACACGGTTTGCTACTGGGTTATTCTCTCGGGGCAAGAAGCATCCAAATTCAGAATCTGACGATGGTCCTGAGGCTTCAGAGATAACTGGCAGTGAAGACTCTGAGAAAGAAGATTCTGTGGTTGAAGGCGATGTCAGGAGTAATGTTGATGTGGTCGTTGATCCTTCGCATGCAGCTACAAATATTGGTGATGCTCAGGGATTCAAGCACTTTGATATCATGCAGAGTCCTGTGGATCATCATTTCCTGGACAGCAATGGGAGGGTGGGCCATGATTTCTTTCTGATCACCATTTCATTCTAGGGTTGTCATGCTTGGTTGTTATTGAATGCCAGTTAATGGTGCTGTATATTTCACTCTGTAACTTACCTGATCCATCTCATTCTTGGGTTTCAGTACCATCCTTTTGGTGCTATATCTCGGTTTTGAGTTTGTAGTTCAAGTTGCCGTAGAGAGGGAAATTACTGTTTGAAAGCACTGTTAGCTAGGTACTGTTTCAGCCGGGCCCTGTGCCAGTAAATGGATCATATTTTGTCTTTGCCGTCTGGTATGTACCTGCACCTGTACCCTTGGGCAGAGAGTGGACGTATTAAATCATAGGCTTGAGATGCAAGATTCTTTGTACTAAGTAGCTGAAGATAATTCAACTACTCTTAGCTATAGGTTTCATATTCTTGTGATGAATTCTTGCATCTATTTAATTACTTCAACTTTGCTTATAAGGGGTTAATATTTGCAGGGTGGCACTACTGGTGGAAAGAAGTGGGTCAGGAAAGTCCAGCAGGAATGGAATATTCTTGAAAAGAATCTACCAGGTGTTTAATGGATTCTCTACCATAAATAGCACCTTGTTCTCACAGCTGGTTTGTGCAATAATTATAGTAATTGTACTAGGCAAATGTGTTGAAGGTGTCATTTTTTGTTCTTGGTTGCAGATGACATATATGTACGGGTATTTGAGGACCGCATGGATCTTGTACGGGCTGTGATAGTTGGGGTGCCTGGAACACCTTACCAAGACGGGCTTTTCTTCTTTGACTTTCTCCTGCCATATGACTACCCTCAAGTCCCCCCTGTAAGGCATTGTACTAACTTTTTTTTTTTTAATTAATGTCATGGTTTTCAATTACATGCCATTGAAAGGTTAAAAAATAAAATAAAAGGATGGTTGGGTTCTACTTGTTCCAAGACCTCTCCATTCACTGCATTGTCAGACTGTTTTTGCCCTTCCTTTTGAATGAATGATTCTTTTGTCATCAATTGGAATTTATAAATGGTAGTTCCATTTCAGGAAGGATGTTTAGTAGGTTCAGGAAGGAACCATGCAGTTCTTTATTCTTTGTTTTTGTTATGTTACTTGAAAAGATAAGTTGTCCATGTCTATTCACAGCGATACCACTGTTTGCATGCTTATTTGGTATCAGGGAGCTTGATTTTGGGTGATTGTACTGACATGCAAGTCAAAATATGTAGTTGATGTTGATTTGTTTGTTTCTTTCATATTGGTTTTTAATCCTTCCTCATTTGCTTAGAAGTTTAGGTTAATTGAGGTTATCTGATTTTTCTGAAATAGTAAAATGAAACATCTTTCCAATTAAGATGAACTTGGTGCTGTTTGCATATCTATCACTTTAGTATCGCAATATATTTTCTCTACAATTTGTAAGTAGAGCATGATGCTAATTCTTAATTTGAACAACTAATTGTGGTAAGTTGATTGACATAATGTCTACTAAATTTTCATATTTTTTTCCTACTCTCTGGAAAAATATAATTGCTTTTGCTTCATATTCACCTTCTTTTTTCTAATGCTTTCTATATTTAACCTGGGAAAACCTCACAGACAGCTTACTACCACTCGGGCGGGCTGAGACTGAACCCCAACTTGTACACAGATGGGAAAGTTTGCCTGAGCTTGTTAAACACATGGACAGGCAAGGGGAATGAAGTGTGGGACCCATCTTCTTCAACCATCTTGCAGGTGCTTGTATCAATCCAGGGTCTTGTTCTAAATGAGAAGCCGTACTTTAACGAGGCAGGATATGAAAAGCAGGTGGGGACCATAGAAGGGGAGAAGAATGTCTTGCCGTATAATGAGAACACCTACTTGCTTAACTTGAAATCGATGCTGTATCTCCTCAGAAAGTCTCCCCAGGTATTCTGTGTATCTACACTTTTGGTTGGGGGGGGGGGGGGGAGCCAAGGCACTGTTATTTGTGGACAATAAAAAATGCTTTTCCTGGCATTGAAGTACTTGGGATAGCACTATAACTGAACTTAAAATTAATCCTATAACCTGAAAGTTCTTGGAAGAATCCGGGTCTTTGTTTTTGCATTTTATGACCTTTTTTCTTTCAGTGGCCATGAAGCTTTGGTAAATTAATTTGTCATGATTTGTGTTGTTGTGGTTGCAGCATTTCGAAGGTTTTGTTAGGGATCATTTCCGTAGACGTGGCTACTACATCTTAAAAGCTTGTGTGGCCTACTTGCAGGGCTTTGCTATTGGGTCTCTTACTTCAGATGCTTGTCCCACTGCAAAGAGCAGAGAGCATTCTTGCTCTGTCGGTTTCAAGCTAACCCTAACTAAACTTTTGCCCCGCCTTATTTCTTCCTTAAAGGATATTGGTGTAAATTGTGATGAATTTGAACACCTTGTGAAACCTGAAAACAATCAATAGAGAAGAGGAGGTGGTGAAAAGAAATCATCATTTACATTTTAGGGTTTCTTTTCTGTGACAAGGTGATAAACAAAATATCTCTGATCTTTGTTATTTTTTTTTTCTTTTGCCTGTGTAAATGGACCAGGATATTTGATCAAAGTGTTTGGGAAGTCCCAAATATAGCTATTTTGTTTTTCATCTGTTCAAAAGGGACAAATGGTTTTCTAGTTCAATTATTAGTTTGCAGGGTTTTGAAATTTGAGGGAGGCATTACTCAAATGTAATTTACTAACACATTAGAACGGCCCAAAAATGGGTATTTGTTATTTGTTTCTTTTCTTATCTTTTTCCATAGGAGGAGAAGGATTACCTGGACTTGAAGTCTTCAATAGGTTTTTTGTATGCAAATTGAAATTGTTGTTTAGTGAAGAAACAAGTGATGTTATTACTTGGTTGTTCAAATTTTGTACTTTTGATTGGCCAGATGGTAAACAAAATTCTGCGGTTCTTGTTTTATGGTCGCTTCAATGGATTTTGTTGTATTCACCTATTTCTGTTTTGTTCTATGTTAAAAAAAAAAAAGATCGGAGCTAACGAAGGCAATCAAAATTTCAAGCAATCTAACAAAAGATCTTAGCATTTTTTCTAATTTTGACTTTCATTTAGTGCATGTCTTTTAATTTTGTAATTTCGTACTTTGACAAACCTCCTCTAAGGTAGACCTAAAATGGACATTGAGGCATGTAAAATAAAAATTTAAACGATGTAAAAGTAAAACACCAAGGCATATAAAATGAACATTTATGCACGAGTAAGATTTCAATCAAATTAGGATAAATATATGCTGACACAATGGCTTATAAAGTGACAATTAAACATGCATGATGAAGAACAATAAGTGAGGTTTTAACTAAAAGAAATCAGTTTCTGGTTGTTTAACATTTGAAAATAGATTTCCGTCGTAGTTTGGATTTTGAATTTTTTTTAAATAAAAAAATTAGTCTTCGAACTTCGGGGAAAAAAAAGGTATTGGTCCATGAACATAAATATTCATGTTTCAAATTCACACACCAGCTTATACCGAATTCCGGACTTCACAGAAGCATTCTAGAAAGTACACTGATCCTCGACCAACTCCCACAAATGGACCGCTCTCCCACCATAGAGCAATTTCTTGAAAGCCCGGAAACACTTTTGTTGATCGCTTTTCTTCAGTGACCTCTGCTCTGCTCGTTTTCTTCTCAAATCGCAGAGACAGGTTTTAACTCTCTTTTATAAGCTTCATGTCCTCTACATGGCGATAGATCAAGACGAAGAAACACTGCAATCTCTTCTCGAAGCTTCCAAAACCCCACAAGGTCGCTCCCGCCTAGGCGCCTTAGGCGTCGTCTCGACCGCCCTCCATCACCTCTCCATCTCCTCTCCGCTGGCGCTGCCATACCTCCGCCTCCTTCGCAACCTATGCGCCGGTGAGATCTCAAACCAAGATTCGTTCGTCGACTGCGGAGGCCCTGATGCTGTTGCCTCCGTTCTCCTCTCTCCTGCGGCCTCGGTGGAGGTGCTTCGGGCTGGGGTTCAGTTGCTAGGTAATGTAGTGTTAGCTGGAGAGGCGCATCGAGCTGCTGTCTGGGTCCGGTTTTTCCCCGATGGGTTCTTGCGGCTGGCGCAGGTTAGGGAGAGAGGTGTTTGTGACCCTCTCTGTATGGTGATTGACACATGCTGCTCAGGGATTGGTGGGAAAAGGAGGTTGGAGGAGCTTTCTGGTGCTGATTCGGGGTTGCGAATCCTTGTGGAGATTATTAGAACTGCTTCCAAAGGTGAGTGGTTCTATCATCTATGCGGGTGTTAATTCTGGTTTTAGATGCCTGTGGTATGGACCCTATTGTCAGAAAAATGATAAATACATGAATAATTATGGTTTTGAGGAGAACTCTTAAACAGTATTGAAGTAGTAGTCCTTTGCTTCGTAAAACTTGTTGCTTAGGATTTCGTATGCTTCTACTCTTTTAAGTTTCACTAAAATCTTAGATATCATTTGCACATTAAGTTATCAAAAAGATTTTGTACATGTTAAGAAATATACATACGAAAAGCAAATTATATGGCTAAGTCACTGCACTCCACTGTTTAGTACTATACAAATAGTAAGAGCCTTCAATGCTTTCAATTTTTTGCAACTTCATCAGTTTTCAAAAAAAATAATAATAGAAGATTTAAAATGACAAATTTGGATCTGTAAATTGCGATGTACATCAGATTTTATACATGAAAGTACCGGATTGCTCATTTAGCTTTGGTCCAATGGCCACGCTGAACATTGCATAAATTGTTTGCACCAGCGGATTATCCTCTTGATGCATGTCAACATGAATATGAAATGTTGCACGACTGCATTGCATACAAGCAAGCATTGATGCTGAGGAAATGATGTTGATCATCTCCAATGTTCTTATTTTGTTATCTGAGTATTATTTGTTATTATTCCATAAGAAAAATGGATACATTCAGGCAGAATTGCCCAAGTGATAATTCCTTATGTAAGAACCATACTTATTGAGCATAGAAAAACTTCTGACGGTTACTACTAATTGTTTCAGCTGGGTACCAAGAGGAATGGCTAGAATGGCTTCTCTTCAAAGCTTGTGTCGAGGAACAAAGATTTTCTAGCTTGTTTTCAGTTCTGACCTCATCTGACAATACCGATGTAGATAACATATCTTGTACCTGTGAATTGAGACCTGAACTTTTCAATGCTCAACATGCATTCCTTTTGGGGATATTATCAAAGTGCCTTACCGAACGACCTAAAGAAGTTACAGTGTCTGGCAAATTTGCAACTGAAATTTTAGAACTTCTGAAGATGACCTATAGTATTGTGGATTTCACAACTCGACTGAACTCTCCAGTTCCCACGGGTTCCCCTGCAACTGACATATTGGGTTATTCGCTGCTCATATTGAGAGATATTTGTGCTTGGGAAGATGCAAGCTCATCTGATACTGACAAGGATGGCCTGGTTAAGTTATTGCTAGATGGTGGCCTTTTAGATTTTGTTTTATCTCTGCTTCGAGAACTGGAGCCCCCTGCTGTTGTGAGAAAATCAATGGTTAATAATGATAATTCATCTCCTTTTGAGATGATAAAAAAGGTCTGTCCATACAACGGGTACAGGAGAGATGTTGTATCAGTAATTGGAAATCTATTGCACCGAAGAAAGCGAGTACAAGATGAGGTGAGAGATAAACAGGCCATTCCTCTGTTGCTGCAACAATGTGTGGTCGATGAGGAGAACCCGTATCTGAGAGAGTGGGGCTTACTGGCAGTAAGAAACATGTTAGAAGGGAATGAAGATAACCAGAAAGAAGTGGCTGAGCTCGAGTTGAAAGAGCCAGTAACACCACCTGAAATTTCCGGGTTGGGCTTAAAAGTTGAGGTAGATGCAGCGACCAGAAATGCTAAGCTTGTTAACATTTCAGGTTAATACATGTACAATTTGTTGTATGGTTTTCGAGCTAAAGATATTTTTGTATAACAATTGATTTCTATTGTAAGTTTCCACATTGTGGTTTGTTTTGTTTTGAGAGTTTTAACTGTGAATAGCAGATCCAAAAATATGATAATTGTAGAAAACTTTAGTATACAACTTCGTTAAATATTGCAAGTTTGCTACAAAACAGATTGTCCAATTAAACGTTCAATATCACAAAGAAAGCTCATACGAAAAACAATTCAAAACAAGCAAAAAAATATCTGAGAGTTCAGAAAAAAAATTCGCAAATTTTAGAAAAGAAGTTAGCACATTTTAGCATTTTAACCTACATTAAAGTCACAATTATGATACGGAAATAGGCAATTTAGTAATCTAACATAATCAATTTTATCAACAAAAGAAGATGGGAACAGCTAGCCTCTCAATGTCAAAATCGAAGCACACTGCAGTAAACATAGTTCCAGCAATATCATGCCTTTTAGAATATAAAAGAATGAATTAGCAGTACGCATCAATCTATATGAAATGCTAAGAAAAACTGTATTAACAGGACCTGCATAACTACCAGAGGATGTGAAGTCTCAATCTATATGATCCATATTGTTGCAAAGAAAAACTGAAGAAGGGTACCATAGGAAATTGACCAATTTAACCTTCCAATTACATAATCAGGACATATTTAACCATCAAAGAAAATCAGGACATCAGCATTTCCTCTCAAGCAAAAGCAACATCTGATCGTAGTACATATTTAACATTTTTGGAGACAGCCCGAGCTTCATGCAACATGCACTTGTCTCCATGAAGGTGAAGCAGTGCCATTCCTTCCACTGGAGCTACCTAAATTCCAAAATACCGAACAGGATTTTTAGGTCTAGCATTCTATATGCTCTAAACTGAGGGCTGCATTTTGGCTAGTAAAGACAAACTTAAGCCACCAAATACCAAGGATTTTATTTACCATACATGCAAGATTGACATATCCAGTTTTCCATCAGATATTCAATTAAACTTCGTTAGGTGACAATTTCACCTCAGTCGAGCAAAAACCAAACAAGCAACTATGCACAAACCAACAATTAAAAAAAAAGTTTAAATGCACCAAATAACTAGACAATGGTTTAGCAGCCGAGTGATGCACCTGACCACCATAAGAAAGCATGTAACATTTCATTGAAGTATAATAATAGTTACCTCAGCTACCACTCGTCCCTGATCATAGAAAACAGTCTCTCCTCCAACAAGAGAATCTGAGGAAGCATCCTTGTTCCCTCTGCCACTTAAGTATATCAGGAGGGTATAATGTGTTCGGAGTCCATCTTCAAGGTAGACGCTCTCATCTATGTGCCTGCCAAATTTTTGGCCCACTGTATACCTGGAATTGTTACATGAATACAGACAAGATTAAATAGACTGAACAATATAAAGATTTAGGTGAGCTGTAGAGAACCCTTCATCTCTTTTGCTTCTTTTTTTCAACCGCTGACTAAAATAGGCAGAAGTGTGAGTTGGAGCTCTTACTACTCTTTGAAGAATTACTACTATGAAGAAATTGGCGGTGCATAATGCATTGAAGATGATGTTATGTGATGCATTTATGGGAGTTGTATATATAAAGTTGGTTACTGGTATACTTGTTGCGTGTATTTTTTTTTTTTTGGCATACCAGGCTGCTGCTAGTGTTTTTGGAAAGGTGCTAGCTCAATGATGTTTGTGGGGTACTGAAGCCTTGGCGCTCCCAATCCTGGGCTGTTTGTAGTTTGTACGAGGGAGGGGGTGATACATATGGTATTGTTATGATTCAATCCTGGTACATATGGTACCGTTATGGTTCAATCCTGTTTGTACCAGTGAAGGCGCTTCCAATCCTGGTACATATGGTACCGTTATGGTTCAAGTATTGAGTTAAGGATGCATATGCGAGTGGCAGAGATCTAGCACCTGGGGCTTTCTAGTTATGTAATCCGATGGTTGTAATACAACTTGTTTCTGCAATGAAACGGATAACTTGGCTACCATTTTTTTTTTAAATGTTAGGAAGTATAAAATTTGACGACAGGGTAATTAAAGGGAAGCAATATATTGACAACTAAACTTATAGGACAACTGTGACAACTGATTCCAAGATACATTGAAACCGAAAGTTAAGATTAAGTTCTTTGTCATTAAGATAGATCGTGCATCAAATTTGATGCAATTTTGTTGGTCATATATCACCTCCCGATAAAATTGAACCATTAGTTTTACAGCATGCTTAATGGTTTTCAAATTCCATCATATTTTATACATAGCCCTTAAATCATAGAGAACATATCTAAAATTTAATTACTTTTATATTTTGATAGGTGTTGTGTCAGTTGACAGTTGTCAATGAGTTTGGTTTCAATATAACTTAGCCCATAATTACTGATCTATGCTGGCACTTGCTTCAGTTGTCACAACTGAGGATAAATGAAAGTTGATCGCACAAGTAAGGGTTAACAAGTCCAATTGAGCCTGATTGGATTTAGTTGTATATCTCATCCGACAACAACAATCACAAGACATCACCTGTAAAATCTAATATTTGGATTCAGCCGTGCAGCTATTTTCCCCCTAATTTTTATATCTTGGAAGGTTCTATTTAAGCCTGACTCCCAAATACACCGTGCAAGTTCAGGATCATTCACAGATATCCGATGGTTGTCTCTGAAAGCTTCTCCTCTGGTGGGCCCCAGGCTCCCCTGATGCACAAAGCCAAGCGACTCAGCTGCCTCAATAAATCCTTTTGCTTCTCCAGAACTCAATAAATTCGGTATCTGAAAGCAAATAATAAAGTTTGGTCACGCTAACAAGATCAACTTTGTTGCTGAAGATGGAAATTTAAAGATTTAGAAAAGAAAAAAAACCAACATTAGCATCACGCATTTACCTGATTTATTTACTAATTGTTGCCTATAGAGGTACCACTCAAAGAAAAAAACATACTGTATATTTAATGGACAAGTAATAGACCATAATTCAGTCAGAACTCAGCAAACCTATCTGAGCATATATATATATATATATATATATATATGTAAAATTCTGTGCCAAGGTTAATGGGCAATGACCTAAACTAAACAATTAGATTTGAAGATCTTTTACATGCTAAGGATCAGCAGGTTAATAGACAATGACCTAGACCAGTTCAAAACCTGATTCCCCTATTATCTCTTTGATTTACAATTTCTTGCACTTCTTTCATTTATGTAAAAATAAATAGTTAATGCAGAGGCACTTTAGTTCTCAACTGATTGCAAAGCAAACTGAGCGTCATTGACCCATCTGAAATTTTGGGTAATCAGAAGAAGAAATAACCCCCAAAGCCAAAATCACGTCGGATTGAAATCGAAGATTTTAACAGAGTAAATGGATGAGAAACATACCGTGAACAGATGGGTACCTTTGAGGCGATTGAGCTGGATATCCTTCTTTGGTTTGATGACAGGCCACCTCCCTCCTCCAATCGTCTCTTTCCCTCCACTCGCCTTCTTCGTTCTCTTGTTCTTCCTCCGCTGCTCCTCCTCTACCTCCGCCATCTCTTGTCACACCTGCCACTGGTAGCCTTCGAGGGTAAAAGGAGAAAAAAAAAAGTGATATATTATTTGGGATCGACTTTGTTGTTGCCGTCTTGCTGAGGTCGTTTCAAAGAGATCGGATCCGCTCCGATGTCTGTCGGATGATGATATCTGAACCGATGATACAGAATTCATAACATTTTTTAACAGCGACAATATAAACTGCTATTTATTTATTCACCGGCACCGTTAGCCTGTGCTCTGCCGAGTTTGATGGAAATGGGAAGGAAAGTGATAGAAAGGGAAGAGGATAGGGAGGGAGTTAAATTTTTAATATTTTAAATTGAAGATATAAATAAAATGTGAAAAAAAATGATTAGAGAATTCTCTCAGTTTAATTTTTCTTATTTTTTTACTCTTTTTAATTTTAATTCGGAAGCAAGATGAGAGTTTTTCTTTGAGTCATAGATAAAGTCCATCAAAATTAGTATTCATTTTATTCATTACTAACATTTTTTTATTTATAATTTCTTCTACGGTCACGTGGGATAACTTAATAGAAGCGAGAGATGTCACGTGGGACAACTTAATAGAAGCGAGAGATGTTCCATTATATCGTATAATTTATAGACGAAATAGAGAATAAAAGATGATTTTTTTTTCTCACATAGTGACTACAAAATCCCACCTAAATACTAGGTTGGGGAACTATTTCAATTTCTCCTTTGTAATTGTCATTGAACCTCTACTCTCCCTCCTCTCTAATCGCCATTGAAGAGGAAATAAAAAAAAGAGTTGTCCAAATTTTTTTAAAAAAAGAAAATGTTCTCTCAAAGTGTTTCACCACAATCACTTAAGAGGTATAGTTTGTTTGGTGTCCGTGATTCAATTTCTTTGTTGTTTTAAAAAGCTAATGAAAAGTAATTGATTTATCGTTATTTTCAGACCAAGACAATTTATTTTCTCTCTCAACTCATCCTAATTGTTGCTCCGATGAATTCACTCAAATATCGTTTAGCTTCTTCTATTCTCACTCTCAAGTTACTTGATCAAAACCAACCTAATCTTAGATCAATCTCCACTATTTCTAACACTATAAACTATTTCTTGACAATCAAGACGTGTATTATTTAGTGAGCCGAATAGGTGATGTTATTGTAGTTGATGTCGATGAGTGAAAATCAAATGTTAGTTGTATATTTATATGTGTTGATTGTTGTGATCTAAGTATCACATCCCGTAACTTGATATATGTTACAATTATATTTGTATTATTTGTTATTTTTATCATTCCAAACGTTAGTTGTGAATAATATCTATTATTTGAGAAAAAATTATGATCAATATAAAAAAAATTTGTTAATATATACAACTGATAATAAACATACATGCATTAAATAAGTATAAGTGAATTATTTGTAAAAGAATTATGAAATTGTAATTAATAATGCAATATTTTTGTACAATACTAATATGAGAATGAGACAATAATTGACGAATGACACACAAACGTTGCATCTTTATTGGACTTGCTCTATGTTTCCTCAGTTTTGAAGGCCAACCAGTACAAGGGGATGATGGTGAGTTCATTGGAATGAAAGGACCAAATAGTGCATATGGACTGCATTAATAGATAACATAGTATGATGAGATTTACAGTTTATGCTTCACTTATAATCATTGTATACAATGTTTCAGTAATGGATATTTAAGTGCAAAATAAATTTATATTATTATGTTGAGAGATATAAATAAAATCTGATAGTAAATATGTAATTGATATTTATATATTTTTTTTGTTATTTTTGTTTTTCTAAATGTTAGTTGCAGACAATATCTGTTATTTAAGAAAAGTTTATGATCAATATAAAAAATATTTTGATAATATATACAACTGATAGTAAATATGTAATTGATATTTGAATTATTTATTATTTCTATTCTAAACGTTAGCTGCGAATAATATCTATTATTTGAGAAAAATTTACGACCACTATAATAAAACATTCTGATATACAACACATTACAATTGTAGTAGAATAATTTACCTGATCCGTTAAATTAGACATTACATCATTCTATATTTTCAAAACTAGGTTTATTGAGGTTGTAGCACAAATCGGGGTGCGTGCATAACTCTTAATGGGACATCGACTGTTAAAATTTTGTGAGTAAATAATTATGTTAATTAAAAATAATATCAAATTCAATAAAAAAAATATCATGTTAATTGAACAGTTGTGAATCATTTTTCATACCTCACGATTTTGTAGAAGACTAATAAATAAATAAGTATGCTAGCAGTTACAACCAACAAAATTATATACGTTAACGTAACAATATTAAACAGATAAATACATTACATTAATATTTAATAAGAAGTCATGGTTATTACTATTATAAAGTTTCTTAACAGAAATTCATCAACAGAAAAAAATAAAAATAAAAGGAGATCAAGCATTTAAAACAGTCAGACTTTAAATATTTAATGGATCAATTTATCTTAAAGTAAAATTTGAAACTACTCAATTCTTCGAGTTAATAACTTAAAATCAACATATCATGAACTATACCCGATATTTGATCGTGATGAAGCATTCAGAGATAACATTTTTTTCTTAGAAATCATCAGAATTCTCTACTTGACTGTTGCTTCTATATCCTCTTTTATAACGATTAGAGATGATGGAGGAAAAAACCTTCAAAGTAGCTCGACAACTCAGAAATTAGACTGAATTTCATAGTGTCAATGGGAGAAAAAAAATCGGTCACCTCTTACTGCTTAGCTTCTCTCTAAATTGTACAACACGATACGATACGACATGTCTCTCTCTATTCATTCAACTGTCTCATGTAACTGTTGAGAAAATGCTAATTAAAAATATCTGAAATGGATGTAGTGGATTAATATATCGGTGAACACTTAATGTTTTCCTTCTTCTTTCTCCTTTCTCCCTTTCCCCTCCATTCCATTCAACTTCTCTATTCAACTATGGAGCATATCTTAAGCAAATCAAAACATGAGCTGCTATTTGGCACGACACAGAGACAAATGCTGCCCAGTTTTTTTGACTGGAAAAAGGATAGAGAGTATTATTCTGGCAAGCTTTTTGTTGTCCCGAATTCGGAATGCCGAAGTAAAATCGGACGTTTGTAAATTTGCTCATTCCACGGAGTCTTACATCAAGTTTTTGTTTAAACGTGAAATAGAAAATATGGATGTCTGATACTGTTCTGAATAAGACAACTAAAATTTTAATTAAAAGAAGTCTGTAAAAAGTTCTTTGTTATTTTGAGTGTGCAAGGAATTCACAGCCGTCTGTAATTAGTGCCTGATTTTAACCATCTATTATAAACACTGTTTTTTAATGCGAATTAACTTAAAGCATCATTATCCTAATGTTGAACACTAAAATTACATAAAAAATTAATGTATACCCTTGATATAAGGTTTTTTTTCATATTGTTTGTATTTAGAGAATAAAGTTTAGTACTTTAGGTTTTTACTAAATAGAGAGACGAGGATAAACTTGTAATTTTAATCTTTAGTAAAAGCCTAATTATATATTAAGTGAATTTTAGTTAAGTTATTTAAATAAATAAAGAAAAGAGAAAATATAAACGTTTTTTAGTTTAATGGAGAAATAAATAATTTTGAAATTTAGATGGAGAAATAAGAAATTTCAAAAAATATGAAGGATATAAGGGTGGAACGGGAGACAACAGACTTTCATTTATTATATAAAAGCATATAAAATTTTTGCATTTGAATTTATAATTTCATAATTTTGCAATTATTTAAATTAAAGGATCAAACATATAACATGGAATCTTTTTTTTTTTTTTGAGGTTGGGATGAATTGAGATGGCACACTTGACAATTTTGATAATATTTTTCAAATTAAGTCTCAAAATTATAGAAACAATATTAATTCTATGAATTAGTTATATATAAATTTTAAACAATTTGAGTGTCATTTGATATTTACTTAAATACCATCGAATACATACCGTAACAATTAATTATGGACACGATATTAGTTCTTGCATTAAGTTCCATCATATTTAAGTGTATGATATATATAAGTATTATAAATCACTTTCTAATTTTCAAATATCATATATTTTATATCAACCATTTGTTTTCATGATTGATTAATTGTTGAATTAATTCATTGTCAAGAATTCCTCGTGTAATTATTTATAACATAAATCTATCTTAATTTCCTTAGATTATTACTTAAAAAAATAGTGCTACAAATTAATATATAAAAGAAAAGAAGAATAGTTAATATTTTTTGTCCGTTTAAATAAATTATAAATTTAAAATATAAAGAATTGTAATGTCCGAATTTCAGTTGTAGCTTTTTTTGCCAGAATAAACAAAAATTATATACATTTTTTGGAAGTCATTGCATTCAATGATTCAAATTTTGGGAGTCTAAAGAGAGCACGTCTAAATAAAATAGGAGAGATTTTAATTTTGAAAATCAGAGAGAGATTTATTGTTAATTAAAATTACTGTTTTTGTTTTCTGGTTTGGTTTTTAGGCAGCTCCTCTGAATGTTTTGTTACAAGAAGACGAAGAGTATATGTTATTATAAGCAAGTCATGTAACTTTATTATCTTTATATAATATACATCATAAGCAGCCTCTGTGTATTTCAACTCAAACAAAAAAAAAGAAAATTAGAGAGAAACCACGTGTACGAGTAGAGAGACAACAGACTTTCATTTATTAGCGATTATATGTGGCAATTTGTTTAAATCATTTTATTTATTTATTTGTTTGTTTATTTATCATCATCATCATCAACAACAACAACAACAACAATAATAATAACAATAATAATTACAAAACGACCTGTTCGATGACTTGAATTTGTCCGGAGCTGAAATTCGAATATAATTAAATGGAGCAAACATTGGGCCATAAATAAGCCCATACGTGAACGTATTTACTAATCTTGATCTCAATAAATAACATTTTGAGGCCGTGATTTGACACATTAATTTTATATTGATTGCTGCAGTGCAAGTAGTCTGCTTAATTAGACGATTAATTTTCCAATCATATGCTTAATTGCCTGTGCTGGGTAATTAAAGAGGTTTTGGGTAAATTACTTTTTTATTCAAATACATACCCCGTTAAGTACCAGGGTGCTTTTATTTCAATCCACAATTACATATCGAACGATTTATTTAATATTTTAAAGAATGAATAAGATCAAGCACTAGAATATATGAACAGACATGGAGGCAAATGCTAATTAATCAGTTAATTATAAGGTGAGGTTGCTTGGCCAAACTTGGACATCAGAAGCTGGATGACTGATGCATCGACCTGGAACGTCTTTGTCAGCACGTCAATCGGGATTGCCGGCTTCGACCCGAACAGGGTCAATGGAGCTAACACAACTCCAGGCAACTGGCTGTCAAAAGCCGTAATGGCCACTGCATTTTCCTTCCCAGTGTTGTACTGGAAATGAACAAGCCCTCTCGGGATAATGAAGCTCTCACCGGCCTTCAGCACCTTCGAATAGAACACGTTTGCGGTGCTAATGAAACCAACGAGCAGTTCTCCTTCAACGACGAACACGATTTCGGAAGCACGGGGATGGCTGTGGAGAGGGTTGACACCGCCTGGAGCAAAGTCACCACGGTTGATGGAGAGACCGAGGGTATTCAGGCCCGGGAAGCTCTGCACATTGCCTGCTGTGATATTTGATCCAAACGTGGTGTTTGTGTTTCCTGCCACAGCAAGTCCGCCGAAGAAGAAGTCCTCAGAGACAACATTGGAAGCCGGTTTGCAAGGGAAGCCATCGATGGTGATGTCGGATTTGAAGTCGGCAACACAGAAGTCTTGTAGAGGATCGGGATCGGCACCGCATGTGGTGAAGACAAAGACAGTGAGAGAAAGGAGCAGGAGGGATCTTAAAGGGGCCATTGTGGTTCTTTTCTGTGTGTGTGTGTGTGTTTTTTAGTGGGTTTATTGGGTTTGTGATGAGGGCTCATGAAATGCATGGCTGGTGGTTTTATAGTTAGTGATGCCAGGAATCGTTCAGAAATGATTGAAAAGTAAGCGTTTGATTGGTTAAAAGTAACTAAAATAACAAAAATATTTGAGAGATATCCACTTCATCAATATCGATTTTATTATATATATAAAATGAATTATTATTTATATTGATGATTTTATTATATAATTTATTTTGTATAATATTTTATTATTTAACTCAAATATCATTAATATAAATAATAACTCACTTAAATTAAATAATAAAAATATTATATAAATAAATAATATAATAAAATCTCTATATAAATGATAATTTATTTAATCTTAATAATAATAATGAGATCAATAATTATATTTATATATCAATTTTCTTAAAATAAGGTAGTAGGTGATGACTAATTGAGCAGATGCTGAGTTTTCCTACAACATTGCGGAGTAGATAAGCAATGAATGGGTCTCAAATGATAAAAGACTTGGCTTTGATATTTCTTGTACTGTGTTTCAGTCAGACCTCAGACTTGTTCCGTTTAGTCTGAACGAAGCTACAGAGGATACGAATTATTAGCAGTTTGCTTTCCGGAATTGAAGTTCTCCACGCCAACGAGTAGAAGGTTTCAGAAAAGAAAAGTAAAAGGCAAACTGCTTTGGAGTAGACCTACTGTACATTTATCTTTATTTTATTGCAATATTGATACTATCCGAATTAACAGTTGAAAGCTTTTCTATATTTTTCTTTTTTCCTATGGTCGTAGCTTGTTTTTTGTATTAGAAGATTCATAAATCAAAGTTTAATTAGTTTTGGAGGGATTAAAGAGACTGAGACTAAATAAAAATTTTGTATTATGACATATATCTCATGGTCAGAGTTCATATTCTCTACAGTACACAGTTTAGGTAAAGTGAACAGAAATTACACACAATACTATAATATTCATTATAGCGGATAACATTAAGATACGTGTGAAGAGGAATGATGTGTGATCCTTACGGATGAAATACTTCAAAACCAACTCTCATGATCATACCATGTTAATTCACAACCCAAATTCTCTGTGCGGCTGGGTTTCCTTCTCTATTTAAAAGCTATTAAGCACATCAAGTCAACAGCTATTAATTAGAGCCAATTTTAAGATTTATTGGTTGGGTTCAAATAAAAAAAAAGCGAACCAAATGCATGTCCCTGGGCGTATCGAGTTCGCTGGAAGTCTGGAACGAATAGCAGCCAGGAATATGAATACGGAATACCTGATGGCGGAAGCCTATGAGAAGATATGTTGATTATTTTGACAATTTTAATAATTATTTTTTAAATAATTTTAAAATAAGTCTTAAAAATAGAAAAAAAAAATTTATAGGCATATTATTTAAATTATAAATTAATTATGTTTTAAATTTCATTTAATTTAAATATTATTTGATGCTCTATTAAAAACAATTAAAATTACATAAAACTTTTAACGATTTAAAATTTAGTATTTTTTTATGAAATATCAAATGACATTTAAATTATATGAAAATTGAAACTTAATCAATCTAAAAGTTATAAAATATGTTTCCATTTTTTTCTATTTTTAAGAATTTTTAAATTTTATTTTAAAATTATTTAAAAAATAATTATCAAGATTATCAAAATATTAATTGTTAAAATATCCCCTCCCAAACTATGAAGTATAAACTAAACTGGAGGGCATGTTGCAGCTCCGCCGGAACCCTAACCTGTGTGTATTGCATTTAATTCCTAACCCGTGAACGAAATACTATAAAAACTTTTAATGGCAATTATTTTTTAATTTATAGATCATCCAATAAAATATATTACTCTTATCTAAAAGACATAACGGTCTGCATGCAAGAAACAACCAAGAGGAATAAAAAGAAAACTAAACTGAACGCATCAAGAACAATTAGAAAAACAATAAGGTAAGCAAACCAAAAAGAACTAGGATCCAATACCAACCTATATACAGAAGCGAACTAAGGCAAAGAGAAGAAAAATTACGGAACCAATGAAAAAAAGGCTAGCACTGACTAGGAACAAAGACCCCCAAAAAATACAAAAAGAAATTGTTGTATAAAATAAAATAAAAAAAGAAAGAAAGAATAAAAGCTCTCTCTCTGAAACAGCTGAACAACGGAGCAGAGAAACAACTATGAGGTCTGAAAGAAGACAGTGAGGTATGACTTTAAAAATAGATATCAGATATGCATATCGAAATGCAAAATAATAAGTATCACAACAATAGACGATGCAATCCATAGCATCGCAGAAATATTAGAAGGCCAAAAACGAACGTAATAAAAAAGCAACAACCCCTTGCAGGCAAACATTAGCTGCCAATCCTCTAACCAAAAAAGCAAAAGCAAAGTATATACTATATAGGAGAAAGCACTCGGCAGAACATTTAATAACAGTAACAACGTTAGGCACGCAAAGAATATTGGCTTTGCACAGCCATATGAACACACAACATAGGATTTTAAACCATGAACCAAGAACAAACGGGAGCCAAAGGCAAAAAGAGAACATACCTCAGATATTCACATAAACTTCTCCTAGAAAATCCAGAAGGGCCTATTCGGCACAGGGAACAATAGAATGGGAATTGCGAAATTATGAAATTGAGAATTGAAAATTTATCATTTTTTTTCAATTTTCGATTGTGTTTGATAAAAATAAAATAATAAAAAAGTAAAATTAATTTTATTTCGACTTATGAAAAAAAACTCTTCTCTATTGAATTGAAAAAAATATATTCCATAAAATAGATAAGGATCAAAGTGTAAAAAAGAAAAGTTTGACTGTAAATTTTCATCTCAATTTTACTTTTTCATTTCTATATAATTTTATTTAATTTCAATTATATTCGGTACCAAACAGGCCCGAAAGGACCACATCACACCTTGAAACCGCCCCCCTCCCCCCCCCCCCCCCCCCCCCCCCCAGCAACCCACTCAGTAAATCCAGGACGCAACAAAAATATTAATACATATATGAACGTCACTCGATGACATATATTCATTTACCACTGTTCACCTACATTGCAAATTTAAAAATTATAATGTCATTCGTACGTGAATGCCCGATTGCTTCGTTCCTGCGCAGATGAAAGCTTGGGTTGGCTCTGAGAAAGAAGATGGGACAGAGATGGAGTAGATTTGCGTATTTTTCTAGGCGAAAAAAGGGCGAATGCGAGGGACTGATTTCTTGGTAAATCTCCTCTCATCACCCACTGGGCTTCAGTTCATGTCGGAGTTCATATGGGACTAACTCTATGATGGAGTCCATCACAACTAAGCATTACAAGTTCAAAAAGAATTATAAGTTCTATTCTGATTTCAAAGTAAAAATAGTCATATACACATACGGACTGGACCAGCTGAAACAACTTTACCAGTTCGAAAAAGGTAATTATACCCCCTTAAGTAGAAGAAAAAGTAAATTATACGGGCTCTTTTGTTAGCTGAGATATTAAGTAGAAGAAATATAATTATTTTTACAAGGGATAGAAACAAAAACAACTACCGAGCTATGCTCTAAGCAGCAACCTTTTTATCATCCCTACATTCATCTCTTCTCCGAGGTCGTATTGTTGACCACCGAGCTCCTAATTTCTTTATCACACGGTAGAAACGAAATAGCCAACAAAAAAACAACTACCATCAAAATTCTATACGAGACTTAGTGGTCCACCTTACATTCTTCCTAGGTAAAGCGATCATGCATGCCACAAAACAAAATGTTGAATGGCGCACAACCATCTCTAGGTAGTGGCAGGGATGACAATGGGGCTCCTCACAACATGGCTAGGTGATACCCACATCAAACTCCCTTCAGCACCACCGGCACCAGTAACACGGTTGCCACGTCGCAACACCGTCACTGCAAAACTAATCTTCTCATTCACCTCTGAAAACCGCAAAATTCTCGGTTTAACTCTCACTTTAAAGTCTCTGGGCATATCCACCACCGCCACATACCTTGACTTTGCCAAACCCACATTTGTCACAGTCCGGTTTACCGTAACAGGACCCGATTGTGGATTAATCACTAGTGCTGGATAGTTCAGCTCGGCTTCTTTTATACTACCGACCGAAGAACAATTTACAGTTCTATGTAGCACTGTTGACACACCGGCATCACCAATTCCGAGCCCGCAAAGATAAGATACATAATCACTTACACTGAGATCGTATACCAAACCAGGATCAACGGCTCTGGATGGGTTGACATGTCCAGCACCCATGACAAATAAGCTTGCCTTTTGGTACTGCTCGTCTTTGATCGGTTCACCAGAACGATCCGTATTGTCAGATGTGGTCATGATGGCTGACTTAATGGCTGCCGGTGACCAGTCCGGGTGAACACTTTTTATTAATGCAGCTATACCACTGAGATGTGGTGTAGCCATGGAAGTACCTGAAACAATGTTGAACCCTTGTACAATTGGATGCATTTGAGTTGGTGCCCATGCGGCCAAAATATTCATGCCTGGTCCAGTGATATCCGGTTTCAGGATACCAGGAGTTGCTTTGCTCGGACCCCGTGAAGAGAAGAAGGCAATAGTTCGAGAAGGTGAAGAATCCATAACAGTCCCTTTGAAGGCAAATGTGGCTGTTGGATTGGTGGTGGAATTGATGTAAGAGAGAATAGCGGCACCGGCATTGTAGCTCACATGGGAAGCTGGAAGAACATGCACATCAGCAAAGGTGGTGTAGCCCTCAGGTTTTGAATTCATTAAAATCAAACCTGCGCCGCCGAAGCCCAAAACAGAGGAGCCTATGTCAACGCGGCCTGATAGACCACTACTCATGCATACTACAATCTTACCACGTATATCAAACCCCTCAAAAGATTCACAATCTGGATTTGCAGACAGGTTCGATGCTGGATACACCAAAGGATATGAATGAGAACCAGAGCCAGCGGGTTGGAATAGCGATTCACCATCCAATTCTTCCCCATTACCAAGCTTGACAGTTGCTCTAATTTTTCGATCCATTGTACCAGCAGCAACTGTCAGAACCCAAGGGAACTCATTTGAAACCGAACCAGGTGCAGGCCCGGTGTTACCAGCTGCACAGCTGACAAATATTCCCTTCTCCATCGCTTTAAATGTAGCCATAGCAATCGGGTCATATTGAAATGGGCCCGATGAAAGGCCGAGGGAGAATGATAACACATCAACCCGGTCTTGGACCGCAGCATCTAAGCCGGCCAAGACATCAACAATCGAGCACCGACCTCGAGTACAGACCTTGTATATAGCCAAATGGGCATGCGGAGCCATACCGGCTGCAGTTCCATTTGCATTTCCTTGGAAACTGGCATGACCCACAAAATTACCTGCTGCTGTGCTGGCCGTGTGGGTCCCATGGCCGGAATCATCAAGAGGAGGGGCTGAAATGTTGATCAACGCACTACCGAATGCACGTGCACCAATTATCTTGTTGTTGCAACCACCGGTTTTGAACTCACATACTCCCTTCCATCTCTTAGGAGGTGGCGGAAGCCCGTTGTCATTGAAAGAAGCATGAGAGGGGAGAATTCCTGTGTCGAGCATTCCAATTATAACCCCTCTGCCGAGGCCAGACCTTGGCCATGAACCGGCACCGGGGTGTAGCCCGAGAAAATCAGGAGAGTGAGTTGTTGCTAGTGGGATATATTGATCAGGATATACATGTAAAAACCCCTCTTTTTTCTTTATGTCATCCAGTTCTTCTTCAGTAAGCCTGGCCGCGAAACCACTAAACACTTCACTGTAGGAGTATATCAATTGTTGCGGCTCTTCTGATCCTGTCTCAGTGGTAATATATTGTGGTAAGAAAGATCTGTGATAGAGCTCTGTGTCATGGTTATCTGGTGGCTGGACATGAATAATATAGTTTTTTCTTTCGATGGTGGAGGCACAAACGGAGAAGTTAAAAAATAGCGAGCAAGCATACGAATATAAGAGACAAGAGAAAAGAAGGCATGAAGAAGGGTTTATGTGGAGCTTGGAAGTGTTCATGGTGCACAGAAGAAGCAGGGGTGGGAAGGAGGGATGGGAATGGGGGTTTCTGCGCAGAGATTAATTAGAGGAGGGATTGGTAGAGAGAGAACTGGGAAGAAATTGATATTTGTAGGAGCCCCCCGAAGCTAGGCGCAAAATTTATAAGACATGGGTTTGAAATTGAATAATAGTCTTCTGGGGTGGGTTCATTTTTGCTGAGGCGTGCCGCGGGGAATTGATTAGGGGGAACACAGGCGCTACTGGAAGTGAGCTGTAGTGCAAAATATATGGCCACGGATAGACATGAACGCTTTACTGTTTCCATTTGGCGCTATTCTCTCCTTTTCAGGCCGCAGGGAAGAGGAGGTAGGACCGTACGTAGCTTGTGTCGACCGAGAGAAAAAGGTGCTTTATTATTCCCTCTCTCCGGTCCCAACTTTTACCAGAGCTTTTCCGGTTGGAGTATTGTGATCTTTTCTAAATTCTAACAATAATGGTTTCATTTATTCTAAAGTTTAAAATGGAATAAACTGATAAAACAGCTATAATGGAGTTCAGTTACACCAAACTCATGTTCATCTAATATCTTGACATCTTTCACTAAAAAAGGCTAAAAGAGAATCAGCAAAATAAATTCATCACAATAAAATTATTATTTTTTTGGAAAATGTTTGAGAGATATTAAAATTGATACGGATTTTATTATTCATATTACATGAATTGTTATTTTTATTACATAAATTATTATTCATATTAATTATTTTATTATGCAACTTATTTTTAACAATATTTTTACTATTCAATTCAAATACAACTAATATGAATAATAACTCACTTAAATTAAATAATAAAAATATTGTACAAATAAGTTGTATAATAAAGTCGTTAATATAAATAATAACTCAGATAATACGAATAATAACTAATGTAATATGAATAATAAACTCGATATTTATATATCAGCTTATATCGACATGTATTATTTGCATAAAAAATACAAGAAATAGAAATAAATAAATAAAAAAACAGATCGTTTATTATTTAGTCTCAACAGAAGTGCGTTAACGTGGAAATAATAACATTTATCAATGAACAGGAAAGCGACAGCCGTCTACGATTGGAGACAATCTCAAAGTACGCGTTGTGGCCATTGTGGCCTCGTGGGCACTGAGCAGTGTGGCTGGATGCTATAATTATTCCACACGAAGGTAGATTATGATTATCCTCTTTACCTATTTCAAACGCAATCGTAGACCCAATACTTGTATTTTTTTTAATTTCAGGTATAGGGGTCGACAGGCCAGGCCAGAAGACGAACTGCCACGTAAGACGCAAGAGTAGATCAGCTTCGAATGCTTTTGACTCTGACTCTATAAGTGTCCAATTTCTTTTTTTCTCTTGAGATTACAACGGACGGACTCATGACCATTGTAATTTAATATTTTCGTCGTAAGAATCTCTGGAATGTGCGACAAAAGCCGCTGATAGACAGAAAGACAGTGATGCCCACGACCCCTTGTTTTGGTGCCCCGCAATTTTACTGGGGCACTCTCGTAATTTTTACTGGTTGAAGGAACTGTTTTGACACTAAATTTCTGGAGCGAATGCGGAAGTTTCAATACTGAGAGAGCACCATCCGTTCAATGTTGCTTTTGAATACCTGACGCTAAAATAAAAAAAAGAAAAGAAAATACCTGAAGTTATATTTGCGTTTAATTGCTTTGAATTTGAAGTTTGAATAATGTAGGAGTTTTTTTTTGTTTTAATTGAACTTGACCTGTCATATTTTGTAACTTTTATGTTATTTAATAAAGGTGTCGGTTGGTAGTCCCTAAGTCTCTTAAATGATCTTAAAATAACATTTCACAATCTTCCAGGCCCGGATAAATCTTGTGTTTGTCATGATCATTTTTTTACATCGTTTCGATACATTTTCATTTGACAAAAAGTTGTCATTTTTCAGTCAAATACGGTTAAACTAACTTCAATAAATACTAAATTAACTCAATTTTCTATATCCGGTGCAGGAATACTTTCACCATTTTACAACACAAATTAACAACATTAATAGAAATTAAAAACATCGATGGCAAAATTTTAGCGAAGGGTCGGTCATCAGTTATAACAAATTAAAATTAAAGTGAGGAGCTCTGTTATGAATCAAACTTTTTAGTAATCATTATATTTTGATAAATCACAGCCGTCGATTTTAATTTAATCTCTTCATCTATAATATAATTTTAATTCATAACATAACCAGTCAAAATATAATACTTAAAAAAAATCTAATTCTCCATACAATTTTATTTAAAAACGAAATAAATTAAAAATAATCAAGTAATAAAATTATTATAGTAATAATTTTAACTCTCCATTCTCCCCTGACCAAACATGACCTAGTGCTGCCCACCATGATATATACATAACAAATATCCAATACCATCTCTGCAATGAATGATTTGATTGTAGAGGAGCAGCTGGGGGTATTGACGTTATAATGCCTCGACATTCGTGCCCCCTCCTATTAAATTCTTTCATTATCAGAAAGCTGGACGTGTTATCAATTAAAGGCCAGCCCTCTTCCCCATTCAAATTCTAATGAGTGGTCCCTTGATAAAAAAAATATTTTTTTTTATTTAGAATCGGATTTTTAAAAAATAAAATATTAATTTTATAAAAAAAAATTTTAAAATCACGTATCGAGTTGGAATAAATATAATTTTTGACAGGAAAATTCATAGAAAACGTTTAATATCAATTCGGGAAGCTCGTAAAATAATCTATCCGAATTGATATTAAATGTTTTGTATAAACTTTCCTATCAAAAGTTATGTATATTTGAATCTCGATATGTGATTTTAATATTTTTTTATAAAAATTAATATTTTATTGGAGCCTCCTATATTTATCATTTTTCATCCAATTTTCTTATTTATTTAATTTTAAATATTAATTTTCTTAAATAAAAAAAAAAATCGGGCTGATTTCATTACTGCTGCTGCCTCTCAGAGATATTTTCCTTTTTTAGTTTCTTACTATAGTATAATAGATTTTTCCTCTTACCTGAAAGTTGCAAAGTTTGCAATTATACTGTTGATTATCTCAACTTTATCATATTAAATACTTAGTTTTTTTTTAGTTTATATGAATAATTATGTAAAGAAACTCGTTTATTAATATCTTATGTATGACAGTCTAAAATATGCAATGATGTCTACTGATAGGAACATGTCAATATCTAATCAATATGTTTAGTACTAGTCCAGGGAAACAGCTGTCAACCATGTACTTCATTTTTTTTTTGGAAGGCTTTGATTTTTTTTTTGTTTTTTTTGTTTTTTGGACGAATTTCAGTAAATTTCCATGTAATTGGTTTTTACCTATTTAATTAGTTTCACCATTTTACATAGATCAATAGATCATGTAAAGAAATAAAGAGGATCAGATAACCACGTTTGTTTGTGTTCCATCATATTTATGTCTTTTTTACATTAATAATTCCACCAATTTTTTAGATAAAAATAAGTATTAAAATTATTTAATTTTAAATATTTATAAATAACCTTTCATTTAAATTTTGAATTTTTGACTTTTCCACACAAAGAGTATTATTTTTATCACTATATCAAAATTTAGTTCTCTTAAAAAGACACTCTAAAAAAGATTTGGAAGGATTTAAGCTGTCAATTAATTGTAAAAGAAATTGTTCGTTCAAAAAAATATTTCTGCACGATACAATTACTGATTCACTCTTGTTTTCTCACAATTTAAATTAATTGGCCCGTCGTTTTTTTTGTAAAAATCTCTAAAAATATATAACAAATTGTCATTGAACCTTCAAAACAAATAATTCTTTCAGATTATTTTACCACAATATATTTGAAAAAGTTTGTAACGTAACCAGGAAGAAAATAAAAACATATTTAAATATAGTAAGACCAAATGATTTCCACTTAGATGCAGTAGTGCGAAGTTTAGTCTAATGCTATGTAGAACCCGAATCACAATCTCTTAATTTTGCTTCTTAATTTCTTAAATTTTTTTAAAAGTGGAATTGAATGTTAATGATTTTGTGTATCAAATCAGACTAATAAAATTTAAAATTCAAATAATTTTTTTAACTTTTAAAAAATAAAATCAAATATATTTCATATAATATATATATATTATATGTATATAAAGTTTTATATTATTTCAACTTTATTTGTGTATACATCACAAACTAACAAAATCATCGGTCTATATTTTGACAATTTAAACCTCTTTCTTGATGGTTATCGAAATAGAATTAAAATTTTATGAGTTTATATATATATGTTATTAAAATAATATAAAACACATCTAATCTAACGGCTTAAATATATAAACTAAAGTACTCTTTAAAATCGATAATCATTGACATTAAATTCTTCTCATTTTTTTATAATTTGTAGTACTAACTAGTGATTTTCAGCACTTCCAAGATGAAAAATTACGTTAACAGCCTATGCCTACGCATAGATCAGATTTACACACTTGCGTAACTCTTGCACTGAGCAGTTCACAAGTAATTGTATTTATACGTATGCTGTTAAATGCTCGTATTAATTATATTGTTATCCGATTATAAGTTTATTGAAAAGAAAGATGGTAAGGAGTTAGGACTTAGGAGACTAATCCGTAAAAAAAAACAAAGGTAACGTGATTAAGGAATTCTCTAATCTGTACTCTATAAAAATAATTGATTTTTAAAGCTTTTTAGTCATGTCATGTTATTATTATTATTATTATTTTTTATTTAAAATTATGTTGTCGTGTCTAAGGTATTAAATATATTTTTTAAAATGATACGATCTTTTGTATTTTTATATAACTAATTGTATTATTATTAATTATACAAATTATTTTTTTAAATATATTTGTTATTTCATTTTATTGCATATAAATTTATGATTAAAAATTATTTTATTTTAAATAATTTTTCTTTAATAAATATTTTTCAGAGTAAAGTTGGAAAAACAGCCCTAGTTAAAAAACAATAAAACTATGCATTTAGTGATTTATGTTATTTAATTAGGAAGAATTCTATAGAGGCGAATGAGGTCTGATTCCATCAAATCAAATTTTAATTTGGTTAGATGGATAATCTTTATTATTGAATCTCTAAACTTAATATTTCACTTAATTAATCAAATTTATATATAAATTTTTTTATGAGAATTTTCATATCATCGGATGATTAATTCGAACATCAGAGCGTTATTAATTTGAGACACGTTCATTGATTGGACCATTAATCTATTACCAATTGAGAATTGTGGCACATTGGGCTATCTTTTATTTATTATATGAGTTTTGGAATTGTCGTACATCGTGGAGAATAAGAATATATTCCATCAGTTTGAATAAATTTTCAAATGCAAACCAACTGACAAAATAGTCGAAGCAAAGAATCTAAATATAAAATCGATATTTCCTACATTGTCTTGGAGGGAAGTTAATAGTTCCTGATATATTTTTGCTTTCATATCTGCTTTTTATATAAGGAGAAATTATTTTTATATCTTATATTTTTTATTTGCAGAATAAAAATTAACTAATTTTTTAAATTTGTAAATTAATTTGATAAATTTTAGTAGGGTCAAATAACTTCATTATAATATATATGGTTCCGTCACTGATAGAATATAATATCATTCAATCTCATATATTATATACATGCTTTTCTAAAAAAATATATAAATACATGCAATTATGTCGACATATCAATCCTTCTTGTAAATTATTTGACAACCCCACAACAAGCTTATTAATTAATCTTCTTTTGGGAGCAAATGCTTAGAGAACTTAATCAAGGCTCACATATATATAAAGAAAGAAAAAGCAAACTGTGCTGCATACTTTCTTTTCTTTATATTTTGCCTCAGTGGATTATCCATAGACCATAGTTATGTAGCTTGGCAGCTAAGCTAGCAATAAACTAATAGCTTAATCAAATGAGGTATAATAATGTGGTATTTATTGAATATTGCTGAATCATGTGTATGTGTTCAGCTTTTGGATTCATCCGTATTGCTCGGCTATATATATGCCTATCTTTTCTCAAATAAATAAATGCATACATAAATAGATAAATAAATGCCTATCTACCTAGCTAGCCGGCCTAAAATATATATTCCCTCGATTCAATTTAAGTATCAACTACACCTTGGAATTAGTCCAAAAAAGGCCTAAGAAAAGAAGAATAAGATAACATCTCTTCAAATTTGGATATGATACAATACTGTCCCAAATAGCACCAAGTTCTTGGTTGTATCATCAAAACGTGGATTCATAATATTTATTATGGTTCGTGACCCAAGAGCATGTTGTGCTCCTCAAAACCTATATATATAAACAAAGACAAAAGCACTTCACTAGATGTACCTTTCGGTTGGTTGATCATTGTGCATGCTCAAACATTGAAGTATGACACAACAAAATCAAGGAAAAATATCTCACGTAAAAAGAGAATGGATGGATGCCCCGGTATTGAGCAAAACAACAAATTAGCAACCGACCGCGTGTGTACCAATCAACCAAACTAGCTATGAGATTCCCTGATTCTGAACATGTCTAAATGTATGGAGAACAGTTTTGATTCCAGTAATTAAATTAGGTCATGCCTTCACCAGTAAAATTCCTAGCTAGCTAGAATGCTAGATCAGTAATTAGAAGTTTAGTGAAGACTAATGAATGGATGAATAATAGAGAATGGGCAATAACTGGTATTTAAATCCCTAGCTTAAAAGAGCACGTTTTTGATTTAGTAATAAAAGATTTTTCGTCACATTTTTTTTGTAAAGAACTGGTATTTAAATAAAGAACTACCATATTTTTTTCTCTGCAAACTCTTGTAAAAAAAAAGGTATCTACTTGAAGTATTTCTCACATTTTTGGACTCCTTTCTTTTTATAACACATCAAACGGACATAAGCGTTCATTCAATTTACGAAATTTAGTTACATTAATTTGTGTCTAAATAAATGTAGTAAAATAGATTATTCTTTTTGGTAAACTTAGGGACTACGCTTATGTTAATGTTGCATTTGTATTCTATGAAATACAAATCTAATTTATATCTACTAATCCAAGAACAAGACTGAAGTTTTTTTTTTAATGAAGGTAGGGCCCTAGGCCCCCCTTTTTTTTATATTGAAATATGAACTGTTGGTTACAGTTACATATGAAAAAGGAAAAAGAAAATAGGGATGAGATTTAAATTTTGAATCAAATCATAAAGAGAGAAAAATGATTGATGGGGAGCAATTGGCGCAATGAAGAAATTGAGCACAATCACTCTCCAGTCTCCACTATCCTTAAAGACTGAAGAGTTGAAGACCCTACAGAAATTTATAGCTATTTCAAATTCAAACCCATCTTAAACCTATCCCTTATTTAGAGGTACAAAGTACCCACTATACCCCATCCTGCTGTCTTTTCTCTGTTTTTTTTTTTTTGCTTGTTGTACCTGTTTATCTTTTTTAGGCTTATTTTTAACCCCATCCTGGGCCATCCATAGTTGCAAGGCCCCCCCAAACTAACAACCAAGATACAACAAGACCTTTTCCTATTCCTCCCATTCCAGGATAATAAACCTTTTATCAAATGTTTGACGGAAAGCTTGTTATGGCAAATTTGCTTCTAGCGCTTCCTGGTTCTACATATTCATGAAAAGCATTTATCACGCTGTTAGAATTATATACACCAGTCGGATTTATTATGACATTGAGCTGTCAGCTTCTATGCACTCCTTTTATACTGACTCAGTGCTGGCGAACCGTTAAGCTCGAAGAGATTATAACCGGGTTCCTTAGAAGCCATGTGATGTCTACCACCGGAGCTCCTCCTTTGCCAACAATGTACGAATCGGTGCTTTCTCCTGATGTTAAGAATAGGAATGAGAATGACATTACAATAATATTACGTACAGAAGAATTTGTTAGTTCTGGGTTTTTTATAACTACTTAATAAGGGATGATCATTAATTATTTAATTAGATTTAATACTAGATGCGCCGTCATATCTGGCCCATCCTTGTATACAAGCCTAGTTATAATTAGTTTGTTTCAGCTCTTACTAGATCAAGCCCATTGAATCATTTTATTCCAACAAAATGCCAATTCATTTCCCTCCACCTCCATGTATTTGAATGGGCTTGTATAGTTGGGCTTACTTCATTTATTTTGTTAAAACAATGTTGGGCTTGTTTCCCTTTTTGTTTTCTTATACTCAAGAAAGACCCAGTAGATAGTTATATAATTACAGCTGTATTTTGTTCTACTGCCATATTAAGCTGGTCAAATCTCTCCAGAAAATGAGAGCTTGTACTGTAAGAAAGAAAAATATACAAAATCAATGAAAACTTTCTCTTACTGTTCTTAGTTACATCTACCTTCTTTCAATTACAGCAGTAAATTTCTTTTACAGTTTTTATCTTCTACATCAAAATTCTTCTAACAGATCTTCTCTGTACCGATCCTAGCTGGTACACGACATGGGGGTCTGGTATTCTAGGGACTGAAATATAATTAGCAAGGTTTTTGTGGGAATTAACAGTTTTCTGATATATGTTCTTTGGTAGAATTTTCTTGTTCTGTTTGTTTGTTAGAGATTTCTTTTGATGTTGATTATTGTTTGTAACGAGAAACAATGTAAAATTTGGTGTATTGTAACAGTTTTTTTGAGGAAAAGGTGTATTTTTTTTTTGAGGAAAAGAGGAAAAGGTGTATTGTAATAGTTAAAAACAAGTGGAACCGTTTGTATCACTTTCTGTCAAGTTTGAAAACCCTTATTCTTTTTCTTTGTCATGTAATAATAGGCTTAGAAAAAAGTTACATTCAATAGATTGAATCTTAAAGATACTCAACACAAAAGATGTAAAAAGGAAAAAAGAAAAGAAAAGAAAAATAACCCCGTGCAGTTCTTATTATAAGCTAATGATCATTCAATTGAAGCTAATAAGCAAACAGAAAATTCAGACACTCCTTGAGACACGGAATTGAGTGAAACACTTGACTGAGACATTCACTTGGCAGGAGCATTCATAGTGGATTTCACCTCTGTAACAAATGCAAGTAGCTCATCAGTCGTCGGTATAATATCTTTCACAGCAGGATGAGTGAAGTAACGCTCGGACCAATCAACCAAACAAGGCACCTTTTCTTTCTCCAATAATCGGACGTCAGCCAGCTTCTCAGTTGCACCGATCCAACCGAAATGTGATCCCAATGCTATGTCTAAGTAGCCAATGTCATCTCCACCAAAAAAGCTCTTTCCCTTGCTGCACGTCTTGAAGGCCTCTTCAAGTAGTTGCAAGGAGACTACAAATTGTTCGGTTGCCTCTGGTTTGTCGCCGGGAACAGGTCCCGTCAATATGCTTAACAGGGCAGGAAACTATAGCGAGATATTCAAACAAAAGTTTTAGTTAGCTATTCTGTTGCTTAATTGCGTTGCTACCTTCACGTTTTGGTATTACTTTGTTGGTGTTATCTAGATGTACAAATCTTTTATGAGTGATAATAAACAGTAGATTGGAATGGTTTCCAGAAACGGTTTCCCCCTTCTTATTTTTCATTTTTTTCACACCGTACTCATAATAAAATACCCTTTTATGATTGATAAGTTGATCTAGGTTAATTGTTATTGAGCAAAAAAGGGTACAAATTGGGCGTATTTCTAAAACAAAATTTACAGTTAAACTCTTTAATTTATGAGCAATCAAACAAAAACATCACCTTGTGATCGCTATAAGCAGCCCAGAATCTGGCCATAGCACGATCATACGGATCTGAAGGAAGAATTGATGGTCCTTTTGATGTCCATGTTTCGTCAATGTACTCAAGGATAATCATTGATTCACATATGGGTTTGTTGTTGTGAATCAGAACTGGCATCTTTTTATAAACTGGGTTTGATTCCAACAAAAGGTTGCTCTTTTGCCACCATTTCTCCTGCAAGAAATCATACTCCACCCCTTTCAGGTTCAGTGCTACCCGTGGCCGAGATGTGAATAAGCTGATGCTTGAGCCGATCAATTTAACCTCTTCTCCAGCAACAGCCATGCTTTTCTTTCTCTATAGAGCTCTCTGTGTATTCTTATTTATGGAACTTTTGTTTCATCAATCGAGCATGTCATGCTTTATTCATGTTCAATGTTAAAAATACCGAAGCAAATTTTTTTTAAAATGAATTAAGCAGGGTTTTTTTTCTTTGACAATGTTTTGACTGAGAACAGTATGTTTTGAACACAACATCATCATTTGGAAAAAAAAAAAAAAACAAAATCTCGAGTTCTGGTTTGAATAGTTCTCCGGACATGTTTCCGAATGATAAATTCTTACTATTTGTGCTTTTCTTCTAGAATCAGTTTCATTTTCTGTTTCAAAAGATTATTCAATTTTTTCTAGAACCAGTATAACAACAGATTATTCAATTTTTTCTAGAACCAGTATAACAACAGATTATTCAATTTTTTCTAGAACCAGTATAACAACAGAAAGTTCAACTGCTGGAATTTTCTTCTCAATGTCAAAATCTTGCACATTTCTAAGCTATTTCAATGCTTTCGATCTTGATAATTAATTTGCTGGAGTTACTACCCTGTCATGACCATTGGATATCCATAATGTGATAAATCTAACATACAAAGGGTAGTCAATATTGAACGTAATCTAACACGTTCAAATATGTCTTAAATGTATTTTAATGTAATTTGAGATGAAACATCGATCATAATTAATCAATCTAGCACAAAAAAAACACACAAATAATAAACAAACATATCCAGAAGCATTTTGTGTTAATTTTGATGATGTATCAATCAGAAATGAGGTCAAATTAATTAAAAACTAGTATAAATAGGTTCAAATACCTTTTAAAGGCATTTTAATGCAATATAACTTGAAATATATGTCATATCTAATCAATAGCTCAAAAAAACATATAAACAATAAATAAATATGTCCAAAAGATTTTGTGTTAATTCTCATTATTTTTCAATAAGAAAAAAAACCACATTAATTAAAAACTTATATAAACATATTGAAAAGCGTTCTAAATGTATTTTAATGCAATTTAACGTGAAACATATAACTCATAATTGATCAACTTATCTCTAAAAACACATACAAATAATAAATAAATATATCCAAAATCTTTTGTGTCAATTTTGATAATATTTCAATAAAAAATAAAGCTAAATTAATTAAAAACGTGTATAAATACGTTCACGTACGTTTTAGTTGCATTATAATGCAATTTTGCTCAATCTACCCATAGCCTCCTCTCGCATGAGGCTCTCCTTCACTCTCAAACCACACCGGATTCTTCTATCCCTTCAGTTCAAAATCTGATTACCTTTTTATTCATCCAATAACCCAAAGACAAATGGGTCCCGACCCAATGTTTGCAGTCTAAAAGTTGCCAGAAAAATACACAAATCAAATTGCATGAAACTAATAATATGGTTTCATGTGATTTTCATATCCAAGATTTGAAACTATGAAATTATGCCCAATTTCATAATTCACTGTATAAAAAAAAATTTATTTCTTGAAATTAAAGAAACAATTTCATGAAATAGCCATGTCAAATATTAAATCATGAAATTATGTTCAATCTCGTGATTTATTAAACCTCAAAATTATTTCTTGAAATTAAAAAAATAATTTCATGAAATAATTATACCAAACACCCCCTCAAAAGAAAAATATATACATGTGTGCAAAAAAAAATCTATGCACAAAACCCTAATTATATGAAATCAAGAAACAATTTCATATAATTAACCATGCCAAATTCAAAAATCATGAATTTCATTCATGAAAAATGCCCCAAATATTATCCTTTGGAATTAAAAAATGATTCTTTGGAATAATCATGCCAAATATTAATTGTATAAAATTAATATGCTTAATCATATACAATTAATGATTTAAGTGAAATTAATGCCTAATTTCACACCCAAAAATACCAAAAATATTACCTAAAATAACAAAATCATGGAATATATTTTCTGTGATTTTTCAGTAATTTTTCATGGATTTTTGCATGAAAAATAAAATAAAATGGAAAAAAGAATAAAGAAAATACCAAAATCAGAACTGGAGATAGTTCTGGGTGCAATTTGGGGGATGTGTGTGCGGCCCTTTTTCGCGGCCCACGCGCGAGGCATCGGCGTCCTCGCTCACGGGGGAAGAAGGTGCAGGTACATCCCTGCGCGTGTTTGTGCGCTCAAGGACTTATTATTTAGGTGATTGTGGGAACTTTTATTTTCCGACGGGCGCAAGCCCCCGCCGTTAATTACCCCGGCTCTCGCCTCGGGAACTTCTGATTAATGGGCTAAACTAATTAAAAATATATGGATCAGATTTGTGGCTTTATTTCTTCCTATAATGCATACTTGAAATAACCCAAAGGTATAACTTTGGATAATAAGACTAAAGACGTATGATCTAAAGTCAGAGAAACGTATAATTTTTCATAAATCAGAGATCGAGGATGTATAATCCTATTGATCTCACGGAGTTCGAATGTGAAGCGCACTGCCAACTCGATACTCAAAGAACCAGAGATGTTTGATCTCTAAAAAGGTTCATGTCAAAGACAAGGACGTATAATCCTAAACAGTCTATTGACCTTCCAAATCCCGAATCTGAAGCGCTATGCCAATTCGAAACCTGGGAAAATTGGAGGATCGGGAACATATAATTCTTTATCGATTCCAAATGAGGTACATTAAACCTGAAGCGCACTGCCAATTTAATGTTCTCAAAACATGATTTGATATGATTTGGTATGTTGGTATGTTTTTACCAAGTTTTGGACTTATCTGCATATTTGGCATGTTTGGCCAAAGATTTGGACTTATTTGCATATTTGACATATTTTTGTCAAGAGTTTTGACATATTTGCATATTTGGCATATTTGGTCAAAGATTTAGACATATTTGCATATTTGACATATTTGGTCAAGAGTTTGGGCATATTTGCATATTTGACATGTTTGGTCAGAAGTTTGGGCATATTTGCATATTTGACATGTTTGGTCAGAAGTTTGGGCATATTTGCATATTTGACATGTTTGGTCAAATACTTGGGCATATATGTATTTTTGACATATTTAGTTAAATATTTGGGTATATTTGCATATTTGACATGTTTGGTCAAATATTGGGACATATTTGTATTTTTGACATATTTGGTCAACTATTTGGGTATATTTGCATATTTGACATGTTTGGTCAAATATTTGAACATAATTGTATTTTTGACATATTTGGTCAAATATTTGGGTATATTTACATATTTGACATGTTTGGTCAAATATTTGGACATAATCGTATTTTTGACATATTTGGTTAAATATTTGGGTATATTGACATGTTTGGTCAAATATTTGGACATATTTACATTATTAACATATTTAGTTAAATATTTGGGTATATTTGGATTTATTTGCATATTTGATATATTTAGTCAAAGATTTGGGCATATTGACATATTTTAAATATTTCAATTTATTTTATCAAAATATGACAAAATTTGGTTATTTTGAATATTTTGTCTTGTTTTATCAAGACATAATATAATCTGATTATTTTGAATATTTTGATTTATTTTATAACATGATTCAATCATTTTTGAATAATTTGATTTGTTTTATCATAATTTGATTATTTTGCAAATTTTGATTTGTTTTATCAACATGTGACATATTTTAATCATTTTTGAATATTTTTGATTTGTTTTATCAAAACATGACATAATTTGATTATTTTTAATGTTTTGATTTGTTTCATCAAAGTATAACATATTTAATCATTTTTTGAATATTTTGATTTGTTTTATCATAATTTGATTATTTTGAATATTTTGATTTGCTTTATTAAAGTTTAACATATTTAATCATTTTTGAATATTTTGATTTGTTTTATCAAAATATAATATAATTTGATTATTTCTAATGTTTTGATTTGTTTTATCAAAACATGACATAATTTAATTATTTTTTGAATATTTTGATTTGTTTTATCATAATTTGATTATTTTGAATATTTTTGATTTGTTTTATCAAAATATAACATGATTTGATTATTAAAAATATTTTTGATTTGTTTATGACATATTTTAATTATCCTTGAATATTTTGATTTGTTTTATCAAAATATACATAATTTGATTATTTTGAAAATTGTTGATTTGTTTTATCATAATTTTCACTTATTTTTAAATATCCTATTTGGTATTTTGAATTTATTTTGTACATATATCATATATTTTGAATTTTCTTTCATTTATAATAATAATAAAAAAAAAGGAAAATAAAATCAAAATTGACATTTTATAGTCTTAAAAATATTCATAAATGAAATCATGATTTTTGATATATTTTTCATAATTTTTGGGCTTGAGAAATCATTTTTATTTGGTGTTTAAAGTTTATTTTCAGAATAGATTAATATGGGCCGTTGGATCTGGGCCCATGCATCAAGATCTGAACTTAAGTTCAGTTTTTAAAGCATCTTTTAAACTGGGCCGTTGGATCTCTGGCGCGCATCAAGCCTTCTCTGGGCTGTTTGAATTTCATCAAGATTCGCACTTTGAGATGCATCAATATTCGTGCTTCATCCTCCCCGACACTGATCGAGGCCCTGCCGGCGTCGGATCTCCGATCAGGAGGCATGGCTGGCATCGCCGGAGCATGGGAAGTCCATCGGTGGTGGTCTCGGCGGCGGCGGCGGCCTGGATCGCCGGAGATGGGGGTAGCCACTTGGTTTCGGTTGGGAGGTTGGCTGAGATGAAATTTTGAGGAATTTGAGCTGATTTTTGACAAATTAACTCGATTTCTTTGTCATATGGCATCGCCAGAGCATGTTTAACAAGTTTTTGAGATTTAATTTGAGTTTAATCCATCAATTTTGCAGCTTTGGCCATTTGGTACCAAACTGGTTTCGGGGCATTGGTACCAAATGGTATTTCATGGCTTTTCCTTGCAATTTTCTTCCAATTAACCCTCCAAACAGTGTCGTTTAGCATGTTTGAACATGTTTGGATGATCAATTTCATCAATTTAGATGTGCATTGTCCTTTATGCACATTGGGTCATTTCTGGTTTTATTTCCAATTTGGTTTTCCTTTGATTTCATCACATTCTTCTCAAATTACATGTTTAAGTATGTTTATTTGGGTCAATTGCATGTTTTAGAAAGGTTTTATACTAGATTTGCATGTGGATTTCATTTGTATGTAAGTTAATTTCATTTTTTTCTTTTTCTGGCATTTATTCCAGAATTAACTCAATTCTGATTTTTACAGATCCAATTTCAGAAATTCATAGAAAATCACAGAAAATACCAAAAATGGTAAAATTTGGTGAATGAATGCACTAAGACTTATTTTGTATGCCTATGAAATTTCAAGCTAATTGAATAATCAGAAAGCATGTTTTTTGCATTTTTACTAGACTGGACAGAAATGCCCTTTCAGATTTATTAAAAATCAAATTTGGCTTAACTTATGGATTAAAGCCTGGTTTAATTATTCTAAACCCTTTAAAACATCACATGAGGTGTCATAAAGGTGAATTAATCAAGAAATTCTGGATTTTTGAATCAAAAGAAGAATGAACTTCTCAGTTTGACCCAAAGTTGACTTTTTTGGAGTTTTTGACAGATGAGATTGTAAAATTCATAACAATTCACAGAAAATTCCAAAAATTATAAAATTTATGTGGTAAGTTAGTATAAACCTAATCTACATGACTGTGAAATTTCATAAGAAATTAACAACCAGGCTGAGAGATATGGATTGATCTCTCAGCTGGACAAAAACTGGAATACACTGGATTCAAACCAGTATTGATGTATATTGCTTTTCCATTGCTCAATTATGATTTTGAGCTATCAAGCACATCAGAGAACATGAAAGAAGGAACTAAAGAGGGAAATAAAACCAATTTGCACCAAAATATCATATATTATAACAAATTGAAATACAATACACATATAAAACATGGAATTTTATTTCTCCATGGAATTTTGACAGCATAACAGCTTGTATAAAGCCATTACTGAGCTTTACACAGCTACTGCACATGTGCACAGAGCTTGAGAGAGAATGGGGATGAACATGTGCCCATCCCCATGAAACCAGATTGGCATGTGCCAATTGGTTGGAGTATACTATCAAATTCCATGGTGAACTCACCATGTGAGCTCCTGAGACTCAAGCTCAGCCACCAATTGAGCTCTGGAAGGAGGGAGGCACATGTGCACCTCCCCAGCCATGGGGCTAGCCATCTCACCCAGCAAGGTGAGACTGGCTCCTTGAGCTCAATTGGGACTGAGCCAAGCTCAAGGCTTGACTCCTATGTCCCTTACCTAGCTATTCAAGACTTGGTTTCTTCTCAGCTGGCTTTCTTTTTTTTTTGTGGAAATTGGTGGAGTTGAGATTTTGGCAGAGTTTTGGCTATGTTGCTCTCCTCCTTTTCTTCTTCTTCACTGGGGGTCTATTTATAGCCCAGAGGGCATGGTTTAAGCCTCAGGGCTGAGCTGGCATCATCCCAGCCCTTGGTTTGATCAAATGGCCAGGATTGAGCCAGCCAGGCCTGTGCTGGCCTGAGGCTTGTCCTTGGAAGATTCCTCCAGCTAACTGGCGCTCAGAGCTCTCCATTGAAGTGCCTACACGTGTCCCTGACACAGGCCTGGGGAGAGAGAAGGAGCCGTTGGCTTTGTCTTCTTCCTTGGGTCAGTGTGTCATGCCTTTCGGGTGTGAGCATATCCCGAATATTCCTTGGCCTTGCTGGCGCTTGACATGTCACCAAGGTGTCACTGAGTGTGCCCAACGTGTCAATTTGGCTGCTTGAGTGCTGAGTTGTGCCAATTGACCACCCCCAGATCAGACTTGAGTGCCAAGTGGTGCACCTGTCAATTGAGTGCTTTTCACTCCAAATTGACACTTCAGGCAGCGTCGTGGAAGCATCTCGGAGCTCCCCCAGGTGTTGGCTTGGCCTCTCGAGCTCCCAATTGCCCTGTCACCTTCAAGGTCGAGGTACTTTCTCCTTCGATTTTCTCCTTGTTTACTTTACTATTTTCAATGCTGTTTGTGGCATTGAATTTTCCCCTTAAGGTGTAGATTAAGTCCCTAAAATGGTTTAAGCCAACTCGCGTTGTACGCCTAGACTCCATTTTCGAAGCTCCACTGAGCTCTGGAGCTCGAGGAGGAAGAAAGGAGGGAGAGAGAGAGAAATTCAAAAGGTTTCTCTCGCTTGGGTTGGGTGCACGTGAACCGTGCTTTGGTTTCGGGCTTGTCAGAGGGAGGGAGCGCTTGCACCGCGCTCACCTTTCTTTCCCTTCTTTTCTTTTCGCTGGCCAAATAACTCTGGGCGCTGGGCCCCCTTGGCAGTGAGACTGAAGGAGAGGGGCCCAGTCGTCAGGTTTAATGAGACACAGCCCCAGCGAAAAACTGAGGGTTGGGCTGTGGGCTTGGTCCTTGTGCACCAAAACGTATTGTCAGTGGTATGGTGCTGTGTACTGGGTCCACGCAAAGCACCTTTAACACTTTGTGTATATGACAGGCGGGTCCCAAGGACAGAAGTCGTGTTTGAGCTCCCCAGATTGCACCCAGAGTGTTGCACATCCCCCAAATTGCACCCAGAACTATCTCCAGTTCTGATTTTTGGTATTTTCTTTATTCCTTTTTCCATTTTATTTTATTCTTCATGCAAAAATCCATGAAAAATTACTGAAAAATCACAGAAAATATATTCCATGATTCTGTTATTTTGGGTAATATTTTTGGTATTTTTGGGTGTGAAATTAGACATTAATTTCACTTAAATCATTAATTGTATATGATTAGGCATATTAATCTTATACAATTAATATTTTGGCATGATTATCCCAAATAATCATTTTTTAATTCCAAGGGATAATATTTGGGGCATTTTTCATGAATGAAATTCATGATTTTTCGATTTGGCATGTTTAATTATATGAAATTGTTTCTTGATTTCATATAATTAGGGTTTTGTGCATAGATTTTTTTTTGCACACATGTGTATATATTTTTTTGAAGGAGGTTTGGCATAATTATTTCATGAAATTATTTTTTTAATTTCAAGAAATAATTTTGAGGTTTGATAAATCATGAGATTGAACATAATTTCATGATTTAATATTTGACATGGTTATTTCATGAAATTGTTTCTTTAATTTCAAGAAATAATTTTCACATATAGTGAATTATGAAATTGGACATAATTTCATAATTTCAAATCTTTGATATAAAAATCACATGAAATTATATCATTAATTTCATGCAATTCAATTTGTGTATTTTTCTGGCAACTTTTAAACAGCAAACAATGTGCAATACTCTGGGTACAATCTGGAGAGTTCAAACACGACCTCTGCCCTTAGGACTCGCCTGTCATACACACAAATTGTTAAAGGTGATTTGCGTGGACCCAGTACACATGCATCATACCACTAACGATATGTTTTGCTGCACAAGGACCAAGCTCACAGCCCAACCCCCAGTTTTTCGCTGGGGTCTGTGTCTCATTAAACCTGACGACCGGGCCCCTCTCCTTCAGTCTCATTACCAAGGGGCCCCAGCGCCTAGAGTTATTTTGACCAGCGAAAAGAAAAAGGGAAGGGAAAGGAAATGAGCGCGGTGCAAACGCTCCCTCCCTCAAACAGGCTTGAAACCAAAGCACGGTTTACGTGCGCCCAACCTAAACAAGGGAAACTCTTTGAATTTCACTCTCTCTCCCTCCTTTCTTCCTCCTCGAGCTCCGGAGCTCAGCAAAGCTTCGAAAATGGAGTTTGGGTGTACAGTTCGAGTTGACTTAAACCATTTTAGGGACTTAACCTACACCATAAGGGGAGTTCAATGCCACAAACAACATTGAAAATAGTAAAGTAAATAATGAGAAAATTGAAGGAGAAAGTATCTCGACCTTGAAGGTGACTGGGCAATTGGGAGCTCGAGAAGTCAAGCCAACACCTGGGGAAGCCTCAAGACACCTCCACGACGCTGCCTGAAGTGCAAATTTGGGAAAAAAACACTCAATTGACGGGTGCACCACTTGGCACTTGGGTCTGATCTGAGTGTGGTCAATTGGCACAACTCAGCACTCAAGTGACCAAATTAACACATTAGACACACTCAGTGACACTTGGGTGACATGTCAAGCGCCAGCAAGGCCAAGAAAGGTTCTGGATATACCCTCACCTGAAAGGCATGATGCGCTAGCCCAAGAAGAAGACAAAACCAACGGATTCCTTCTCTCTCCCCAGGCATGTGCACAGGGACACGTGGAGGCACCTCAATGGAGAGGTCTAAGCGCCAGTTAGCTGTAGGATTCTTCCAAGGACAAGCCACAGGCCAGCACAAGCCTGGCTGGCTCAAATCTGGCCACTTGATCAAACCAAGGGCTGGGATGATGCCAGCTCAGCCCTCAGGCTCAAACCATGCCCTCTGGGCTATAAATAGACCCCCAGTGAAGAAGAAAAAGGAGAAGAGACCAACATAGCTGAAACTCTGTCAAAATCAAAACTCCACCCAAATTCCACAGAAAAGAAAACACAGCTGAGAAGAAACCAAGCTTTGCTTAGCTAGGTAAGGGACAGGGGAGCCAAGCCTTGAGCTTGGCTCAGTCCCAATTGAGCTCAAGGAGCCAGTCTCACATTGCTGGGTGAGATGGCTAAGCCTTATGGCTGGGGAGGTGCACATGTGCCTCCCTCCTTCCAGAGTTCAATTGGTGACTGAGCATGAGTCTCAGGAGCTCACATGGTGAGTTCACCATGGAATTTGACAATATACTTCTACCAATTGGCACATGCCAATCTGGTTTCATGGGGATGGGCACATGTTAATCCCCTTTCTCCCTCAAGCCCTGTGCACATGTGCAGTGGCAATACAAAGCTCATTAATGGCTTTATACAAGCTGTTATGCTATCAAAATTTCATGGAAAAACAAAACTCCATGTTTTCTATGTGTATTGTATTTCAATTTGTTATAATATATGATGTTTTGTTTCAAATTAGTTTTGTTTCTTCCTTTAGTTTCTTCTCTTATGTTTCTCTGATGTGCTTGATGGCTCCAAATCATAATTGAGCAATACAAAAGCAATATACATCAATACTGGTTTGAGTCCAGTATAAGCCAGCTTCTGTCCAGCTGAGAGATCAATCCATATCTCTCAGTATGGTTGTTAATATTTCATGAAATTTCACAGTCAGGTAGAATGGATTTTTATCAACTTCCAAACCAAATTTTATGATTTTTGGAATTTTCTGTGAATTGTTATAAATTTTCTAATCTCATCTGTCAAAAACCCCAAAAAGGTCAACTTTTGGTCAAACTGAGAACTGCATTCTCTTTTTGAGTCCAAAATCCAAATTTTCTTAATAAATTCACCCTTATAACACCTCATGTGATGTTTTAAAGGGTTTAGAATAATTAAACCAGGCTTTAACACATAGGTTAGGCCAAATTTGATTTTTAACAGATCTGAAAGAGCATTTCTGTTCAGTCTGGTAAATATTCAAAAAACATGCTTTCTGTTCACTTAATTAATTTGAAATTTTATGAGCATTTAGAATGAGTCTTAATGCAATCACCCACCAAAATTTACCATTTTTGGGATTTCTGTGATTTTCTATGAATTAACTATGGATCAATACCAGAAAAGTGCAAAAGTGAAATTAACTTGTGTACAAATGAAATTCATGTGTTGAATTAGTATAAAATCTTTCTAAAACATGTAATTGACCTAAAGGAATACATTCTAGCATGCAATTTGAGAAGAATGTGATAAAATCAAAAGAAAACCAAATTGGAAATAAAACCAGAAATGACTCAATGTGCATAAAGGAGAATGCACATCTGAATTGATAAAATCGATCATCCAAACATGTTCAAACAGACTAAACGAAACTGTCCAAAGGGTTAATTGAAAGAAAATTACAAAGAAAAGCCATGAAATACCATTTGGTACCAAAGCCCCGAAACCAGTTTGGTACCAAATGGCTAAAATTGCAAAATTGATGAATTAAACCCAAATTAAACCTCAAAAACTTGTTAAACATGTTCTGACGATGCCATATGACAAAGGAATCAAGTTAATTTGCCAAAAATCAGCTCAAATTCCTTAAAATTTCATCTCAGCCAACATCCCAACCGAAACCAAGTGGCTACCCCCATCTCCGGCGATCCAGGCCGCCGCCGCCGCTGAGACCACCACTGATGACCTCCCCACGCTCCGGCGATGCTAGCCATGCCCTCCGATCGGAGATCCGGCGCCGGCAGGGCCCTGATCAGTGTTGGAAGGAAAGAGCACGAATATTGATGCATCTCAAAGTGCGAATCTTGATGAAATTCAAACAGCCCGGTGGAGGCTTGATGCGCGCTAGTGATCCAACGACCCAGTTTAAAAGATGCTTTAAAAACTGAACTAAAGTTCAGATCTTGATGCATGGGCCCAAATCCAACGGCCCATATTAATCTGTTTGAAAATAAACTTTAAACACCAAATAAAAATTATTTCTCAAGCCCAAAAATTACTAAAAATATATTAAAAATCATGATTTCATTTATAAATATTTTTAAAGCCATAAAATACCAATTTTGATTTTATTTTCTTGTATTATTATAAATAAAAGAAAATTCAAAACATATGATATATATATAAAACAGATTCAAAATATTAAATAGAATATTTAAAATAAATGGAAATTATGTCATATAAGAATACTCAAAATAATTGAACTCTGTTTTTTTGATAAAACAAATCAAAATATTCAAAATAATTAAATAAATGTTATATTTTTGATAAAATAAATCAAAATATTCAAAATAATCAAATTATGTTGTTTTTTTAATAAAACAAATCAAAATATTCAAAATAATCAATTTATGTTATATTTTGATAAAACAAATAAAAAATATTCAAAATAATCAAATTATGTTATATTTTGATAAAACAAATCAAAATATTCAAAATAATTAAATTATGTCATGTTTTGATAAAACAAATCAAAATATTCAAATTGATCAATTTATGTTATATTTTGATAAAACAAATCAAAATATCCAAAAATGATTAAATTATATAATATTTTGATAAAACAAATCAAAATATTCCAAAATGATTAAAATATGTTATATGTCGATAAAACAAATCAAAATTTGCAAAATAATCAAATCATGTTATATTTTGATAAAACAAATCAAAATATTCAAAGATAATCAAATCATGTTATATTTTGATTAAACAAATCAAAATATTCAAAATAATCAAATTATGTTATGTTTTGATAAAACAAATCAAAATATTCAAAATAATCAAATTATGTCATATTTTGATAAAACAAATTAAAATATTCAAAAATGATCAAATTATATTATATTTTGATAAAACAAATTGAAATATTCAAAATAATCAAATTATGTCATATTTTGATAAAACATATCAAAATATTCAAAAATGATTGAATAATGTTACAAAACAAATCAAAAATATTCAAAATAATCAAATTATATTATGTCTTGATAAAACAAGACAAAATATTCAAAATAACCAAACTTTGTCATATTTTGATAAAACAAATTGAAATATTTAAAATATGCAAATATTTCCAAATATTTGACCAAACATGTCAAATATGCATAAAAAATCCAAATATTTGACCAAACATGTCAAATATACAAATAAACCCAAATCTTTGACCAAACATGTCAAATATGCAAATATGTCCAAATATTTGATCAAATATGTCAAAAATATATATATATGCCCAAGTATTTGACCGAACATGTCAAATATACAAATATGCCCAAGTATTTCACCGAACATGTCAAATATGCAAATATGCCCAAACTTCTGACCAAACATGTCAAATATGCAAATATGTCTAAATCCTTGGTCAAATATGCCAAATATGCAGGTAAATCCAAAGTTTGGTAAAACATACCAAAATATCAAATCAATCAAATCATGTTTCGAGAACGTTAAACTGACAGTGCGCTTCAGGTTTAATGTATCTCATTTTGGAAATCGATAAAGAATTATACGTTCCCGATTCTCCAATTTTCCCAGGTTTTGAATTGGCATAGCGCTTCAGATTCGGGATCTGGAAGGTCAATAGACTGTTTAGGACTATACGTCCTTGTCTTTGACATGAATCTATGTAGGGGTTAAACATCTCTGGTTCTTTGAGTCTCGAGTTGGCAGTACAATTCATATTCGAACTCCGTGAGATCAATAGGATTATACGTCCTCGATCTCTGATTTATGAGAAATTATACGTTTCTCTGACTTTAGATCATACGTCTTTAGTCTTATTATCAAAAGTTATATCTTTTGGTTATTTTAAGCATGTATTATGAAAAAAGAGGAAGGAAGAAATAAAGCCACAAATCCGATCCATATATTTTAATTAGTTTAGCCCATTAATCAGAGGTTCCCGAGGCGAGAGCCGGGGTAATTAACGGCGGGGGCTTGCGCCCGTCGGAAAATAAAAGTTCCCACAATCACCTAAATAATAAGTCCTTGAGTGCACAAACACGCGTAGGAATGTACCTGCACCTTCTTCCCCCGTGAGCGAGGACGCCGATGACTCGCGTGTAGGCCGTGAAACAGGGCCACACACCCAATAGCCCGTGTTACCTGACTCCGTCTTCCTTTGGTCAGCCCAGATCTGGATTGTGAAGTTCAACTTTCTGTATGAAGTGATATGAAAGGTATGGTTTTTCCTTTCTGGAAAGATTCCTGGAATCCTCGTAAAACTCACTAAGAGGTCCTTCCTTTCACTTGGCTCCTTTGTCCTATGTGAAATATAACTCAAAATTTAATTAATTTAACTTTAAAAATATATATAAATAATAAATAAATATATTTAAAATTTTTGTGTCAATTTTGATAATATTTCAATTAGAAATAAGGTCAAATTTGATTAAAAATATCTATAAACACGTTCAAATATGTTTTAATTACATTCTAATGCAATTTAAGATTAAATATAACTTATAACTAATAAATTTAGCTCCAAAAATACATACAAACAATAAATAAACATATTCAGAAACTTTTGTGTGACTTTTGATGATATTTCAACAAAAAATGAAGCTAAATTGATTAAAAACATATATAACACGTTCAAATGCATTTTTAAATACATTTTAATGCAATTTGGTTTGAAATTTAGCTCCAAAAACACATACAAACAAAAAAGAAATACATCCAGAAGCTTTTTTGTGAATTCTGATGGTATTTCAATCAGAAATGAGGTCAAATTAATTAAAAACGCGTATAAATATATCCAAACCATGTTATCTTCATTTCAAAGCAATTTGAGATGAAATATAAGTCATCACTAATCAATTTATATTAAAAAACACATACAAACAACAAATATTAAAGAAGCTTATGTGTAAATTTTGAAGAAATTTCTATCAGAAATGGGGGCTAAATTGTTTAAAAACGTGTATAAATATGTTCAAATGTATTTTAAATGCATTTAAAGCCATTTGAGCTGAAATAGGTCATAACTAATCAATTTAGCTTCAAAAATACATGTAAACATAAAAAAAAACATATCTAGAAGTTTATGTGTGAATTTTAAAGATATTTCAATCAGAAATGAGGCCAAATTGTTTAAAAATGTGTATAAGTTTATATTCAAATGGGTTCTAAATGTATTTTAATGTAATTTGAGATAAAATATAGATCATAACTAATCCATTTAGCTTCAAAAACACCTACAATAAATACATATATCAATAATATTTTGTACGAATTTTGATGATATTTCAATTAGAAATGAAGCTAAATTGATTAAAAATGTGTATAAACATATTCAAAAGTATTTTAAATTCATTTTAATACCATTTAAGGTGAAATAGATTATAACTAAAGATAAGAATTAAAATCACTTAAATTTAAATATTCATAAATAATCTTCGTTTGGGTTTAGAACCCGCGACCTCTCTTGTAGAGAACATTGACTTTATATTTAGATCAAAAACTAATTCTCTAATTTAATTATTTTTAAAGAATTAATGTTAATTATTTTTATGATAAAGAATTTCGATTTTTCAGGTGGTCTATATTATACAAATTCTTGATTGTTATTGAAACTTGAAAGAAAAAACAAAGAAAAAGAAAGAAGCTTGAAAGAGAATACATTTGGTCCAAAAAGGCGGCGGACTAATAAAAGTAAGGGTGTTTAATTCCATCAGTAATTTCCAGAGCTCATTATTTACACCATGTTTGAATCATAAAGAGAAGGGGAAGGGAAATAGAAATCAGGAGGAGAGTGGCGAGAGAATGGAATGAGAACGAACATTATTATATTTTATATTTTTTTATTGGATTCGTCTACCTCCTTTCCTCTACTCTATCCAAACAAGGTGTTAGTTATTTCCCAATTACGACAGCGCTTGCTCAAGTATTATCTGCTTGATTTCCAAGCAGCAGCATCCTTGCAATGACAAATGGAAAAAGAAAGGTTTATGCAGTGACAGGTTGGGATTTCTTGTTCTTCTCTATGGCTAGATTTGATATACACATTTAAACACACCCAACGATAGTAATTTGTTTTTACACACATCCAACAATAATAATTGATTTTAACTGAAACTTTTGATGGATTAAAGATGAATCCAGGAACTTAAATTGTCCAGGAAAAAGAGGGCATGTAGAAAGGATAATATAGCTCTCTGTAGACTACTTTTGATTTTAAAAAGGTACCCTTACATGTATGTAAACACAAAATCAATCCACAAAAGAACCCAATTCTTTCATGGATCCAAGGAGATGGCTTCATTGCTGATGGAATAATCATATAAAATTCCAATGCTCAGTTGGAGCTCCTATCTTTTTTAAGCTCCACATACAACATCTCTGGACCATATCAATTTCTCAAAATATTATTTCTAGAGTGAAAAATGGCAGAAAGTGAACTCAAGGTGTTGGGAGCATGGGTTAGTCCATATGTAATCAGAGTCAGGATGGTGTTAGAACAAAAGGGGCTGAATTATGAGTATCTTGAGCAGGATGTTTTCAACAAGAGCGAGCTTCTCCTCAAACACAACCCCATCCACAAGAAAGTCCCGGTACTTATCCATGGTGATCGGAGCATCTGCGAGTCGTTGGTGATTTTGCAGTATATTGATGAGAACTGGTCTGGTACCGGTCCTCCTGTGCTCCCTGTCGATCCCTACGAATGCGCCATTGCTCGTTTCTGGGCACTCTATATTGATGATAAGGTACTTAAATAATAAGTTATTGCTCAAAATATGCAAATATATTTCATGAACAACCATAATTTATGTGAAATTAAGTTCTATAATAACAAAAATTATGAGATTGAAGATGAATTATAACTAACAAATGTTTCTTTTTTTTAAATTTGTGCAGTTTTTTCCTACATGTGGTGGTATATTGAAGAGTGCAACAACAGAGGAAGAGGCAGAAAAGATTGCCAATACACTTGCAATGCTAGAGCAGTTGGAAGGAGCCTTTGAGAAATGCTCAGGTGGAAAAGTCTTCTTTGGTGGAGACTCCATTGGTTTCCTTGATGTGACTTTGGGTTCCCTGTTGACTTGGATTAAGGCAGTGGAGAATATCTCTAGTGCCAAGCTACTGGATGAGACGAAGGTGCCATTACTGGTACAGTGGATGCATCGTTTCCTCGAAGTGGATTTTGTGAAGCGCCTTCTACCGAGCGTGGAGAGGATTGAAGAGTACGCGAGACTGCTTCAAGCCACAAGATGGAAGGTTGCTTCGGCTAAGTGATGATGCGCTTTTGGTATGAGAATAAATGTGATGTGAGTTCAGTAATAACTGGAAATTTGGAATGTATATGCGGTGTTATTGTGGTTGGCGAAATAATGTTTGCATTATAATGAAATAATATTGAACTACTTTTTAGCTACAATAAATGTTATGCATGCGCTTTGTTTTGTAAGTCGAATGGTAATGTTTAGAGTAATATTATTGAACACATCAAATTAGATAGTTGGGTGTGTATTTGAAAATGTCTAAAATATTTTCATGCTTTCATAATTTTGAGCCTTTTTTTTTAGAAAGGAATTAATAGGGGTCAAGGACTCTTTTCTTTTATTGCTAAACCAAAATATTACATAATTTCGAGCTTATATTGTTAAATTAAATTGCATCGAGCTAGCTCATGTTTATATGTATTATCCAAAATATTATACCCGAACCAATGCATAATCTTTCTATATTTTTTTTATACTTGATTATCTCATGTGTTTATTTTGTGTAAAATATATAAATTACTCATAAAATGTTAAGCGATAGGAATTTATATACATCCAAATGAATTATAAACTTTTGCCACCTAAAAATAAACTTTTACCGCTTAATAAGTTATAGATTTTTTTCACTCAATAATATATATTAATGTCACTTAAATAGGTTGTGAACTATTGTCATTTAAAGTAAATATTACTGTCAATATCCAAAAAATATATTCCTGTCAATTCAAAATTCAAATTTTAAACTTACCCGCTCAAAATAAATTAATAGTCATGTCACTTAATAAATTATAAATTTCGGCCATTTAATATGCTATACGTTCCTGCCATTAGATAACTTTAAATTTTTGTCAATTAAATTTTTTTCCCCTGAGTTAACAAATTAGAAAATTTAACCATTTTCAAATAAATGTTTCTGCCACTTAGTAAATTATGAATTTCTGCACTAAAAAAAAATATTTCTTCCGTTTAACAAATAGCAATTTCTTCCATATTAGAAATAAATCTTTCTGTCAATAAATTACATATTTCAACCACATAAAATTAAATATTCCTGCTACTTGCTAAATTATAAAAGTAGTGACAATTAAGTGTAGCCATTGCCGATGGTGCAGTCAATAAAAGCTTAGTAAACAGAAAATTCAAGACTCCTTGAGACAATTCGTATAAAATAAATTAAATTTTTTTTTATGATCTATCTATCTGTAAAATATATAATATAATATTACACAACAAAAAAAATCAGAAACTCATCGGAGCATTCAAATTGGATTTGATCTCTGTAATGAATGCAAAGTACCAAAAAAGTAGTGCCAATTGAGTGTAGTCAATAAAGCAAGCATGGTTTTTTTTTTTGACAATGGTTTGACTGAGAAAAGTGCATCTTAAAAATTAATAGCTTAATTTCTTATTTATCTTTGACAGCTTATGCAATTTCTTATTTACCTCTAAAGACTTGAATTTTTCTTCTCTCTCTCTTAACTCTTACAATCATTTTCTATTTAGCCATTATGTAATTAGTCTCAAGTTAACTCTAGTTAAATTATTAAAAAAATAATTTTTGGTGTATATCCAACAATTAATGTACATCTAAACTTATTGTACATCTCTTATATGAACCATTAATTTATAAAGACATTTAAATCAGTCAGACACTACAAACTAAAATTTAGTAAGTTATAATCTTTAAGAATTTAAAGAAACATTCCATTTAATTATATTCAGCTTTGTCCGTTAAATATGCTTACAAAAATTTGAAAAGAAGCTTTAACTCTTGAGTGTAATTCTGAATGTCTTTCATTTTTGGGAAATCAAATTTAGATATTCAAAATTTATGCTCAGCAGTTTAAGTAAAAGCAATTCAATTTCATATGCACTAGCACGTTAATAGGCCTTATTTCTAATGTAGTGAAACTGCATTTAGAATGATATAACGTGACTAATAGGTAACATTAACAACTGAATTGCTCACAAAATAGTTATGTAAATAGTCAACATGTGTAGATATGTAATCAATTTGTCATAATTTTTGTATTTGTGTAAAAAAAAATTTAAAAATTCCAACAAGGAATCTAAGAACTTACAAAAATTAAATTTCACCTTTACAAATGTACGCTTATAAGAACTTACAAAATTTAAGTTGAAATATTTGCAAGTAGAATTAATTTTTGTTGTCCGTGAAAGATATTAGACTAATGCAATCTCTGAGGTTGAGAAATATTCCATACGCAATAAATTGGATGATTAATTTTTCATTTGTAATTTGAGCATATTAGGAAAGAGAAGTAGACAATATTGGAATGTTAATATCATCAATTCTTCAAGTTTTCGTTTTTATCATCATTTTCCTTTGATTTAGCTTTGTGCGTGGTCCAAGGTAATTAAATCCTTTTTTTTTCTCCATATCTATATTTTTCGTTGCACTAATTATTTCCCAATTATAAACTTTTTATGCATCCAATATATATACCCCTATCTTTTTTTACTAAAAAAAAATACCCCTATTTCATGAAGCTACAAATCAAATATAGAAATTTCATTATATCTATTATAAAACGAACATAATCATTGAATGTATAATAAAATAAAATGTACATTAATTGTTGGATCTTGCAACTTGCACCGAAATTTGTCTCTCCGTTTGATTGATCGATCCGCTCCAAAAATAAATAGAAACAATCCCATCACAATAATCCAATGAAGCAACTGACAAGACTAAGAACTGATACAAGATTCCCAAAACCTCAAATGCACATGTTCTATAATCTAAACACTTTATACGAATTTTGAGACTTGGACTATGCATGATTTATGAGACAATAGGCAGTCAAAATTATCTATGAATAAAAAACTGGTACAAGGTCCAATTACATGAAGTCAAAATTAATAGGAAAAAAAAACTAGATTGATTTGAATTTCAGTATTGCTTTACTAAAATCACTCATGTAAATAAATACTTTTATTCCTTTTCATCTCCTTAGGTGCAGCTTGGGATCTCTCCTTTTAACTTGTCAAGAAGGCCATCAGTGCACAACGAGTTTAAAAATGGGTATAATAAAAATTGATGACTCATTGATACAGGTAATTAATTAACTCTATGGGTAAATAAAAAACAATAAAAAGAGTTGAAGAGTATTTTAAATATAATAACAAGTAGAAGGGTAAATAAGAAATTAAAGAAGTCTTTAAGGGTACATAAAAAAATAACCCAAAATTAATTGCATTATTGTTAGATAGACTTTTTCAGCTATGGATATCTTATCAACACTTTAATTAGAGGGATTATTTCATTATTAATATAACGGAAGAAAAGTCGTCATTTGGAAAAAAAAAACCCTCAAATTTAGGTTTGAACAGTTTTGAACAGTTTTGAACAAGACAGGACATATTTCCAAATAATAAATTCTTACATTTGTGTTTTTCATGTAGAATCAGTCTTACTTTTTTTTTAGAAAATTATTCAATTTCTTTTAGAACCAGTATAATAAAAAAGTCCGAGCTCCATGAATTTTCTTCTAAGTGACAAATCTTTCACATTTCCGCAACCAAGTTACTGTCACTAACGGATTGGATAGCTATAGTCATATTATCTTTTTCGTTTTCTAATTTTCGAATACGAATAGTCTCGGATACAGATATGGATCAGATATTAAACGAATATGAATACGAATACGAATATATTTCGTTAAAAAATAATTGCATGATATTTTTTATGATATAATTACTAGTTAGCTAGAAAAGTTAAATATAATTTAAATAAATTAGTCACTAATTATCGTTATATTATTAGTTAAAATGTATCAAGAAATAATAAAAAAAATGAAACATGATTCTAAATTAGATCTAAAATTAATTGAATTTAACATCTATATCAAAAGCCCAATTGAAAAACATATAATGAGTATTTAAAACGGATATTCAAATTCCAAAAAAATTCAGATAATTATCCCGAATCCGTATCCGTATCCGATTCCAAATTAAAAAATTATATCATTATCTGTATCCATTAAAAAATATCCAAATTCATATCGGTATTTCTTAAATCCGGATAAAAACGGATATCATCCAATGCGTTTACAACCCTAACTATCACTGTTACTATAGGTAGATCCCTGTGGAGCTTGGCATAATGTAGTTTTGGCTAAGGCTGCATTTAAATAGCGCTTTTCATTTATTAGGATCTACTAAACAAAAGAAGAGACTCCCAGTCCCAGGAATTTGTTACATAACTATCACTGTCAATCTTTTTTCCAATATGAGTATGTAAACACAAAACCCACCAACAGAAGAACCCAAGCTTTGAAGGATCCAAGATGGTGTCTTCATTGCTGACGAAATTATCATCTAAAATTCTAACACTTTGATTACTTTATGGCGGGCAATTAACACTTCTATGATTTAAACCCCCACATACAACAAAGAAAGAGACCATATCAATTTCCCAAAATATAATTTCCTCAAGTGAAAATGGCAGATGAACTTAAATTGTTGGGGTTATGGGCTAGTACATACGTAATCAAGGTCAGGATGGTGTTAGAACAAAAAGGGTTGAGTTATGAGTATCTTGAAGAGGATATTTCAAACAAGAGCGAGCTTCTTCTCAAACACAACCCGATCCACAAGAAAGTCCCGGTACTTATCCATGATGATCGGAGCATCTGCGAGTCGTCGGTGATTTTGCAGTATATTGATGAGAACTGGTCTGGTACCGGTCCTCCTGTGCTCCCTGCTGATCCCTATGATCGTGCCATTGCTCGTTTCTGGGCAGCGTATATTGACGATAAGGTACTTAAATTATCGGTCATTTTATTTCGATCAATCATAATGTACATGAAATTAAGCTCTCTAATAACAAAATTTATGAGATTGGCTCTTAATTACAAGCGTTTCATGTTCTTTCATGTCTCTGCAGTTTTTACCTTCACTTTTTGGGATAGCGAAGGCTGCAACAGAGGAGGAAAAGGCAGAAAATTTCGCCCAAACACTGATCGTGTTAGAGCAGCTAGAGGAAGCTTTCAAGAAATGCTCTGGTGGGGAAGGTTTCTTTGGTGGAGATTCAATTGGTTTCCTTGATGTGACTTTGGGTTCTCAGTTGGCCTGGATCAAGACAGTAGAGAAGGTCTGTGGGGTCAAGCTACTGGATGAGACAAAGGCGCCATTAATGGTAGAGTGGGTAAAGCGCTTCCTCGCTGTGGATTTCGTGAAGCGGGTTATACCGAGTATGGAGAGGGTCGAAGAGCTCTTGAAACTGCTTCTAGCCACAAAATGGAAGGCTTCTTAGGCCAAGTGATGGGTTTATATTGATATAGAAATTATTATAAGCGTGTTATTGTGGTTCGTGAAATAATTAATATTTGCATTGTGAGAATTAGTATATGAACTTCCTTTTAAGCTAAAATAATCTTTTTCTGTTACTTCAAATTATAAACTTATCACATTAAGAAAAATATTCATGTACACAATTAATTATAGATTAATTTTTCCTTTAGTATGCTGCACAGTGCTACTATTTGAAAAACAAAATGTTAACTTTGTGCAAATTAAAAAAATAAATTTTATTACCAATCAATAAATTATAAATTTTAACATTTTCAAATAAATATTGTTGCCACTTAGTAAGTTATGAATTTCTGCACTAAAAAAATACTCCTTCCATTTAACAAATTGCAATTTCTTTCATATAAGAAAATAAATTAAACTGTTACTTAGTAAATTGCATATAATTCAACCACTTAAAATTAAATATTCCTGCTACTTTGTAAGCTACAAAAAGTGTCAAGTGTAGTCAAAATTTTTTGTTGTTCATATCTAGACACCAAGGGAGGGAAAAAAAAAAGAAAGTAGGTTTGCCTTAAAAAAAAAAGCTGATACACGGATATTCTCATTGATACTGTCATCGATACTGATTTTATTATTTAGATTAAATGAGTTATTTTTTATATTAACGATTTTATTATATAACTTATTTCTATAATAATTTTATTATTCAACTTAAATAAATTATTATTTAAATTAATGGTATTTGTCATTACTTTAAAAAAATAATGACAAGATTAAGTTAATGATAGAACTTGGACAACAAGTGCAGTTTTGAAAATGACATTCCAACACATCAAGATTGACTGGAACATTATTGAGGATATTATATGATTTTTAATATAAATTTCGACCAAAAGATAGGGAACCGACAATATATAATTATTTAACCAAACTCAAACGTGTAACACTTTGACCTCAATCAGCTTGATTATTGGTAGCGTCCTATTAAAATAGATCTAATAAAGCGTTCTATTTAATTCAGATTAACAACCTACCTCTGAGCAAATTTTGGCACTGAAATAATCCAAATTGCTGCCTTTGGATGGGTTTTTTTTACCATAATTCAATTGGATAAACCACGTGGATAATATAAGAGGACAGATGAAAATCGGGCCATTGAAATTTACCACAAAAATTATCTTAATATTTATTTAGATAATTAAATATATAGAACGCTTTATTAGATCTTTATTGCGACATAATTTATTTTATGTTTTCTTACAAATTAGCAGGAATATTTTATTTCAAATGGTTGAAATATGCAATTTACTAAGTGATCATCACAGAAAGATCCATTTTCTCATATGAAGAAATTGTAATTCGTTAAACGGAAGCAGTGATAAAATTTATAATTTATGTTATTGATATGTGAATTCCAAAGAACGAGGGCTGTATAATAATGGGTCCAATTTTGGTTTATAAGGCCCTAATTCTAATGATCCATGTTTGCTCTCTGCTAATTATTCAGAGTTAAGAATCAAACTCAATTCTTTTCATATAGAATTTAAACTATTGTACTTTTGCAGTGAACATTGCAATTTGTCTCGTTTTAAATTTGAAAACATTTAGGTCCATCTTTTTACTATCCACTCATTTGTTCATTCCATCTTTTTACTATCCACTCATTTGTTCACTCCTTAGTTATTAACGCTAATTATGTATTTATTAACTAAAGTTATGTTATTATTAACTAATAAAGTTTAATTATTTTATGTACAAAATGTATATAATTGGTGTTAACAAATAATATATTTTTATACATGAAATGATTAAATTTTATTAATTAATAATAATATATTTTTTATTAACAGATACATAATTGATATTAATAAATAAGATGTGGACTCTTCTCAGCTCTCTTTTAAATTTGTTACGATCAACTAGTTAGGAGGTTTTATTTTTAGCTCTCTTTTAAATTTGTTACGATCAACTAGTTAGGAGGTTTTATTTTTTATCTATTGTAGATCGCATTCTTACGTGTACGTATTTAAACAATGGAATAAAACAAAACCCAACTTGAAGAAAGGAATATATGATATGATACTTGAGCACAGACCAATGCTGATTCCCAGTGAAAGATATGAGTTACCAGTTATTTCGGAAATCTATTGAATACGAAAAATTAAAGCTAGCTTATTATTTTTGTCAAATCCTATGTATAGAAAAGGTTCCTTTGTATACAGCGAACAGACAATTAATTTGCCGATCCTTGTTTTAGTTAAACGGAATTATATATAGAAGCAAATGTGTGAATTAATTTTGAAACCTAATCTGTACCATTAATGTAAAATCATCCGTTATTGTATATATGTTACTGCGTCCTTCAGTTAAATAATATATGCACCTGGGAAGTGAAATCATAATAACACCATGTTCCGCTCGTAATGCAAAAATTCAAATTTGCTTCACAGAAAAGAACAAGGTTTGGTGGATCTGCACTAAATCCAAGATAACGAAACATACAAGGTAATTAAGTACGTACAAGAATAACTAGTTGAAAACAAAAAATGCCAGCTAATTTCCTCCTCAAAGGGAGACTGTTCCAAGATCTGAAGATGCAAATTTGTGGGGCTAATTGCTCATAAAATGCACATGACATGTCTCTCCTTTTATTACCTATTTGAATTCAATCCATACTTGCTATGCCCTTCTCATTAATTGCCAACTTTTTGTCAATTTGGTTTAAATTTCAAAAAAAAAGAAAAGAAAAAAACATTCACTTACATAAATGTCTAAAAGTAGAAAAGACAGAAAATTCACGATGATACAATACAACCAACAAAGAATTATGAAACAACAAAAAATAGTTCAAAATTAAACAACCTGATCGATCCATAAATTATCAACCTGTTGGCAACAAAATGCTCACATAAATAAATTTGCAAAAACCAAAGAAGAAATAGCTGCAGCTAAGAGTCCCATTGGACCTACTTCTGTTGCCCCAGCTTTCACATCTGCCTTATCAGCTTCTGCCTTTGAAGGAGCTTCTGCTGGTGACTCCATTGGTGGTGCTGGCGGTGAGTGGTGAAGACGATGTTTCTTGGTTACTGGCGCCGGAGCAAGTGCTTCTGGTGCAGGTGCTGGCACTGGGGTCAGAGCAGCAGGTCCCGGTGCCGGAGCCGGTGCACCACCAAATAATTCAACAGGGAGTAAAAGACTATCAACGGTCATTATAGTATTGGGCGTGTCGTCGAGCACAGTCGATGCAACGCGTGATGTACCAACACCAGTGTCAAGTGACACATCGTCGCCATGTGAGACAACAGATATTTCGTACTTACCTGCTGCACCAGTTGCTAGTGTTTGAATCGGGCCTGATTCCGACGACAGAGATGATTTTGGTGTGTATTGTGGTATTGCATGGTATTGTAACAGAGTAACCAGATCGGCACTCGAGAGGGAAGATAGATCGGGTGCACCAGGTGCCTGGAATGCATCATCATTGGGCGCAAAGAGCGTAAGGCCGCCCTTATCCATCTGGGATTGGTAGATCTTTAAAACGCCGGAAGTCGCAACAAGGGAAGCGAAGGTCTTACACCCGGCCTTCTCCAAAAGAGCTGTGATGTTAGAAGCAGATGCCGTATCGAGTAAGCCGGGGAAGATTACTGGATCGGAAATTTCGATTATCGAGAGGTTGAACGGCATCTGTTTAACTGCTTTCACATATGAAGCATCAAACTTGGATCCCGGTGCGGCTGCGGCGAACCCGACCTTGCCTCCTCGTAAATTAGTTATGTTGACAAATCCAAGGTTTCCGGCTGCATTGCCGGTGGTCTGGTAAAGAGTGGTGGTGAGAGTGGTGCCACGTGGCAGGTCATGGAGCTTCTGTGGATCGAAGTAGTCGAGCAGACTCAGTAGACGCAATGCATTCTTAATTCCGGCGAGGGATTGCTTGGCGGCTGTGACGAGAGATGACATGGCGGCATCCGAAAGCACAAGACAAGTGACGGTTTCATGTGCATTGATCTCGTCACAAACTTTTGTTTTTGTGAGGTAGCTGTTGTAGAGGGCATAGTCGGAGAATCCATCGAGGATTGCTGTTATGTTGTGAGCTTGTGTTGTGTGAAGGAGAAAGAAAGAGAGCAAGATTGGAACGAGAACTGTGGCTTTGGATGCCATTTTTGTTTTGCGACTCTTTTTCTTTTCTCACTTCACTCTGCTTAACAAAGAGTGTGAGCGTGTGACTGCTACGGGGTAGGTAGTCCTATAGAAGTGGAGTGATGAGAGAGGATGCAGGAAAGAAACAGTGGGAGTTGGGTTAAGATGCCAACCAGGGTTAGTTTGAGGTTGTGAACCTGGCTTCATTTCATCTGCAATTTGTCTCAATTGCAAATGTACGTCTGACATTTTGAATTTGAAATAACCAAACATGAACCTTCCACAATAATTTTAAACTCGTGCGTGTTATAACTAAAAGAAAAATAATTCATACTATTACGTAGTTTGAGAAGTACAAAAATCTGAAATGATCATGTAACTAAGGAAAAAGAATGTTAGTATCTCAAAATTAAAATTCAAACTTTCGTATTGAAACATAATGATTCCTCTCACGAAGCTTCCTTCCGATTTCAAAACGATGCAATTATGTGTAATAGCACGGACATGAACTCTGTCGGTAGTGCGTTCCTTTTTCTTTTTCTCAAAAAAAGGAGTTCAGAGCTGGGCAGGGCTGGGTTGGGGTAGCACTGAATGTCATGTCTGTATGCACGTGATTCTTCAGGGATAAGAGGGACCAATTCTGTAGAGTGGGGCCCACATTTTTGGAAGCTTTTATGCAGTCCCGTTCATGATAGCCGTTGGATCGTGTGGGGGAATAATGAAAAGGAGTCCGAATTGTCATCTATTTGCTAGTGACTAGCGCAGATGAGATGAGATGAGATGAGATGGCTGCTCTTAAGCGGTCGATCATTAAATAGTAAAGGTGTTAAAAGTACACCTCCTAGTTGGATTTAAGATGCTTTTCTTTGAATTTGGGTCAAGGCGAGGTGAGCATCTGGTTACCTCGTATCGACCCGAGTTGTACTTTTGGATTAAACTGGGTCGGATGATCGGATCTCAACTACCGGGTCGACGATCAACAAAAGAACTCAAAGTTCAAAGCCCATAACAAATTTGCACGAGGCCTGAAACCGGTTTCAGAGTCACCATAGAAAATAAAAAAGGAAAATAAAACTGAATGAGGGTTGCTATGATGGGCTAAGTTCCCATTGAATACCTAAGGGATGAAGGATTCGTGTTACTCATCGATCGGATTCAAAAAATAAAAAAATAAACATTATTAAATGGCACGAGATAAATTTTTGTGTGAACGAACACTAAGATTATTTTCAATTTCATTGCAAAGGATATTTTGCTTAAAGAAATTGATTGCCTGGATTTTTTTTTTCAACAACGGTTCATGATAATTATATGGTTTGCACTATTGTGCTAATCATATTTTTTTCAAATAGGACTCCATTTTATAATGAATTTATCAATTATTTTGATTGCTACATCAAATTTTACACCTTAAAAAATGAACATGTTGGACCATGATTGCACACAAGTAAAATTTATCGAAAAGAAAAAATAAATTAGGGCGAGAATAATTCTAGATTGATGATCCGCACAGAGATTTCCAAAATATTTGAGAAATTTTTATAGGAGAATAAAAAGCAGACTGCTTTAATTAAATCATCTTTTCTTTTTTGTTTTTTGTTTTTGAGTTTATTTTTTTATACTTGCCTGAAACTAACTGCCTTCTATCTTTTCTGGAACGACTTTCTTAAATATATATATGTTACTATAATAAGATTATGCACCACAAAAAAATGTAATTTTATCTAAGGGATATACATATGGGTGAGGATCCCCCGATAACTATTATTTTGATAACCTTGACAAACTGATTTTTGAATGATTAAAAAAATCTTAAAAATAGAAAAAAATTTATAAACATATTCTTTAACTTATAAATTAATTGTGTTTCAAATTTCATACAATTTATATATTATTTTATATTTCATCAAAGATTATCAAAATTGCATGATATTTACAACGGTTCATATTTAACTGTCTTTAATAGAATAACAAATAACTTGTAAATTATATGAAAATTGACACGCAAATCAATCTACAAAGTTAAAAAAATATATTTGTCAATTTTTCTATTTTTGAAAATTTTTAAAAAATATTTAAAAATTAATTGTCAAAATTGTCAAGGAATCCCTCATTGTACATGTAACTTGATTTCTTAAATATATAGCTTGCTTTCTTGAGTAAAGTTGGGTGAGCTCAACTCAAAAATTATTGAAATGATTTCAAACGATAAATCCGAATTGCTCAATAAATTTTTTCATATCAAATCTTGTAGGATACAAAAATTTTCTATTTTTAGAGTTTTTAACTTTTCTTCAGATTTTTTAAGATGATTCTAAAATTATAATACAATAATAAATATTTTTATATGAGAATAAGCTATTTCTAAAAAATCTGAAAAAAATAGTTTAAAAAATTTTTAAAATAAAAAAACTTTGTATTTTATAAAATTTGATATAAATAATTTATTAATTGATTTAAATTTTAAATTTTAAATCGATTTAATATATTTTTAAATTAAATTCATTAAAAATATTGATGAGTTTAAGTCGAAGTTTCCCCCTCAGCTATGTTAAATATAAGGATCCTTTCTAATATATAGGTTCTTATCTTTTTCTCGAACTCATTTTTTTATAATTTTCTCTTCCAACTTTGAAACAAGAGCGCCGTGGACTTGACGTTAGTTACGACTTACGAGGAGCCTACATGTTGTAAATTACTTGTCTAAAAAAATGCAAGGAGCCCAACAAATTGTAAGCTGCTGTGTAAAAAATTGCAAGGAGCCTAACATATTCAAAATTACTGTGTAAAAAATTGCAAGGAACCAAGAAGTCAAAGAGCACTGAAGATCGCCAAAAGGCTCATTTGAGTCCTAATTTTTCCTGCATCGCTGCAACTTAGTTTGACCTTTGAATTATTTTTGTTCGGGCCTCTAATTTATCCAATCTGATTTAATGTGCGCCGTTCAATTTCTTTTACTTGACGTGAGAAGTTTGAATTTGATTTGTAGAAGTAAGAGAAAATAATGACACAACAATGCAGTTACACAAACAAACATTTGTGCATGCATTTGGTTGCTTGACCGAGCGATATATAAATAAATTGTTTTAATGAAAGAAAAAAACGATCAATATCACGTGAAATATAGAAAATTAAAATGAGTGAGTCAACAACAGAGAACGCACTAGAGGTCTAGAACAAAACAATTAATATTTTAAAGAGACTTGTTCGCAACGAATATTCAGAATTTCGTGAAGTTGTTGGTCAATGGAACCCGGTTAGTTACACCTGCAGCAAGCCTTTCTCATCACGATTGGTCCCACCCGTGCGATGGCCTACCGACGCAAACAGAGCCATACAATGGCAAGTTGCATAAACCGTGTTCAATTGCATTTAATACAGACTAGCAGCAAATCTCAGGTTCTAATGCAAAGAAAAGTCGAATCGGATCGAACCCAATATAGGAGACGGCTCTCATTTAGTGCCAAGAACCGTGTTCACGGAATAGTTCGCACGAAGTAAAATCGTGCGGAGCAGTAATACTGCTATAGAGAACTTCTTGTAGCAATACTTGTGTAAGAAAATGTGTTCCGAGTCAATTCCCGAAAGTTCCCCTTCTCAGTTCTCAAGGAAATCTTGCAATAAGGAACACGGGGCCCGCTAATCAGTAATTCATTTTATATTATCCTTTCCGATACAGTCGATGTGATCCCGAAGAATAAATCCCTTATATGGACCTGGAGCATTACCGCTCTAAAAATAAAACAATTTTGAATCAACAAATCATGAGACGCCTTTTATCATACGTCTTTACTCCGGGTGCATCTGGTGTAGTTGACTTAGACCCCGCATTAGTTGGGAAGGGACACGTGCTACCGGGTCGGGTCCAAAAATCCGACTCCAACGGTCCACCTACCGATGGCGACGAAGAAAGCGTCCGCCACTGCCCCCCCGTCCCTCTCTTTCTTACAAACCAATTCTTTTATTCTTTGGTTCTCAAAGGTCTTTCGTGACCTCCCAACCGATGCATTTCGCGGATCTCCGCCTCTAACTGCACCGCCTGATCCGATGGATTCAGCCTCAGGAGCGACATGGATTAATCTGGCGGCGTCGCTCTTGTGTGCTTTGCTGATCTGGAGCTCCTTCGGAGAGGTCGTCGTCGAAGGTAGACCCGATAAGGAGACGAGAGAGAAGTTCTACGGGAATCTCGTGAATGGATCGAAGAACAGTACATCTGGAGAAGGGAGCATCGCTGACATGTTCGATCGTGTGCTTGAGAAGGAGTTTTCTGAGAATGATGCTCCCGAAAGTAAGAATTTTTCATTTATTTTTCTTTTTCACGTCAGATTATTAAGTTAGACTTAATCTAGTTGAGATTTCTCGTTGTTTTTGGAATTAGCAGTGCATCTTTAAGTACCAATTCAAGTACTTACAATTATATAGTTCAGTGATGTAGAAAGGATGATAACTTGTCCAAATAACCTAGTTATGGTTGATTTTATTATATTAGGCAGAAAAATTTATATCAGTTCTGCTTTGCCGATTTGAGAGGTTTGGCTAGGTTAAGGAGCTACAGCTTTGTACCTTAGTTGAAGAGCTCAACCACTTTTTATGAATTTTAAAAGGGTCCATAGGAAATGAAATATGCAATTTTCTGAAGTAGTTTATGTACAGAATAAGCTTTTACCTTAACCTCAGGTGCTATAGAATAATTTCTTACTTCCAAGTAATTAGTATGTGACAAGTAATCTACTATTTATTCCAATAACTAATCTGTCACATTCATATGTCTAAAATGATAAAAGGTATAAGAAAAAATTATCCACTTACAATTGCATGAAGTGTATGCAAACGATTCAATTAACAGCCTGGTTAACTGAGAAATGTAGGAGCAGAAAACAGAAAAAAAGAAGCTATATTTTAATTAGCTACGTGCAAAATAAGCTATCCTTTGGAATTAACAACGATGATCGAGGTAGTATTTACTTTTCAATTTGAAAAGTATTATGTTTATTACAATAGAAGGACTAACTAGAAATGAACTTTGCTTATTATTATACATTTAAGTTCATAAAATTGCTCAATGCAGAGTTCAAAGGTGTTATTAGGTATCTTTTTTCTGATTCCTACACATCGTTTTTTGTTTTTCCTTTGCAGCTCCAGACAAGAATAGCTTCAATAATAGCATTGCAGATAATCAAGTAGGTGTGACTTTCCTCCATGTTTTCCTATTGCAATGGAATTTCTTTCAGAAAAAAATGGAAACTAATCTATATTCAGTTAAACAATTTTTTTGAACTCAAGCATGCTTTGAAAGGTTACTGATGTGCAAAAATTTCCGTTCTCTGAAATACTTTGTCCATTATATTATGTTTCATTAAGTGAAACATGTTTCTCATATTAATTGCAGGTAAAGCTCATAAATATAATAACTCAAGTTTCTACATCTGAATTTAGACAATGACACTAAAGTGGTTGTTATCTCTCATATGCTACTGTCTGTACAGGCTGTTTTGGAGACTGTAGCAATTATAACACATGACAAGAAGAAAAATGAATCCAATCAAGCAAAGTAAGTTGGTATTTAAAATTCATGTCAACTAATACAATATTTATTGCATAAAATAGCATGTTAACCACTTTGATGTTTTGTTTGTTATGAAATGCAGTACTACTAAATCTTTCCAAATTGGTGATGTTTTTGGTTTGGAAAATGATGGTTCTGATGACATGACAACTTTGATAGACAGAAAGGTAATTTTCCGGTACATCACAAGAAAACTCAATGCTTTGTTTTTAGTGACTTGCTGAAAATTGTAAAGTGTAAGTTAAACTACACAGTTATAATTTAGCTTGTTCTGTAGGATAATGTCTTTGTGATGTCCAACCGTAAATCTAAGTTCCCTGTTCTTCAAGTAGATGTAAGGTATGTCATCTACCAGTACCTATTTTCATTTTTCTCTTCCTTCCATTTCTTTATATTTATCAAATACAATCACATTGGACTGAGAGAAGTTACAAATACAGGTTAATTTCAGATTTGGTGGTTGTGATTGTTTCTGCAACAATTGGCGGCATTCTTTTTTCGTGCTTGGGACAACCTGTAAGTAATTATATTATACATATTGCATACTTGGATATGCATAATTTATGCATCATCTTTTATGAAAAGTTGAAGTTAATTTTATTGATTTATTTTAATTTCTTACATTTTGCAAGGTTATTGTTGGTTATCTTCTTGCGGGGTCTCTGATCGGGCCAGGTGGATTGAATGTCATTAGTGAAATGGTGCAGGTAGTTGGCTTTCGTTTAGTTATGCAAAACTGGAACAAATAATTCACACATTGCAATATGTGATGTGATAATGTGAATCATCTTTTATTGAACTTAAACATACAAACAAACAAACAAACAAACAAAAAGATCTTGCCATTTTAGTTATGACTGCCGATGTATGGAAGTTTGCTTATCCATATATTTACAGTTTTGCCAAGAATTACTTAGTTCCTATCCACTTTTCAGGTTGAGACAGTTGCACAGTTTGGTGTGGTCTTTCTCCTCTTTGCCCTAGGTCTTGAGTTTTCTTTGACAAAGGTATCCTATTGTATTTTAACATGACGGTTATGAATTTTGTATCTAATGCGTTGAACCAACACTTATTTTAGTCTTTATTGTGTATAGCTGAAAGTGGTCGGTGCAGTTGCCATCTTTGGAGGTCTACTTCAGATTGTTCTTTTCATGTTCCTATGTGGAATAACTGCCACGGTACATTACTTCTTTATATCAATCAAATTTTGCTTTTTATTAAATCATGCGTTGATGTACAAATGTTATTTCATGTAGCTGTGTGGTGCTAAATTGTCTGAAGGCATTTTTGTTGGCTCTTTCTTGTCAATGTCTTCAACTGCAGTGGTAATGGTTTGAACACCTGTCGTAAAGTTAAGAATTATTTAGATTTTCTTCTTTTCCAGAAAGTCCTAATATCATTTAATTAATTAATACCTTTACTGCATTAGGTTTCTAAATTTTTGGTAGAGAAGGGGAGCACAAATGTGCTTCATGGTCAAGTTACAATTGGCACACTGATTCTTCAGGTTTGGAAAATTTAATTTTGAATATACACCCATCTCCTGGTACAATGAATTTTGCTTCTACAAAGATTTTAAAGTATCTATTAAGAACATGTTAAGGATATACAGAGAACAAATATCAAACACAAAGCTCGATAACCTAGAGAAGAGTGAGTAAGTAAGGTCAATTTGAATCTTTTTGTTTTCTGCAGGATTGTGCAGTTGGCCTATTATTTGCTTTACTTCCAGTATTAGGCGGCAGCAGTGGTGTTTTAGGAGGAATAATGTCTATGGGGAAGTTGTAAGAAATATACCATAATTATATATGATGTTAGAAACTTCATTCTAAATTTACAGAAGTTATATTGCGTTGTGGAGCATTTATAACATTATTATGTAACAGAAGCACTGTTTGCTCAAATACAGGCTATTGGTGCTTTCTGGTTTTATAGCTGTCACAACTTTTCTGTCATGGTCCTTTGTTCCTCGATTTTTGAAGCTCATGATCCAGTTATCATCACAAGTAAGTAAAAACTTAATGTAACTTTTCTGTTTCTTTGCGCTCCATTTGACTACAATCAGTCTCAAACTCTTGATAATATGCCTAGATTTGAGATTCACCAAAAAAAAAAATGATTTGCCTGGGTTTTCTTACTATATGCCACTTTCCTAATCATTGTGAGTTATTATTACTGATTATCTTCTTATATATATTTTTTTTTTCAGACAAATGAACTATATCAGTTGGCTGCTGTGGCATTCTGCTTGTTACTTGCCTGGGTTAGTACCTGCTCAGTTTAACAACTCCTTGATATTTGGAGATTCAAAGAAATGTCTATAAATCATTACTCCAATGTACTAGCCATAAATTATGACATAAGTGTATTAAAACAACTGTAGTACCACCTTCATCAATACTTTTCTTAAGAGTTATTATATATAGAAACAGCTAAATAAAAATATTATTGCAGCAACTGATCTGTTTCTATTGTACCACCTTTGTGCTGGTTAGTGCAGTGATGCGCTAGGTTTGAGCTTAGAGCTGGGTTCTTTCATTGCCGGTGTTATGGTATCCACCACCGACTTCGCTCAGCATACTTTGGAACAGGTGATTTTTTCTTTTCTTGCAGTCCTCATCTTATATTCTTTGAGTACTTATGATGATATTAACTGAAATTAACTACTACTTTTTTTTTCTGAAAATAAAGGTGGAGGCTATAAGAAACTTATTTGCAGCACTATTTCTTGCTAGCATTGGCATGTTGATACATGTGAAGTTCCTGTGGAACCATGTCGACATACTACTTGCTTCTGTCATTCTTGTTATTATAATCAAGAGTCTTGTTGTTACCATAGTGGTTAAGGCATTCAATTACAGCATCAGAACGGCTTTTGTTGTAAGTATAAGCAATACAAACTTTTGTTTAGACATGAGTTGGTTTATTAATATCAAGGTCAGCCTCATCTTATTATTATATTCTGTGCTTCAGGTGGGATTATCTTTAGCGCAAATTGGTGAATTTGCGTTTGTACTTTTAAGTCGTGCTTCACATCTCAACCTTGTTGAGGTGATTATCTCATCTTCTGCACATTTCTTTTTGTTACCTTTTCAGTATCTGATAAACATTTTTGTTGCTTATTTGGGGCCTTAACACAATTAAAATCAACCTAAGTTAAGATTGTTTCTTAATATGAGAATTTTCTTGCTCAAGAAGAATCAATTACTGTGTTGTGGAATGTTGTCTAAGCAAATCCAAATGCCAAAGAGAGGGATACTCTCTGTATGGACTATATATTGGCTTGGATAGTGCTGTCTAACAATATCTAATATGCTACTTGATGGGCTCAAGTCATTCATTTAATACTTTGCCTATAACAACTTTTTGCTTTGTAGGGAAAAATGTATCTCTTGCTGCTTGGGACCACTGCTCTCAGCTTGGTAAAAACCTTTTTCATGTTTGTCATGATTTTGTTAGTTCATGACTTCTGGTAATTGCAATATATTTTAAATTTAATCTTTTTATGCATTGTGTAGGTAACGACTCCTCTAATTTTCAAATTGATTCCGGCGGTCATGCACCTTGGAATTCTCATGCGGTGGTTCCCTGCCGAGAGTAGCATACAGAATGAGGTATTGGCCATTTATATCTTATATCTATAAGCATTACGTCTTTATTTTTATCAGTAATCTATCAGGAGACATTTGTTCTGCAACTGTTATAGAGCTGGATATCATTGTTAACCCCGCGGTCAATGCCAACCGCATTTTTCTTTTTTGCTGGTACTTCCATCCTTGTTTGAGAGTTACCGGAATGTCTGATTAATAGTAATTATACATAAGTGTTTATAACAAGTTCTGCAACGAAGTTCAAGGCAAGTTATTTCTGTTTTTCTTCTCTCAGCGGGAGTTTGCTTCAAAACTTGCACGTGACTGAGAGAGTCAGAGATTTAAGTTTTCAATGCCAAACTCCCAACCAAGGCTCACATTGAAATTGAACTGTTTACAGGAGAAGGCTGTAATGCTTGAGGTCTACAATGCCAGATCCTTGTGACACCAATCCTCATTTTGTCAAACATGTTGCTTCACTGAACAACATGCTGCTAGCTATGCAGAAACCCAATAGCAAGAAAATAGAAGATTTTGTCTTTTGGTATCTGGAGCCCTTATTTTTATAGTACAATACTGTTGTTACATTGATCTGTAAATAGGATGACAATTGAAAGTGCAAATTCTGTTGTAGCAAACATCTTTTCATTTTGATAGAAGTAGTTGTTTATGTAAACTGATAATGTCTCAGCGGTTCATTGGTTCATATTGTAAGTTGTGATCGGGTGCATTCCATATTTGATATTTCTCATCTGAAAATCGATAAAATGTTGGTAATTATTGAACTATCCATCTCATGCAAATGCGCCAGTCTGTAACTTGAACAGTTTTCACCTTTATACGAGAGCTGAGAAGCTTTTGAAGAATAAAAGGGCACTCAAATCTCTGCAGCTAAATGCATTATGTTTGAGGAAATTTTTATTTGTTGATTTTGTTTAGTGTGTATAGAAGATTTAAATTATCGCATAGATGTCCTCCATAGTTAGTCTCGGACTAATAACCATCATCACTATCTTACTCCAATCAAAATATGCGGCACAGATAATTTTGGAATCCTGTGTTAATGTGCAAACTGACACCGATATATGTGCCCCAACAAAAAGTAAACAAAAAAGGGCATGTTTTGTCGTTTAGATGTGTTCATATATGTGCCATATTAGCAATCACAAAAAAATAAATAAAAAAATAAAAAATATTATATATGAGTAAAGTTAGGGTGAGTTTAAAGTTCACCAAAGAGGTTAATGAGTTTAACTCAAAAACCTATCAAATCGACTTAAAACAATAAATTTAATTTATTTAATAAATTTTTTATATCAAAATTTTATAGGATATAAAAATTTTCTATTTTTAGAGTTTTTTTTAAATATTTTCTTTAGCTTTTTTTAAATAAACTATTCTAATATTCAAATATTCATTATTTTATTATTATTTTAAAACTATTTTAAAATTTTTGAAAAAAATAGTTAAAAAATTCTAAAATGAAAATTTTTAATATTTTATAAAATTTTAATATAAAAAATTTATCAAACAGCTTTGAATTTATCATTTGCAACGACAACTGGTTCACAGTTGTTATTTGATTGCATTGATTATTGATCGTGAAAAGAAACTTCCATTGCAAATTATTATTGTCCAATTTGGTTCTTTTTCCACTCATATAAAACTCTTATGTCAAATCTCCTGCTCTGCGTGAAAAGAGTTATCATTGAGTTTTATGACTCGTTTCCTTCAAGTTGTTAAATATTTTGATTTGCCACAAAATTATCGACTTGAAAACCCTTCTGAAAACAGCATCATTCCAATACTCCACTGATTTCTTTTTTAATGTAAAAGATGATGCCTAAGGGTCTTTCTTCAAAAAAAAAATAATGTCAAATATGATGGAATTACATCGTTGAGACGAATCAATAGTTCAACAGCATTAGTGTAATTAATGCTCAATTGTATCGAAGTCGTTGCGTCAATAACAAGTTTACCAATTAAAAAAAAGGGCACACCTTAATATAATAATAATAATATTATTCGTTTTTTTTCTCAACAATAAAAAGTAGTTCAAGTGTAGATCATGTGTACAACAATAAAAAGTAGTTCAAGTGTACATCATGTGTACAATAAAAAGTCAGGCTAACTCTGATGCGAGCATAGTAGGTACATCATGTGTACATTTTTTATTGTCTAGCTACTTACAGTTTTAATCACTGGATTAATTAATTGCTTTCAGATTCTCACAAGCAGATTGAAGGAATGGATGCTTGTTTAACTACAGCATTTTCTTGGATATTTGTTATTATTTCTATTTTTGTTTGTACGGGAATAGAAACTTCGTTAAGCTTTTTTCTTAAAATAAACAATTTGTAATTGACACTATTACGCTCTTAGAATGTGTGTAGAAATTAACTGATAAGATGTCTATTTTTCTTTACCACAAATTCTGACTCATCAAATATAAAAAAGAAAAACTTCACAGGATATTAATTTCTTACGTAACAAATATTTATAGAGGAAAACAAAATCTCTAGAAACTACGATAATTTTTATGATAATAGAAAAGTATTTTCGATATTTTTTAAGATTCTTACACTTTCAAAAATCAAACTTTGATCTCGTAACAAAAAATAATATTCTTTATATAAAAAAATCATAAATTCAAAATCCAAATAAAAAATAATTTATAAATATTTAAAATTAATTAACTTAAACTCTCACCTCTCATCTCAAAAAATTATTACATTTTATTTATTACTCACACAATACATAAAACAGGTCCCTAGTGGAAAGAAAAAGCACAGAAACATACCAAGCTGTCATTTCCTTTCCATCCACCTCTCACGGTCACGGGTGAAGGAATCTACAAAATACAATTCTGCTGCGATCTTGGGAAGGAAAGAATACAAAGACACAACGCAATTCAATTGTTTCGACGGGTCCACTCGGTAGTAATTAGTATTTATAATTTTAAAGAGTGACATAGACAACTGCTGGAATAGCTCAGTTGGTTAGAGCGTGTGGCTGTTAACCACAAGGTCGGAGGTTCAAGCCCTCCTTCTAGCGGTTTTTTTCGTCCCTTTTTTGTTTCCTTCGGTAAAGGGACTGCAGCGCCAACTTTAAGGAAAGCAATTGTGTTCAACATACTTTGTAAATTATTATATCTGAATTTTTACTTGCTTATACTCCCTTCATATATCTAATGTATTCACTAGCGAGATTAAAATATAATGTGATGTATGAATGAATATATATTATAAGTGTAATTATTCTAAAATATCATATCAATATTTCATTATTTTGTAAAAAAAATAACTCTATATTTTTTAGAATTGATTTGCTTTTTTTGGATGAGAACAAAATTATTGTTATTAGATGATAAAAGTTTCTCAGACCAATTAATTTTCTTCTCATAAAAAAAATAGTAAACAAATTTTAAAAATTTACAAACTTTTTGTTTTATACAAGATTTTATTATGATGATATGTTAAGCAATTTGGATTGATCATTTTCAATTTGAAATTCGATATTTGAAATAATTACACTAATCATGCGTACAATGTGTTATATTGTAGCTTTCTTCATGTATTCAAAAAAAAATTTTCATTTTTGAATGATTATAAAAGGACAAAAGTCCAACACTTTGTCAATAGGTAAGATATAAATTTTAGAGTTTTTACTTCTAGAGACATTGAGATATAAAGAATCTTTCAAATATAAGTACTTTTCTAAAAGAAATATGTATATAGATTTGGAATGCATATAGAATATTAGATAAAATAATCCATTCATCGCTCTCTTTTTTAATTTTTCGTTCCTTCACCTAAAACTATAACATCAATTTTTTTTAAGATAAATATGGAGATCAAATTTTCTGACTTTAAAAATTCATGAGGAACTTCTTATTCAAGCTTCTAATAAGAAATAAAGAAAGACAAAAAAAAATGACTTCTTTTCTTTGCATTATATGGCTTTTGTTGCTTGATGTTTACAAATCTTTGCACACACAATAACAACACATACAGCTACTTCAATATATTAAAGCAGAAGTTGGCCAATAGCCGTAGGTGAGCCATTTTTTTTAAAAAAAGCTGTTCAATAAAACGGAGAATCATTTCTTAAAAAAAAAAGGAAAAAAAAGGCAGTCCTGCCAGGATTCTCTGCAAACATATTCAAAACCAACAATGGACATTAATTCTTATTGCCGAAGCCATTTCTAAAAGCATGTGACCAGAATCTTCTTCATTAGTTCCTACCAAACGAACAAAGACAAAACATGAGCAAAAATAATATTAATTGTTCAACAATTTAATAAACTAATAATGACTCTTCCTTAGGTAATAAGATGAAATTTTGTCTACTGTGTAATTGGATAATGTATGTCATTAACCCCCTCGATCGAAATGAAAAGATAACAAGAATTCAATATAGTTTAATCTTGGAATTGAATTTGTCGATCGAAATAATTTTGCATCTACTCGAATGAGAAATAAAATCAAAAATTTTCTCTTTTTCGTGATCGAAAGAGAAGAAGGAGATCACGCAATATGAAATCGATCGGATTTTTAGTGATCGAAATTGTGTCCTGAAATCCTTGTCAAAACGAAGGTATTTGACGAGAATTTGTTTATAGCTGCCTAAAAGACCCTTCTACCCCTTAATCGTCGCCATGACTGAGCAGCTTTATTACTGTTGGTCACGACTCAGATACTTCCGACTACGAGACTAATCTCTTCTCCTCTCCTTTCCTGTCAAGGTTTTATTTTATTTTTTTCTGATTTTTCTCAATTTATTCTTCTGTTTGTAGAAACCCTAGAAGGCAGAAAAACATAAATTAGATGAAATTTATGAGGTATTATTGGATTTTTTTTGATGATTTGAATTGAATTCTTTTTTTTTATCTAAAATCATTTTGATCATGAAAATTCAATTCTAATTCTAAATCTATTATATTCTTTTCTATTGAATTGAAATCAATTCTCACTGAAATTCATTCCGATCAAGGGGTAAAAGTTCGATGAAATAGAATTCAATTCAATGAATTTGTAAAATATCCAAAAATTTCGTTCTATTTACTATTATTGTCAGTGAAACTCTAAAAGTTCGAAAAGAAAAAAAGAGGGCAAGAAAAAACTAATCACCGCTACAAAATGAAATTGCGTCAAATATCAAGATTTCTTATGTAACTTTTCAGAGAATTTTATCACTATGAAATCCTTCCGATTCTTTTTTATTTCTTTTTACTTAGCCGAAACGATCACGAGAAAGTCATGATTGTGAATTCTCTTTCTCGTTTTCACAAGGGTGACTTCATTCGGATCAAAGGTAAATTAAGTTTATATCTAGGTTCACAAAGTTCCGATGTAACTCCATGTTAATATATGTTTTATTCTGTAATTGCAATGTTTGGAGAACAAACCTCCAAACAAATAATTCTAGCCAAACAAAATAATCTATTTCAAAAATAGTCTATTAATTAATTTAGTATCATCGGTGCCCACATCTACCTCACCAAATAGCATCCTTTGTATTGGTACGAAAACAACTGCATATGCTAGATAGTTAGGTTCTTTGTCATCTTAGGTAAACATTGTTTTACTACTTAATTGCATAGTACAACTTCTCATAAAGACATGAAAATTATGAAACAAAAATGACACGTATCAGCTGGATATCTTTTTCAAGAACTATGTAAAGGAAAAAAATTACCTTTGAATTTGATGGTTTTTTCTTCTGCACATTTTGTGCCTTGTTCTGGCAGCTCAATTTACGGCTGAGCATTATGAGTTCACCAAGTGTCAATTCCCTTCTTCCAATGGCCCCTCCTTTATGATCATCCCCATTTTTCTCAAAGAGGTTTCCAAGAAAACTTACTTCAGGTGAAGAGAGAGCAAACAGCAACTCCATGTTGAAACCATCACTGCTTGCACTGTTCTGGGTAGTTATCGAGCTCCCTGGACTGTTGTATTCTTCAGTTTCTGACAAGGAATCCAGATTTTCCTGCGAGTTCGATGAGTTTTCTTCGTTGATACTTTGCTTGAACAAAGGTTCATCTCTCTCTTCTGTTATTTGAATGTCGGAAAGTGTAGGCCCCGAAACAAATGGATTGTTGAAGTTATCTAGGTCGAAACCAACCGAATAATCATCACCACCAGCCAAGAAAGGATTCCAGGAGCAAGAGGATTCGATCAATTGGTCCATTGGTTGTGAAGGTAACTGTGTCAAGGGCTTACCAGGTTCTTCTTCCCATTGAAATGGTACACTCACTACCAGCTTGGATGGAGATGGATATGAGATCAAAGAAATGGGTTTGGAAATCCAAACCCTTTTTGGAGTGCCAGGTTTTGACTCCCAATTGAATGGAACTGAAATTTGTTGCCTGACTCGTTTGGGATAATTGACATCTAAAATTTCCATATCTGCTTCCATTTTTTGTTTTTGTTAGATTATAACAGCGATAAGGGTTAATGGCTAAGAGGAGGGCATTGGAAATTATATAAGAGATATTTTGTGGGTTAGATAAAGCTACTCCTAGACCAAAATGTTCTGGTTCAACAATTCCTAGCAGCACATACTAATCCATAAAAAAGAATTTCTCAATACCTACTCTAATTATCTATACAAAAATATCATATCCTCAACTCTTTAAGAAAATAAAATTATCTGAAAACAAGAACACCAACAGCTAAAGTAAATCCTTATTACAAAACAAAGAATAATTATGTAATGAATCGAGGAAAAAAGTAAAAAATTAATAAAGAATGTAAGTTGATGTTTTTTCACGTTTAAATAAAACAAATCAGGAATTGGTTCGAATGGACTCCAAGAACTGCACCACCTCGGCCATGCTTGGCCGTTTAGCTGGTGCCTCAGAAGTACAAACCAAACCCAGTTTAAGCACTTGAATCAACTCAGCTTCTACAAAGCCTCTTAACCTTCTATCAAAGCAATTTGATGCAACCCCTTCTTCCAAAACCTCTCTCACATAATCCCGTAATACCACAACTTTGGCAGTGCCAGGACTATCAACTGGCTTTCGACCTGTTACAATCTCTAACAAAATGACTCCAAAACTATACACATCACACTTGTCACTATACCTCAAGCTCTGAGACGCCAGCTCAGGTGCCACATAACCAACTGCAGTATGAAATTTTGCCAATTCAAAGCTACCAAGAATTGGTAACAACTTTCCCAACCCGTAATCAGATAACTTTGCTTCGTAGCCTTCATCCAGTAATATGTTTGTGGATTTAATGTTGAGATGCAATACCGGAGGCTTACAATCATGGTGTAGATAAGAAATAGCACGTGCTGTACCAAGAGCTATTTTAAACCGCATTTCCCAAAATAGCTCAGTAGGGGCCCCACCACCGGTGCTACCTGAGTAACTGGTTCCGTGGAGGTGGTCATACAGACTTGCATTTTGGACATATTCAGAGAGAATTAACTGCATGTTACTAGACCAGTAGTAACCCTGGAAGGTTACGAGATTGGGGTGGCTTAGCGCACCAAGCTGGCCCATTTCCTGCTCAAACTGGTCTTGGGTCCTAATCTGACCTAATGTGTCCAATCTCTTGACAGCAATAGAAATTCCACTCTCAAAGCTAGCTTTATAAACCGTACCAATGGACCCACTTCCTATGACACAATTTTTATCCAACAGAGCCCGTGTGCCAGCCTCCCAGTCCTCGTATCGGGATGGCAGGCTCTTGCTGAAGAGCACCAATTTTCCAATAATAACCCCAGGAGCTGGTACTGAAGGCGATGGGTGCGTGCTTTCTGATGCTATTATCTCTTCTTCTTCTTCTTCCCCTTGTTCTTCTACTTTTCCTTCTAGTGCCTTCTCAACACCACCTTTTTTGTATGAACTAATATTCATGGCACAGACTACACAAACTCCAACCAGAATTATTACCGCCGCAACTATCACTATAATAACTGACACACTAAGCCTTTGAGCTCTTCTCCGTGCACAGTTATTATTTAATGGGCTCCCACAAAGTAAAGGGTTCTGCATAAATGCAGATGCACTGAAAGCCTGAAGTATTCCTGGGTGAGGAATCTCTCCAGAGAGATTGTTATATGATACATTGAAATGGGTCAGATTAGTTAGGCCACTCAGTGATTCAGGGATGGGCCCCACGAGTGAATTGTCTGAGAGGTCCAATGCTTCAAGATTAGTGAGATTGCCAATTGTGGGTGGAATTGAGCCATTTAAATGGTTACTGTGGAGATCAAGGATTTTGAGGTACGACATGTTGTATAGACTACTTGGAATCTCTCCTTGCAATTGATTGCCTGATAAATCCCTGAAAGAGTAACAGAACTAAAACATTTCATTGACTCATGAAACAAAGTATCTTTGGCATTTAAAATAATCTATGTTATTAGTTCTTAAAGCAACTCACAGCTCAAGGAGGAATTGACACTGGCTAAGTGTCCCGGGAATTTCACCAGAAAGATCTAAATTTCCCAAATCGAGGACTTGAAGCAGATCAATCCCACCTAGTTCAGCAGGAATTTGTCCTGTAATGTCTGCATTGTGACTCAGCCGAAGAACAGAGAGAGATTTCAAACCACCAATTGTATCGGGGATTGTGCCAGTGAGGTTATTGAATCCAAAATCCAAGAAACGCAATGCGCCACAATTCACAATGCCGGCTGGGATTGCACCAGCCAGTGTATTCCCCGAAACATCAAAGTAGCCCAATCTCTTTCCACACGAGCTAATGTCTGGAATTTGCCCATCAAACTTATTCCAGGAAACATTGAAATAGGTTATATTCACAAGGGTCACCGGATTGAACGGCACTGACCCGGCAAAAGAGTTGCTGCCAATGTCAAAAAGGTCTAAACTTCTACAATTAGATATCTTATCAGCAACAGTTCCAGTAAGTGAATTGCTCCTAAGAGAAACATAACTGATAACTGGCGGCTCACAGATCTGCGGCGGGAATTCGCCTGTAAGGTTATTGAAGGAGAAATCAAAACCGGCTAGATTCGTACAGTTTCCAATCGAATCAGGCACTGGTCCACTGAGAAGATTGTGAGAAAGTGACACATACCGGGTCTTGACACAATTTTGAAACAGCTCTTCTGGAATTTGACCAGTGAAGCTGTTATAAGAGAGGTCAAGGAGGCGGAGCCCGAGAAATTGGCCGAGATATGAGGGGACCTCACCATGAAGCGCATTTCTACTCAGATTCAGCTTGTGAAGAGTGAGCGAGAAAGCGGCGTACGAGGCCGGGATCTCACCTGAGAAGCTGTTTCCGAATAGAGAAAGTGATTGGAGGGAAGGAAGGAAGGACAAAGAAGGGGAGAGAACTCCAGCCAGCCCTGCTTGATGTATCACGATCCTCTGCACAGCGCCGAAGGTATCACAATACACTCCGGCGTAGTCCCGGCAGGGATCATTGGAGGAGGTCCAGGAAGAAAGAGCTCCCGTTGGATCTGAGGTGATGTTGGATTTGAACTCGAGGAGAATCTGCTTCTCTGCAGCCGTCGCCGCCTCCGCCGCGTCAGGTGGCGTCGCCGCAGTGAGGAGGAGAAGGAGAAGAGCTTGAAGGAGGTAGCGGCGCGAGATTTTCATGGCGAGCGGAGAAACAATGCCGGTGGGATTGGTGGCAGCACCGGGGAATGTGACATTGCTGTTAAGCTTCCTGTCACTAGTGGTATGCCAGCCAGAGTAGTAGTAAAGTAGTAGTTACAGAAAGAGAGAAGTAGGTGGGTTGCTTGCTACTGCTGCGTCTGTTAGCTCGTATTTATTAAATTTCATTAGTAAGTGGGCCTGACAGACTTATTTATTATTATTATTGTTATTATTCTTATACAGGTACTGACTTTTTGCTATGCGGCCCCTGAAACTTAACATTTTTCTTTACCAAAAGAAAAAAAAGACACCATTATTAGGCCAGGAACAATAATTAGTTCTTTTTGCGTTTAAAAAGATTCACTGTTTTGAGTATAGATACAATCATGCATACAATTGTTGAACTTGTATTACAAATTTCGTATCAAATTCAAACAAGCACTACAGGTCACGTTCTCAATATTTCATGTAACTAATGTAGTCGCGCACTTATTTTTGCATTCCCAATTTCAAAAGAAAATTACAGTATCTCTTCAGAGTCGATACACCATGGCCGTTAATAGTCATATTATTATTATTATTATTATTATTATTATTATTATTATTATTATTATTATTATTATTATTATTATTATTATTATTTATTTCGTTTTAAAAATTTTCCCAATAACATCTTTCGCTTACAAAATTTAATAGTACGTCCACTTTTTAATAAGTCATACTATCATTGTAAGTTCAGACAATTAAAAATATCATAATGTATTATAGATATCGAAACAAGTTAATTAAACACATCTTCTAAATAAATGTCTATGAGTTTGCAATTCAACTTGAATGCATGGGTTCACAATTCAATATGAATGTATATAATGACAATTCAATCCGAACACATGCAACATTAATTGTGAACACATGTGCATGTATTTATAATTCAACATGAATCTGTACATTTCAATTCAATCAAAATTCATGTATTCACAATTTAGTCCGAACACATGTTTTCATGAGCTTATAATTTATATTAAATTGATGCATTCAGTCTACTTGTTTTGGCTTTTAGAATTTTTCTTTAGCATTTTTCAATTATCTAGATAAATGAGTTCAGTCAAACTACTAAATATATGCATTCAAAAAATAAACATATAGTTGTTAAACTTATTTAAATAAAAAAATGTCATTAAAGATTTGAAATTGGGATAGATACAAATATCATATTATTACATTAAATTATTATTTTTAAACTATTGTTATATAATTAGGTGTGTTGATACATCATAATTATGTGGACCCTTTATATTCCAATGAAACTGTTGTGCAATAAAAACTAATAAAAAGATGGCAAAAATTAAGAAAAGACTGGTCTTTGGTCTTTACTGTCAAATTATAATTGGATAATTTTTTTCTGTCTCGGAAAAATAATTAAACTTCATACATCGTTAGTAACATCTTATTTTTAGTTTAGCACAACATAGCAATATATTATAATTTGTTTGATGACAAAGGCAACAGTGTTATTTATAACATCAATCAATAATGTTAATATTCTAAATTAAAATTTTAAAATTCGAACGGCCGATCTAAGCTATTTAAGTTAATACGCTCACATAGATTATCATATTTTGTATAAAATTAATTATTATATTTTTATTTTCGATATAACAATAACATTTGATTTAAAAATTTCTTAACTATCCAACAATCATAGTTACACCGATTTTCTCTTAAGAAAATTACGGAGATTATTACATGCAACATCTTGAGTTGGTCAATTAAATTCAAAACATAATTTTGAAACCGTAACGCATAGATTGTAGCATTTACTGATGGTTCAGTATTCTCAACAACCACAACCACCCATCCAATTAATTTGTTTGCAACTTTACAATTCAATATTACTGAGGGACACGGAAGAAAGCTCTCTAAAATACAAAGTGGATGAGCTGGCACGTGGCAAGGACGGATGAAGTGATGACTTGGAGAAGAGTAGAAAAAGTGGCAATGATTGTGGGGTCATGTGCCGTGTTGTGCATGCCTCGAAATTTTTTTGGTTTTCTGCTACGGAGATGAATGAAATGAGATGGGAAATGATGTCGGAAGAAATCTTTGTCTGGTGGCAATCGGAGAGTGTATGGAGGAGTCCGATGGAATTAAAGGCAGTGGGTGGTGTTGGTGGCGAGCGGCAACCATGACACTGTAGTTCTTTACATGTTGTCGTTGGGAAGTTGGGGGATGCATTGAACGTTTGGCCACCTATAAATTTAGGAAAATATTATGAAGATATTATTATTGATACTGTCGTCGTTGATACAGATTTATTTATATACACTAAATGAGTTATTATATATGTTAACGATATATAATATGTTTATTATTTAACTTAAATATTATTAATATGCATAATAACTCATTTAAGTTGTATGATGACGATACTGTATAAAATGAATTTGTATAATAAAGTCATTAATATGCATCATAATTCATTTAAGTTACATAATAATAATAATAATATTGTACAAAATGAGTTTGTATAATAAAGTTATTAATATGCATAATAATTTATTTAATGTATATAATTAAATCAGTATCGATGACGGTATCAATAAACGTGTGTATATATATATATATATATATATAAAAGCTCTCATAAATTTAATATTATAAAAACCAAATTATGGGTTTGGTGCTTTAATTAGCAATTACCTTTCTTTCACCTGCCTAGTACTATGATACTATCTACTAGCCGTTTGGCCCGTTTTCGGTCAAAGCAACTTCGGTCAGAACTGGGTAGTAGATCACTACCAGGAGGAGGTTAATTCGGGCAGCCAGATCGCTCCACAAGGAGGCATCGGAACTAGGATTGCTTTCTTTTTTTATTTTTATTTTTTTTTAAATTTTAATGTCAGAGGACAAACGAGGATTGCTTTTATTTTTGTTTTGTGGCCGGATGGACCATGCTATGACACCAAGTACGGAATTTAATGAAGTCTTCTGTTAATTTCAGAAAACCTGATTCATTTTCTATACGAAACCGAATGTAAATAGTTTCTTTAGATCTGTCTAATTTGTTCGGATTGTGACGTGGAAGAAATACATCGTCCCATCTGATACAAAAGATTTAGATTTGTTGAGAACTCTCTAAATTTTATGTAATTGGACAGAAGCCTACTTCTAATGAATAGAATAAAGTTATGGCGCTTCTGTGAATACAAAGATTCCGTTTGAGCGTGATAAATTGAGGATAACTCGTGGATAAAGTTATTTTTTATGAGATAATGTGATAATTTTATTCTCCACTCATCTCAATTTTAAATAAGAGTAAATTCTCTCGGTGTTTTTAATTCAAAAATTATCAAATTGATTTCAAATAAAAAATTCAAATTTTTTAATAAATTCTTTATATCAAAATCCGTAAGATACCAGAATTTTCTATTTTTAAGATTTTCTTACTGTTTTTCGATTTTTTTAAGATGGCTATAATAATAATAAAATAATAATAAATTTTTGTATATAAAAATAGATCATTTTCAAAAATATAAAAAATAGTTAAAAACTCTAAAAATAGAAAATTTTAGTATAGATTCTAATATAAAAAAAATATTGGATAATTTGAATTTATCATTTAAAACTAATTTGACGAATTTTGAATTAAAAATACCGAAATGTTCGATATTCCTAGAAAAACACTAGTTTTACTCATTTCTGATATATATTCTCAATATATTTGTATATTTGAATAAGTAAGGAATAATTTTAACTTAAATTAGTGAGCTATTCCGAACGTTATGTCACGATTATAATAATTTTAACTTAATACTGAAGAGTAAATACATCATGCTAATAAAAGTAAAACAATTATAATAATTAATTTAATTAATATAATTAGTCTTATTGAAACTAACTTACGTATATCACTCTTGAGTCTTGACTAATAAAAAAAGGGTAAAATTTTGATTAAATTCTTCCTTCTATTATTTTGCATGTAATCCAAAAAATCTTAGTAATCTTCTTCAGGAACGGAGGAGTTTTAACGTCTGTTGAACTAAATTTCGGTTCAATGAACGAAATAATTATTGGATCATCAAATTTAATATTTCGTATAACTATCGAAAAATAAGAGCGAAATTTTTGTATGAATTTTAATGTAATCAAATGATTATTTTATTTATCAAATCTAAATTTAATTGAATAGAACTCTTCAGCTTCCATCTTCTTTTCGACGATTTGTATCAAGAAACATCCCTTTCAAGGGCCATTCTGCAAAATTGGCCCCACCTGTCAGTCCCCCCACCCCGGCCTTGTAACCCAGGTGTTGTTGACGCGCCGGTCTGGTCGGAAGGTGGGGAAATGGCGGTCGATTCGGCCAGAAACATCGCTTCGGGGGAGGACGAGGAAACCTCATCGCCGAGGGTTTCTAAATCCTTGCGCGTCACCATGGAAGAGATTCGCGTCGTCGCGCAAAAGTTCGCCGACGAACCAGTACAGAGCCCCGAGCCAGGCGTCTGGGGAGTTCTCACCGCCATCTCTAACAACGCTCGGCAGCGAAGACAGGTTTGGTTGCTTCTTTGTGTTCATTCTCTTCCGGCTACGTTTCTAAAACCATAAACCCTAATTGTTGCTTTGTCTTACGAGGTGGATGGACAGAGCGCAATGCAGCTGTTTCTTTCACTTTGTTTTTCTTTTGACTTTGTTTTTCTTTTGATGCTGATAAAGTGTTAGGTTTAGTTGGTCTTGGTGCCTTTAAGCTAAGAATCAGTGATGAGTTTGAGTTGTGCCTCCCTAATTGGAATTCCAACTGGTCACTTTGCATGTGGATTAATGTGCATTATGCTAATGTAATTAGTTGTGTTAGTGTTTGTTTAGTGCTTGATCAAAACAGAAAAAGCTCCTTGCCCCATTTTTGTTAATAAGCTATTACCATTCAATTGTATTGTTTAAGATAATGACAAAATACAAAGGGCAAGAGAAAAGAATATTTACTTCTTTTGGGGAAAAAGTGATGTAAATTTTCAAAATTCATGTGATCTCATTTGATACTAGGGCATGAATATTCGATTAAGCTTGGATGAGCACAGAATTGGCCGTTGTGTGGAGGATTCTAGATTCCAGATAAATTCTCTTGCTATCAGTGCAAGACATTGCCGAATTTACAGAGAGAAAACATCAGAAGATCCAGGCTCAAATATTCCCAAAGTTTTTGTCAAGGATACCAGGTTTGCTCCCTGATTCATCCTAGAACTAGTATAGTAGGTGCCACTCGTCAAAGTTACTGGTAAAAGTACTGTTCCTGGTTGCACTGTAGCTATAATCACCACTTCTGTTTACTCTTGTTCTCAATTTTTGTCATATTGAGATATTTTCCTCAGTTGTAGTATTTTCCATATATTTTTGGTATTATTTGACCATATTATGGTATTGACATCAGTCTGATTTTAAGTTTTAGGCCAATTGGATTGAAATGTTGTATGGCTTTGTGTTTCCTCCATGAGTTAATGTTTTGAGCCTTGTGTAGGCATCAGTTGAATTTTATATGCCAATAAGAAACAAAATAGTGTCTATCCAGGCCTGACTAGTATTTCCAAAGAATTTAGCACTGCAATCCTCAATGCGTCTTCTGTTTCATTGTTATATTTTCAGTACAAATGGAACATATCTGAATTGGAATAGGCTTCGAAAAGATATGTCTGAATCCAGGCTTCGCCATGGCGACATCCTTGCTTTTGCTGCCCCCCCACATGAGGGTATCCTATGTTTTATGACTTTGCTGAATTTCCATGCTTGCATCTATAAGATTATCTTTAGATATCAATATTCGATGAACTGCCTGTCTGATTGAAATATCTAGCATAGCTGCTTTGTATTGTAAACAAACTTCTAAGGCTACTATTTATTACTAAGGGCTTTTTCCTACAGGAAAGGGAAGAGAAGGGAAGGAAATTGGGAACACAACTCACCCAGCCAACACCCCATTACACCCCAAAATGGTGGTGAATGGGATTTGGAAAAATGAATAGAAGGATTTACCCCGTTTTGCTTTATTAACCTCTGTTATACTCCTCAAAGTTAGCTAGGATAAGTGGGACATTTCCCTTTATTTCCATCCACTTCTGTCTTCTGACTGAATGGCATGTTTGGATGAAGGGTAGTTAAGGGAATGGAAGAGGAAAATAAATTTTCATAATTCTTCTTTTTGTTGAAGCTTAATAGAGGTTTAGTTAACCTCCTTTAGCTTCGAAATGCTTATGTTTTTTTACTTCCCAAATTTGTTTATTACAGAAGGAAATAAAAAAAAATAGGCAAAAAACAAATAACAGGAAGGAAGAAAAGCAGTTACTTTCCTGTCCTTTCAATTCTTCTTCTCTTTTAGCTCCCTTTCTCCTTAGTTCTTGCTAACTAAACATGGTTAACATCCATGAAAGCATACCCCAGGAAGATAACATTGAATGTTTTCAGTAGGCCAAGTTGGTCATGATTAACGGATTTTGGAGGTTGACTGTCCAGTTTTTGGAAAAAGATGTTGATTTTTCTGGTTTCTTTGCTTAAGATATGTCAGAGCATGAGTGCTAATATTATTGATACAACTGGACTGTATTAATAAGATGACTGACTTTCTATTAGATTATAACCAATAATCATGCTTGTAATACAGGAAATTCCTATGCATATGTATACCGTGAAGTATATGGAGCCAGGCCGTTAGAAAATGGCACTGCTACATTGAAAAGACAACGAGGTAAAGAACATAGTACTTAGCACTGCATCCTGCAAAATAACCATTGGCATTAGATCCCTTCTCTTCTTGTATTTAGGTCCATCAAGAACATTAGTTTAACTATTCTGACAAATGGAGTTTCTTTGGTTCTTTTGCGGATATTAAGTACCTGAAATGATTAAATGAAGGAGCTCGTTTATTAACATTAAGCAGCTGGGCGTTCTTACTCCATGCCTTTGTTGCTTCCTTGGTATGGTAGAAATATAAGATGATTTTTCTCTTTCATGTTCTACTCTACCTGTACAATGGTGATTGCTTGAGTTGGACTATTATTTGACTTGTAATCCCATTTAGTTTCTAATTGTTGCGTCAAAAATGTTTTTTTTTTGGCATGTGTTTAATAGAAGAAGTTAGTTCTGAATGCAAAAGGCAAAAAGGAATTGGAATCGGTTCTGCTGATGGACCTGTTTCTCTAGATGATGTCAGAAGCCTTCAAAGATCTAATTCGGTATCTTTTTGTTTACCTTGATGAAAGTTTGCTAGTGAAAATCCAAATTTCTTTTTGTGTTATAATCTCAATTTCAACATGTGCAGGATCTCAGGCAGCAACTTGAGTCACATGTCCGAACAATAGAAACCTTGAGAAATGAAAGTCGTGAATCTTTAGCTCGTCATGAAAATGTACCTGTCATCATGATTTATATTTTTTATGTTTTAGTTATTGTGGTTGGTTGCTTTTTCAAAAGATTTGAAAGAAATTTGATGTTGTAGGAAATTAAGGAGTTGAAAGAAACTATATCTAGCTCTTTTGAAAAACAAATAAAAGAGCTGGAGCATGCACTGGACGAGAAACATAAAGAACTGGATTTACTTAACAATGTAAAGGTGGAGTTAGAGATCTCCATGAAAGATCTGAATGAGAGACTTAGTGCATTGAAGCAATCATGTGCGGATGCCGATGAAATAATTCTGAGGTTAGAACTTTATTTTAGCCGCATACCCCTTTATATATAATAGATAATGCTTTGGTATATCATATTTGAAGTTATATTTCGTATGCAGTCAAAAAGCTACAATATCTGAGCTTGAGAAACAGTTAGAGGAAGAACGAAAAATGAGAAGAGAGGAAAGGGACAAGGCCACAGAAGATCTGAAATCTGCATTAGAGAAGGCACATGCTGAGGCTAAGGAAGAAAATAAGCGGCAAACAAATATTTACCAAAGACAACATAAGGAACAGCAAGAAGTTATTACTAAGCTTCAGGTTGTTTTTATTTCTGCTCTGCTTACGAACTAGAAGTTTGGAGATGAAGTCAAAGAAATGATCCAAATTGGTGAGGCATCATCATTTAACAATCTTTTTGGTGCTCTTTTCAGGAGTGTGAGAAGGAAAGCCGTTTGCTTGTAGAAACACTGAGATCCAAATTGGTACAGCTGTTGATCTTGTTAAATTCTTTTAATATTATATTTGGAAACAAACTTTGCATCTCATGCTTTCCTTTTTTTCCATGCAGGACGATACAAGGGAGAACCTAATAATATCTGAAAAGAAAGTCAGGCAATTGGAATCCCAGGTCCAAGATGAACAGCTTGTTTCTACTAACAGCAAAAAGGTTTGTATGGATTTTGCTGTTATGTGTTTTTTAAATAAAATCTAGTTGATTCTTATCCAACTGAAGGTTTGAACTTACAAAGTTATTTCGGTAGATTAGTTAGCATACCATTATGTTGACAACAGACTTTAACTACCTGCATTTGCAGAGATCGGAAGCTTTAGAGTCTGAACTGAGATCCTTGAAGGCTGAGCTTGAAAATGAAAAGGTAGACATTTTTTACTTCACTGCATCTGATAAATTGCTATTCTAAAGACCTAATTGCTAGCTATGTAAATTGTGTCTCAATATTGTTGTTGTTGCCTTTTTTTCTTCTTTTCTCAAGCATGTTATGCAGAATATTTATATACTAATTCACAAAAAATAGTGTTAGCCTCATTCAAATTATTTTCAATCGTTTCCAACAGCTGTTGTCAAACAACCATATAAAAGATATTCTTGAAAAGCAAGAAAAAAAAAGTCAGGAAGGTTGTATTGTATATCTATTACTGCATTTGTGAGAGCACTGTAGCAATTACTTGGCAATTGGTAACTTGTACAATCTTTTGCTTGAATGAGATATTGTGGCTTTTTTATTTTATGCTGACAATTCTTGCACATTTGTTAGCAGGTGGCCCGGGAAGAAGCATGGGCCAAGGTCTCTGCTCTCGAGCTTGAGATAGCTGCAGCAATTCGAGATCTATCAATTGAGAAACGGAGGTTCCAAGGTGCTAGGGAACGAGTAATTCTAAGGTAAAGAACTTATGTACTTTTTTTGTTGGTGACATGAGGGTCCTGTTTACCTTGTCATCTTTTTCGATCCATAGAGAAGCGAGGGCCAACACCATCCATACTAAGACCAGAACTTCTATATTTGTCTTTCAAAAAAGGGGAACAGTCTGGACAATATCTTATTTAAATCAACCTAGTCAATTTGACTACTTTTAGGATTTCTTTTTCTTTATTGTTTATACCTGAAGGTCCACGCATGTAGGATTAAATTAGTGGATTATTCTATTCGATTCTAGAGGGTTCTTTTCTTGGAAAACTTTGCCCCTCTCATGACTTTTTGCTCAGAGTTATTCTTGTGTCCGAAGTTTCTTGTTTGATGATCAAATTAATAGTGTTTGAATTCTCTTTTGCAATAGATCTTTCTATCCTTCATTTACAATGTAGTAATATTCTTCTTTTACAAACATCCTCTGCCATGCTGCAGAGAGACTCAATTGCGTGCTTTCTACTCAACAACAGAGGAAATCTCTGCACTATTTGCAAGACAACAAGAGCAGCTGAAGGCCATGCAAAGGACTTTGGAGGATGAAGATCACTACGAGAACACACTAACTGATATTGACTTAAACCAGACGCCTCCAAGAAAAGTAAATGCGAGGGATGAAGATATGTGTCCCAATACTGGTACTAGGGAAGTTTCTCAAGAGTGTGTTGCGGAGTCCAGCAGCAGGGGTTCAGCTGACGAAGACGCAAGCACCACTGAAAAGAATGATGATGGTAATGACACACAGGATGGTACTGATACACAGGACCTTGAGTGTACCAGCATCAGTCGGTCGGTGCAGGGCATAGGTGCAACTGTTGATGGTGTCAGTACAGCTGTGGCTCATGAAAAGGAGCAGACTGATACAGAGCGGGTCCTCGAGACTGAGAGCCAAGCAGGTGATGGCAGATTTCAGAAATGTTGCAATATGGAAGGGGAGACAATGCAACTTGATGAGGAGACCGTTCCTGTAGAAAACTTTACCGAACCTGTAACCAGGCCTGAAGTAGAACCAAGGCTGGAGGATACTGAGCCTTGTCAGGTACAAACCACTGATCTTCTCACTTCAGAAGCTGTTGGTAGCTGGGCTGTTAGCACAGCTCCATCAGTAACCGGTGAAAATGAGTTTCTGAGAAAGGCAATGGAGGCTGAGGCTGTTGTGGCCAATGCATTGGTCTGCTTAGGCAGCGAGGCTTCAGGGAGCCAGAACAATAAAGGGAATGAACCGAGGAAGTTAACCATGGAGCAGGAAAGATTAAATGCAATGATTGAAATTGTTGATCCTGAGTTTGGTCAGAAGTTCTCAGCCAGTGGTGAGGTCGGGAAAGGTTGTGATATCTCTGATGCAGAGACTGAGGAAAGTGACAGTGATGGTGATGATGATAGCAAGGATGGCAGTGATGATAAAAGTGATGGGATTGTTGCCACAATGAAAGATTTGGTTGAGTGAGTACTAATGTTGTTTATTATCTGTAAATATGCGGCAGTTTCTGCAATGATTATTTAGAGTTTCTCCTTTTTTTTTCCTTTTTGTAAAGTATCAGCTTTTCTTTTTCTTTCTTTCTTTATGATCTGAGTAAAACTTGCTAGTCGGCTTGATTTTCAGCTCATTATTATGCGGTTAATATCAAAACACTTCTTATTATTGGCTTGAGTGTTATAAACATTTGTTGTACCCATGTACACCGTGTCCTTGTAAGGTTCTAGTTTGGTGTGAAAAGCTAATTTACTTGTCATTGTAGTTGAAAACGAATGGTTTTTACAGAGTAAAGATGTCTTTTCTTTAGTCTTACGACCAACGAAAAGGACATCAATTACTCTGCAAAAACCATTCGTTTTCAACTACAATGACAAGTGAAACAAATGAGTTCTTGATAGAAGTCCACATATTACAAGGAAATTAGTCTTATGCTGAACAATTAACCAATTCGAACAACAAAAGGAGATCTCAAAATGCAAGTTAAGAAAATTGTAAAACAAATGCCCTCTCATACACTTACAAGAACTTATCAAAGGAATAAAGTACAAAAAGAATTTGGTTAAAGACTTGATCAACAGATTATAAACTTTTCAATACTTTCTATGAGTTACTTCTTTCATTCCTTGTTTGTTGCAGTGCCATTCTGCTGAGGTTGCTGTAGCTGATAGAAGGGAATCAATGCCGGCTGCTCTTGCTGTTGCAGCTCGAATATCCGATTCTGCACTTGTTGAGACAAGTTATTTGATGAGCAGGAGTCTCCCATTTCGGTTGATGCTACTTTCAGTCTCTGAACTTCAGCTGTCAATGCCTCATTCAGTGCTATATCATGTTCAAAACAAACATGCTTGATATACTAGAAGCATTTGTTGAAGCTCAAAGAATATAAACACAAATAGAATGAGGTATATACAGTATCAAGATTTGCCATATTCACAATATAATTAAAAAAATGAGCTTATTATTTTATCATTTCCAGGATATAAACTTTGTCAACTTTATATACTTAGTGCCAAGCACCTTGTTCGGAAAAGTACTTGTCCTATTGAGGGATGCTGTATATTGCTTAATAAACTAGACTCGGTTATATATACTATCTTATACAAAGTTGAAATGCAGTCAACTTAAAATGCAACAGCAATAGAAAAATACTGATTTTATTTGGTAAATCATTGTCAAGATCATCTTATTCAATAAAATATTGGGAATTATTACATGTGGTATACGTGCCAACAACAACAACAATATTAAGTGGTAATATAATCTTAAAAAAATAATATACAAGTCAACTAGTTGAAATTCAGTTTTCAGTTACGATACCTGTTACGTTGATCAGTGCCGATGATAACAGGCGGGGTAACTAATTTGATATTATGGATGAATGAGATGAAATTAATTATAGAAAGGAGTACGGGAACGGAGGTACTTACCATCACGGAGTTGTGCTTGTTGCTCCATGGATTGAAGCCGGAACTTCAACTCATTGTTTTGGTTCACAAGTCCAGCTGAGTCTCTCTGCAAAGCAATTAAAACCATAACACATGTTTTTAATACGCAATTAAACTTCTTTTTTAAGTGCAAATAACCTCTAACATTAGTACTGAACAACTTTAGATGACAGCATTAATTAAGGTTTGGTCTCTTTTTCATAACTGACATAATCCTTAGGACACACATAATTCTCCAAAAGATCAAGTATACTATAATTAATATCTCATATATAAAATGAAAACTTTTCAATATATCAAATCAGCATACTTGCATAAGAGTGAGTTGTGTAGACAGTGTTGTAGCCTCCGTCTGCAAGATTTGTACCTTCTGCTCCAGCTCCGCAATGTACCTCATTTTTCGTTCTTTTGAACGAGCAGCCGATTGCCGGTTCGCCAAAACCCTGATCACACCAAATTAACAACAGATAAAATCAATTGTTCAACCGAACCGACTGACTTCATGAATGGCACAAAAATTCAATATATCGTACCTCTTCACGCGCTTAGGATCAGCCAATGCCATCTCAGAAAGCTTCTCATCAGCCATGATCTTCTTCATCTCAGCAGCACTAAACTCGGCACTCCCAAATTCCAAGCTAAACTTATTCAATGATCCGTTTGTGCTCCCGTTGCCATGCAAACCGGCCCCAGTCCGGTGCCCAGCCTGTGGTGGCAAGTTGGGCAACGGATCTGCAAAGTTTAACTTGCCCATCAAGCTATCCATGGAAACACTTCTCGCATGACGGGATTTTGCAGCACCAGGAGCTGGATCTCCTGCTGCATTTCTCTTGAGGCCTTCCTTTTTTTCACCATAATTCGCCCATAGCTGAATCCCATGAGCACCGCCGCTATCATTTGCACTGTTCTCTGACTCATTCTCACTGCTATCAGCACCATTTGTTCTCATGCTGCTACCACGGCTGTCCAGGTCTTCATGCTTCTCATCGGAGGAATTCAGCGCATCTAAACCGTCCAAATTTAAGTACGAGTTGAACAAATCATCACTGCCTTCTCCATCTGGCCTGGTGCCGCTGATGTCAAACCCAAGTCCCCAGTTAGCCGGAGGAGGCAATGGCGGGGCTCCAGATTGGAAGTAAGCAAAAGGAACGTCACTTCTTGACCGCCGGTGTGCTTTACGAGGAGGCAAGCCGGTTGGGTTATGCTTCGGGTTTGGTTCATGTTCTTCCATTGAGGTGTCGCCTGAGCCATCCGAGAGAGCCGGGGAAGGCGCCATTGGTGGAAGTGTGTCAACAGCGAAGAAAGAAGGTTGCGAGCTTGACCGTGAGTGCAATGGTGCAGATGTGAAGGTGTTCGGTGGGGTAGGCGGTAAACCGGACCTTTTGCTATTGACAATGGTAGTACCATTATTGATACCATTCGCCGGCTCAGGAGGAAAAGCACTGGAGAAATTGTGGGGATGGTAGGTTCCATGGGCGTGGTGGTTTGATTGCATTTGGTGCATCATGGCGTTTTGAGCCTCACTAATGCCGTTCATGGCTTCCTTTGATCTCTGTTTAACTGCTTCCCTTGTGAATTAAGCAAGGAGGAAGAAGAAGAAGAAGAAGAGAGGAAGAGAGGAAGATATACAGAGAGATGGCACTCAGAAGAAGATGGGCATCAAACTTTTTGGTTGGAACTTTTGGATTAAAAGTAGTGATGATATGCGATATGACGAGTATCGATCGTTGAATGATTAAAACATGGAACTGATACGGAAAACGCGTTTGCGATTATTTTGTGGGTTTGTTTAAGTGGATTAAATGAAAATCGGTGAGGTAAATCTCCGGCGTTGTGTTCCTTTTGAGAGGCTTCTCGAGGAAGATCGTGGCGTTCACATTTCTAGACGTGCGATGCTGTCTCGAAAGAGGTCAGAGAAGTTATCAAGGGGGGGGGGGGGGGGGCGCGGGTAGTACAAATGCTTTTCTTATCCGGTCAAATTGGGTTTTGTAACTTTTGTAAACACTTAACGGCGGTTTTGGGATTTGTTTAAAGAGAAAAGGAAGTTTCAGTTGCTTTTTTCAGTCGGTGTGTCTTCTTTTCGTTTGACCTCCAGTATAGGGATAGACCGACACGTGGCAGTTTTGGGTGCGGCCGTCCTCGTGAGTCTTCACATGGAATCTCTTTGGCACATGCGGTGTCTGATTTGATAAAGCGCACCAAATGAGCCCAAATCTAAATTGGGCCTTGATTCTTTAATTTATGTGGGTTTACATCTTCGACCAAATTAGCCCAGAAAGATTGATTAGGTGGTGGAAAATTAAGCCTTATTATTAGTATCTTTTGGTGCGTTTTCCAAATTGGCGAGTGTGAAAGTGTGGAAGGATAGAAGAGGAAAATAAATTTCCTCTATGGATCGATGCAATTAATCGATCACTAGGAAAAACACTTGTCAGCTGGTTGAACTGTGAGACCTTGCAACTACCATCATGATTTGGTACTTTTTTCTGAGTGGAAGGCACACGGATGTGTTGTTCCGTTCAACCTCTCCTGTCTGTCTTTCTTCCATTTCTGATAGTTCCGTTTTAGGAGGTTTAGTCACACACTGCCACTACCAAAAGTTGTACAGTATCTTATCTTACTGCTGATTTATATTCACATGAGATGATAAGGGATAACTATCTCCAAGAGACCAGATATGAACCCCAAATGTGATCTTTCTTTAACCTAAAATGAACATTTATGCAATTCAAGTAGAAGGCACACCTATTTGAATTGAAATATTCTGATACCTGTGGATGTGGATATATAGTTGTTGTTTTTTTAGATAAAGATGAAAATCTAAGTTATTCAATTTTAATCAAATCGATACTTGATAATACAGATATTTGTATTGGTTGGCTGTGGAAAAATTAACCCAATGCAATTTGGGATATTTTCGGTTGGAGCGTCACTGTCATTTTAGCTGAGATCCGGATTCAAAGAGCAACAAAACAAAAAAAAAAAAAATCTGATCCAGGCCACTGAAATAGTGTCGTCAAAGAAAAGTATCATTTCTTTTTCCTCTGTGGTGCTCTACATATTTACGCTAGAGATACGGTGGGTAATTTATTTACCTTTACTCTTCCTTTTATTTTTCTTATTTTATTATCCTTTTCTTTTGTGACATATAATAGAGAAACATGTAAAGTTTATCGATATTTTTCTTGTATTTATAAAATTATATGCATTAACAATCATAGTAACAATTTTATGATTTAAAATAATTTGGTAAGGACGTTTAAAATTTGTGATTATAATATAATATACGTATAATATTGGAATAGTTTGTTGTTTTACGATGCAAATAATATATCAAAATTGATACTTTTACCAAATACATAAATAATTATGAGTTGTGTTATGGTGTATCGCGAAGCAAAAAAAACTGGTATTTCGGCTTCAAATCTCACGTATCGAAGGTTCAAACGGTTGATCTAATTCACCCAACACAATCTATATATTGAAAATATTATGAAGTATCAAATTTTATTATTTTTAGAATTTTTTACTATTTTTTCAATATTTTTAAATATGACTTTATTTAATAAGCAAATGTTATTATTTTAATATTATTTTTTGGGTCATCTTTCGAAAATCTGAAAAATAGTAAATTTTTTTTAAAATAATAAAATTTGATATCCCTCAAGATTTCAATATATAAATTATATTTGACGAATTATATCAATTATTCGAACCTTTCATATATGAGATTTGAAGTTGAAACAGTAGATCTTTTTACTTCTCGATGCACCATAACACAATTAAAAAAAAATATTAATTTTGATAAATAAAATATAATAAATATCATGTACTTCATACAATGTATAAAATTGGAGGAAAAAAAATGAAGATTGGTGTAAAAAGAATAACATACATATCATTCGAAAACCTTGTTATTATTATTTAATAATGATGAGTATTGACAATTCTTAAAACTCACATGACAATTATAAACCGCCACGTTGACAGTCCTTGGATCACATCAACAATTATAAATGCTGAAACATTGAAAAATCTCACGAGTAATTTTCTATATCATGATAGAATCTGCAACATGATAACTGTAAAAATAAAAAAAATTCCAATCAATTACACTCCCATGGAGACATTTTGTGTAAAGGTGAAGTTTGGTTGTTTTGTAATAACACCACAAACAAACAAAGAGTAAAGATACCTCCGGTGTGTCAAAGCCAGCAATCACCGCCCCTGTGTGCTGGAAGGGATGGAAGGCGCAATGCAAAAAAAAAAAAAAAAGACATGGATGGACGGTGGTGATGTGTGGGTCCAGTCATGAGCATGATGAGATTGAGATTGAATTGATGAGATCCATTCACCTCCTTGAGTTGGATTAATACCAGCTTTGTTTTGGGCCGGCCGGTTTATTCTCGCTACTCCGAACCGGGTCCGAATCGGTTGTAAATGGATTTGGATCTTTTTTAAAGCGGAGCTGTGCGGTTAAGAGTCGAGTCTCATTGGTTGGATATGCTGCTAATATGTATATATATCATTTCTAAATAAGAACTAGCATGTAGAGAAGACATGACAACCATATTCCAAGTGTTTTTTTTTTCTCTTAGAAGTAAGAATATATAGGATTGCCACCTAACTTAGATACATCGTGCATGCACCTAGCTTGAATTATGTGAATCTGAGAGAATTCCGTTTAATAGGATCCGCATCCGATAGATGTTTTTTTTTATGGAAATATTTTGACAATTATTATTTTGATAACTAATTTTTAAATAATTTAAAATAATCTTTAAGAATACTCAAAAATAGAAAAAAAATTGATAAACATATTTTTTTAATTTATAGATTGATTGTGTTTTAAATTTCATGCAATTTAAGGATCATTTAATATTTCATCAAAGAACATTAAATATGGACCGTTGTAAATGTCATATAATTTTGATGATCTTTGAAGAAGTATCAAATAATACTTAAAGCATTTCAAATTTAAAATACAATCGATCTATAAGTTCAAGAGTATGTTTATAATTTTTTTTTTCTATTTTGAAATTATTTAAAAATTCATCATTAAAATTATCAAAATAATAGTTGTCAAGAATCTCCACTCATATATATACATATATATATATATATATCAACAGTTAATTGAAAATTTATCTAAAGTCATCTTAACTTACAAAAAAGAAAACAGTAATATAAATCTTTTCCAAAGTCAGTAAATTGCACCAAAAACTTGTTACAACTTTAATTTGGTCCTGAGAAGCCATGAAACTTTGATTTTATCACCCCTTATGGAAACATGTCAGGTATATTAACTATTGGAATAAGTAATAAAGCTGGTGGGTCTAACCAGGCTTGTTTAAAGTTGTCATTCATGTTTGCATATATAAATTAAATCAAATAATAATAGAGGCAAAAAAAAATATGCTTACTGAAATTGCCAAAAAAAAAAATATATAAACTGAGTTTTAAATATCAATTTTGTGCTAAATTGGTTCTTAGATTTTTTTTTAAAATTAATCAAGTAGGTCTTTGAAATTTTATTTGCACCGACTACTGAACCAATTGTAGAATACTAAAAATGATAGCTGAAAGCTTAAAATAAATTGGTTATTTACTTTTTATTAAAATTTTAACAACCAATTTGGATTTTTTTAATAAAAAAATTCAAGGACGAATTGGATAAATGAAATTTTCAGGGAAAAAAATGTGAACTTCTCGTATTTATAAATTCTATTTTATTATTTATACATAATTGCTTATATGCACATACGATCAAACAAAGAAGCGAATTGATAAAAAAAATATGTTTTTTTTTTCTCTTTTACCAAGTTTCTAAATTAATGAAAACAACGTAATTCTTAAATTCTTGCCACTTCAAATTAAACAATAAATTGATTGACAACCGACAATTCCGACTCGAACCGCTCTAATCCGGCCCAATATATGCAAACCGGGCCTGAACTTGGTCTAATATTTCGTCTATACCGAGAAAGAACTATTGACTCTTTGAAGTTTGAATTGTCAAAATATATTCTTTCACACAATTTAGGCAGCTCTAATATATATATGTTGCATTATATTATGTAGTTCTCTTACAAGTACAAACAGATCCTGTACCAGTATTACGTACCGATTTGCTTCCCGGTATTATATGGAGTGGCGCTCTTTGACCTGGGATTCAAATTCAATAGCAGCAAAACCGAGGTAAGAGAGAAAGCTGGAGGCAATGATGTGAAGAAAAGATATCAGAATCTTCTGTGGTAATGGTAATGCATAAATTCGTATATTCAATTTACATTATATAAGAGAATTAATATGCTTAAAACGGCTGAGTGAATATTGGAATTAAATGAATTTCCGAATTTCACATAAATTATTCACAAAATTTACAAGTTTTTATGAATAATTTGCAAAATATTCATGAACTATTCACATAATTTGTTGTCTTTCTTAAAACTTCAGAATTTTGTTATTTTTTGTATTAAACAAAAGATTTCCATATTATATTGGAATCACAAACTTTTTACCATGTTCAATTGTTCCCAATATATAAAGTTTGGGTATTTGATATGTTCTTGTTGTGATTACTTTCTTTATATTTGGTGTCATAAGTATTTTAGTTTAGATTATATAGTGTATCCGTGTATAAATTAATTTGGAATGAACTAACATTCATGCCCCCACATGTATTATTTATATGACCTATACAAGTTAGGTTCTATTGACAATGAGTTAGCTTGATAATTTTCAACAATATTTTCAAATTAAATTTACAATTTTCTTTTGATAAAACAAAAAGAAAATATTACATATATATATATATTGTCAGCCGGCATGATATATAGATTGATTGTGAATCAAATGTCAGCACTCTTTTGTTAATTATTCTAATTATTTGCAATTTTATGTCACATAAATTAATGAATAGATTAATGGAATAATACTACTAGCTATATGTTATATATTTATATGTATATGTCCTTGCACCACATGATCACCTGTTAGAAATGTGATCAATAGGAGAACCTCAGAGAGGAGGAACTTGTGGGTCTGTTATGTTCTTTGACCTTAAAAGGCTTTGATGGCTATTGCTCTTAGGTTATTGATTATTAGATCAATGGTCCAAGATAATTGAACATGGCAAAACATTGATGACTAATTATCAAAAATCTCTAGCACAATGTGATAGATAGGCCCTCTCCACTCTCTCACACTTACAACCGATTATCATCATGTGTTATTATGTGTAAATTATATTAAAAAATATATGTGAATTAAAGAGCTACAAAGAATGATATCAATTGATATGTTGCGCCTTTTATTTTTATTTTTCTAGAGTCTTATTTTTATTAAAACAATTTCTTCTATCTGTATAGGGTACAGTACACTGTGCCAAAACTTACCACTTCTGGAAAATTGCAATCTTATGTATGACCATTTTTGCACTTTTTGTTGGAAAATTTAATTAACAAATAAAATTAGTAAAATAAAAACTATGGAATGAATTAGTTATCCGGAATTACATTATATTATACAAGAATTATAATGAATATGAGCAAAAGAGATGTTCCTTTGTATTCAAAGATCAAATATTCATACCCAATATGCGGATTGTACATGATATATATAAGAATTAGCCACAGGTTGCAATATTTTTTTGCTCTTTAATACATATCAATAAAAAGGGTATTAAAAAAAATGTTACTAATACAGATGAGACATTAACTTAGAACTGTGTAACACATCATCAATTTGCATAAAAAATTCCAGCTCATATATGATATATATAAGCGATAGTACTTTTTAAATTTTTAGTTTATATATATATATATATATATATGAAATAATTAAATTTCTAATACTACTTCCATCATATGATAAATTTTCTCATCAACATTTACTTAATTACTTTTTTTGTTTATATTTTGGGAAGAAAACAAAGTGATCACCACCATAGTGCTCAGGCTGTGGAGGAGAATTGTAAAGAGTTCTGCCTAGTGTCTACCCCTTTATTATTTATCTATCTATGCACCTCTTTATTAGTTATTTATAATTATATATCTATCAATAAAAAAATATATAATTATTAATTATTAAAGTTTAAGTATTATATATATATATATTATATAAAATAATTAAACTTTATTAGTTAACAATGATGTATTTTTAGTTGATAAATACATAATTATAGCTAACAAATAAATGAGTGGACGGTGAGGGGATGAACGCTTGATGTTTTTCGATTGTAAAATATAACATCTCAATTGTGAAAAAAGATTTCCATTGAAAAGAATATAGAGTAAAGGTAGGGTGAGTTTAATTTAAAAACCTACCAAATCGATTTAAATTTCAAATCCAAGTTGCTTAATAAATTTTTCATATTAAAATATCTTAGAATACCGAAAATTTTTATTTTTAGAATTTTCTAAGTATTTATTTTAGATTTTTTTCAAAATGACCAATTCTAATATATAAACATTCATTATTTTATTATTATTTTAGAACCATTTTAAAAAAAACTGAAAAAATAGTTAGAAAACTCCAAAAATAAAAAATTTCAGTATCCTATAAGATTTTGATATGAAGAATTTATTGAGCTACTCAAATTTATCGTTTGGAGCCGTTTCTATAGGTTTTTGAGTTAAACTCACCAACCCCATTGGTGAGTTTAAACTCACGCTAACTTTACTCAAGAATATAAATCAATCACTAATTCACCATATAATCTTAAAATAAATTGGAGGCTATTTTTAGAAAACTTAGGATGTTTTCACAAAAAAATACAATATTGCATATAACACTTATGATAAAGAATGAGAATTAAATTAATTAATATGCTATCAGTTTATGACAGATATAATTTTTTAATAATTATTTTATAGTTTGTAGGCTATCAGTATTTAATAAAAAAAATAGAGAAATGCAGAGTAACATTAAGTTACCAAATTTATAACTTTTGTACACTGGAAAATAATGTATTTTAGTATTAGTGCCTAATTGTAATAAAGATAATTAAGCTTCAAAATAAAATATATACTATAATTTTTCAGTAGTCATAAAGAATGCTTCACCATTCAAATTAATCATTGATTTATAAAAAAGTAGATCAAATTGAAAAATGAAAGATCGATATTCTATTTAAAATTTTCATCATCTACCGTCTCCTGAAAAAATGATAAGCCAAAAAACAAATATTTCTTTTATTTAATGCAGTACATTGTTTTTTAATCTACTCGCCTATATATTATCTTGATTAATTTCTTGAACATTATATATGAATAAATTAAAGAAAGAAAACACATGCACTCGCGCACTCACTAGCTTAATTAGTATAATAGTACAATGCTCCAAAATATGTATATACACACGATGACATTGCTTTTGAATTGTTACATAACCCAAAGGTTATTAATAATTTTAAACTATAAAAACTAATGATTAATATAAGACATATAGATAAAAAAAAAATTTACGTCTGCTTCAATAAAATGTGCTTTCCCAATAGGTGGCGCTTTTAGTTGCGAATATTTTGGAGATGTGTATGAGTTCCTTCCCCACTTATCCGCCTGCTGTTAACATTATAATTACACTTATTCATGATAAGATGGCCCAAACTAAAGTTGCATGAATTATAATATCCTACCAACAAAGAAGAAAAAATGTTTATGGAAGGTTGGTCCAGATGGTGTGTGGAAGGAACCTATGGTTCCATTTCTTTCTCCAATTAGAAAAACAAATGGAGAATTAATTTGTTCTTTGTTGGACATAACTTGGCAATTAGTTACTTAACTTTGACAATATTTTTTAATTTACAAAACATGTCATTTTTTAAAAAAAAATAAAAGATAATAATAGACATGTTTTTGTTCCTTATATATTAATTCATTGTGCGTATTAATTATCATGCAACCTAATATCATTTGATGTTGTTGTCATATTAGGTTATATTAAAAAGATAATATATGAACATTTCAAGCCATTTGATGAAAATATAGTTGCATCATTTTTCATTTATATAGTATATATGAAGTATAGATTATATTTTTTTTTACTTGTCGAATTTCAAAATATAAATTATTTTTGACAATTATCGAGATTATAAAACTAATTGGTTGCCAATATATAAATCCTCATCCTTTATAAAAAAATGTCTTAATTATTAGCTGTCTATTAGCTAGTTGAATGGTCAGATTTAAAGATTATGACATTGGGAAAAATCCATATATGTGTATGCACAGGTTATTTTGTGATTTTCAATAATTAATAAGCCATCAATATCAATCGGTCGGGCATTTTTAAAATTTGTCACTCTCATATATAATTCACATAATAATCCCAATTTGGTTCGAAATATAAATTATGGTGTTAGCATTATGGATTTTGTCAATTTTTTTCATATGAACTATGTTTGCACGCATCACAAATATTCAATAATATTTGAGTAGGTAATTAATGATAAATATTTGCACGTACTTGAATATATTAATGAGAACATGAAGTTGTTCATAGAAATTTGATCATCACCACATATAATGATTAAGATAATATCTTATTCGACCATCAAATAGAAATTGTTTTTTAAAACACTAGTTTTTAATCTGCTAGCTAGTTTGGATTGCAACTGATTAATTAGAGAGCTCATATATATACAGTAAAATGCAAAAGCATTTCTAAATCTGGCGTATATTATTAAGCTATCTAGGAAAACCATAGTTGATTCACTCTGTATACTCAATTAAATCATTCATAGATAATTAACCGTCTAATTAATGTGTTGAGAGTATAAAATAAAAGTACACATGCATGCATGAAGATGGCAGCATATAATTAATAAATAAGAATATATAAACAATCAAAACAGTAATTTCCATCAGCTTGAGAACTTTAATTAATTAATTAATACTTGTACAATTGATTCTTCAATGTTGGGTCTCTAAATTAAAACACTAAAAACTTATCTTGTGATATTTAATTTAATAATTTAGATTTGGAATACAGCTAAAGTTGGTCCTGCAATATATATGACACACAGATGGACTTGTCATGTGAAATTATCATTTGCAACTGTTGAGTGTCCTTTTCTTCATAATAGCATTTGATACGCCAAAATAAAAAATTTCATGTATGTGTATATATATATTTATATATATTAATTAATTAAGAGGTGAAGAGAGGTGACGTCAGCCCTCTTCATTCCATCTTGTCATGCGCAGTTTAAACTTTATAGGTAGCCTTTCCTTTATGTGGTTTTATGACTTTATTATATATACCCTTTACCAATCTCCTCCTCTTCTCTGACCAAGTCTCATAAAACCTCATCTTGATCCATTATCTATACACCAATTACAAGCTTATATAGTGCTCAATCTAATAACAGATATATCCTACTATTTGTATAGATCTGTTGATCATATATATGCTTCTCTTTTAGAAGGAGGAGGAGGTCGATTGTCTCAGCATTTTGTAGGTAAGTTTTTAAGGAGTAAATGAATATATTGGATCTTAATTAAGGATCATCTTGGTTATGTATGAGATCATATATATGTAAATATGTGGAATTAATTGAAATTCAACTCTCTAGTGGTAATGTAATGATCCATTTATTTGGATTAATTCACAAGATATTTAAATGATATTATCTGGAATTGAAATTCTAATCTCTAGTGCTAATGTAAGCGATACGAGTATGTCATCGGAACTACTGAATATAACTAAAGCTAACTATTGGTTTATATTAATTATATTTTTGTGGTTTTCCGTACTCGTGTTTGAATTTTATCAAATTCAAGATAGATATGCATATTTCATATTTCGTAGTTCTTAGTTCGATCAACCGCATTCTTGACACCATGTTAAACATAATAAGATCAACCATATTCTTTGCTTCTATAATTAACTAAGTCCACCATTTTCATGATTTCTAAGAATCAGATCGATATGATCTTATATATATACACTTGTGAGTTCCGAAATTTAACACTTTGATGTAAAATAATTGTTAAAAAAACCCAAAAAAAAATTAGTTCTATATATATGAACTCCAGATTGATATCTGTACTGATATATAATCCCCATGTATATATCTATAATTTCACACGAACATGTCATATTGCCATCTTTGAGACATGCAAAAAAAAAAAAACAAAACTTAAGCCTACATGTACGGCCACCTCTGTTCTCTCTTTCTATTATATCTCTTCTCTTCCCTTCCTCCCCAGTCCCCTCCAAAAAAGAAACAAAGAAAATTGACATGTCTCAAGCATCGATTGGTAGAAGTTTGATTGACCCTATTATTACTTAGTAGTGTTTGTGTGTGTGTGTGTGTGTTTATCTCCCTCCAATATTTTCATGAGAACAAAAATGAATCTCTCGTTCGCATATGTATACTTTAATATACTATATATATCTCAGACAAGTACTACTAGTCTACTAGCTAGAGTAAGAGTTGGTTATTTTGGGAAGATATATAATTATATATACAGGCTATATATCCGAAACCAGGTCCACATGACATGATAAATTAAAATTGCCATGGAACTGGTAGACAAAGGGACAAGAGTATCAGAGGGTTGTGCATGAAAATTGCTTGCTTGCTTGCTTCTCTCTCTCTCTCTCTCTCTCTCTCTCTTTTAGTTTTAATTTCTTTGCTTTTCAGGCCTGATCCAAGAAAGGTATCACTTTCTCTTTCTCCCTTCTTCTATTTCTCATTCCTTTTGTTCTCCTGCTTCTATACAACCTTTTAATTTCCATTTTGTTTATTCCCTTTTCAACAACAGGCGCGTGCTCTTTGTTTCTCCTCACTTCACCCCACTTGTCTTTCTCAGAGGATTTAAAATTGGCCAGCTAGGTAAATAGGTGTATCATATTTTCCAATTATTCAATATAGTATTATAGTATTATTATTATCACATTATAGAGGTTATATATAGGACAAATTATTTTCAATTACGGTGTTTATTTTTAATAATGAGAGATCAAATCATCCTATTTAAATTTTTTGTAAATTATTATCATCTGAATTTCAGACTTACAACCTCCCATATGAATGTATTTTAATTATCATTTTACTAATGACGGGAAATTAGAATACTATTTTCTCATATCTTTATTACTAACAATTAAATTTCTTCCTCTAGGTATCTGCTTGTGCAAAATAGGACAACTTTTTTACTAATATTATTTTAAATAAAGACTCTGTTAATTTTGATATTTATAGAATACCTCTTGTGTAAATTGTACATGTGTGTCTTCATAAAAATGTTAAATTCATCATCATAATTCAAACTTTTTTACTAGTATATCTTATTGGTCCAAATTATCACCTCTAATTATTTCTTGTATATCACCATTACAAATTATAATAGCCACATTTGGGTACAACTATATATCATCCAACATTGACTTTTGTTGGTGCATTAGCATATTTCTAGTTAATTGCCTAGAAAATGCAAAGATCATAAGAACCCAAGCATCAAATTAACCAAATTATCAACTATACATTACATTGAAACAAAGATAGGCAATATAGTATAGTGCATTAGACCAGAGGGGATTTAATAGGGAGTAGCTAGAGAGACAGACTTGATCAGTGCTTTACTAAATTAACCCCTACTTTCTATTTAGAGCGACAAATAACACGCATTGCAAGAAAGTAGCTTATCCAATTAGTTAGAAATTATTATCTCAAGTTAAAACAATTGGGCCTTCAATTAAAGTTTCAAACTTGACTTCTGTATCTCTCAAAATTTTTTAATTAATTTCTGAAGTAGACTTACTTTCTTAAAGCCTGACAATGCATATATAAGGGATTTGTATCCTCCGCTGCGCTATATCGTGCAGCTCAGCGTGTTGTCTGTCCGATCATGTTAAGATTCGTGCAAAATAAATTAAAAAAAAACTTCCCTACAATCTACTCGTCTGCAGACTGTATGGCGCAGTGCTATACAACAAAAGATCAAGATTCATATATAAAGAGAAGAGAACATCCAAAACATTCTCTACTATAAATACTCCACTACGAGACAGTATAATTACAACTTCTGTACCAGTGTAACTCTTCTCTAGTTCATGCTCAGACTTTGCCTCATTATTCTCTGTGTTGAATATGTATTAATTAATCATACATACACTGAAACCCACATTACCAGTTGCTCCTTCAGTCCTTTTTTAATCCAGGCGCTAGGTGGCTCTCCCCCCTATAAAGATAAAAGAAAAGAAAAGGTTTATATTTATTTATTTACCTCAAACTAATATATATAATCTAGCATGTAGCATATATATCATTTCATAACTTTGTTGATATATATACATTGAAGTTGTGAGTTTAACGCAGGAGAGAGAGAGAGAGATGGAGTCCATGGAATCTTGCATCCCTCCTGGTTTCAGATTTCATCCAACAGATGAGGAGCTGGTTGGCTATTACCTTAGAAAGAAGGTGGCCTCTCAGAAGATAGATCTGGATGTTATCAGAGACATTGATCTGTATAGAATTGAGCCCTGGGATCTCAAAGGTTTGGATCTAAGAACTTCGTTTCTAGCTTTTGATATTTGAAATATATTTATCACAACATATACGTATGATTTTTCTGATTTTTCTGATTTTCTCATTTTGTTTCTTTTATTGAGAAACTTCATGTTGATCCTAAAAGGCTCCAGATATCATGTAAATCTTCAGAAAACAAGAAATACATGAGAAATATCCATGCATGTATTATATTAGACCATTAGAAAATAACCAGGAAACCCTTTAGTATATTTTGAAGGAAGAAACCCTTTTGTTGTTATTTTGATCATTTTTTCATAGGATTTGTGATATATTTTCTCTTTTGAATGGATCTATATATGAGATAGCTTTTCTGTAGGAACACATATGAATGAATATTTTCCTTTTGTTTTGAATTTGAAGAGCATTGCAGGATAGGGTATGAAGAGCAAAGCGAGTGGTACTTCTTTAGTTACAAGGATAGGAAGTATCCAACAGGTACAAGGACAAACAGAGCAACGATGGTGGGGTTTTGGAAGGCGACGGGGCGTGACAAGGCAGTTCGGGACAAGAATAAGCTGATCGGAATGAGAAAAACACTCGTCTTTTATAAAGGAAGAGCGCCTAATGGGCAGAAGACCGACTGGATCATGCATGAATATAGGCTTGAATCTGAAGAGAATGCACCACCCCAGGCAAGTGACTTTAATTAATTGTACACATTCTTTTTTCTTTTCTGTGTTTGTAAATATATTTGGTGATCTATATATACTCAAGTAAAAACTTAATTTGAAGTAATAAAATCTATGTATCTGCTACTTTAGAAATTAATTTCATATATAGTATGTTCACAATCCGAAAATAGTCAAAAGTACCATTATATATATATATATATGTAACTGTATAGGTTTTATCCCTAATTAAAGGGAGGATTATCCTATGATTTTGTTTGGTTCAAATTTGCATTTTATTGTGTCTATAAAGAAAAATAGTTTAAGCCAACTTTCAGGTAAAGCTTCACTTTTCCCATTCTAGATTTTGAGCACATATATAGCTCTAGCTAGGCAGATAGATTTGACTTCCAACATATACATTGAGTTGTTTCTACTTTTAGAGTGCTCTCTTATCCTTGTTGCTTTTTCCTTTGAGGAATGAATGCATGTCTTGGACAAACTCATGTAGAGAATCATCTAATGGAGCTTTATGTGAAAAGAGTGGAGAAATTGAAGAAAATGCAATAATACAGAGTATAACCCGTCCAGCTTCGGATATACAACGAAATTTTATTCCCTGGCCATAAGAAAATATATAGACCATGCATTATCAGAAATTTAGAGATTCTTTTTTGGAAAAAAAAATGCTTTTTACATGGCTCTTGCTCTTTTATGATTTATCATACATATTTAGAAAGATTTCAGTTTTAATTCTTTCGGATTTTCTGGCTTACATTACATGAAGATAATGAATTTGTATTCTGATTTGACATGTAATATCATCCTAGAACAAGAAAAACTAAGTAGAGACCGAAACAACTTGTAAATAGCAAATGCAAGTGAATGCATCAACTTGAAATTATTTTGTTTAGTCCAATCTCTAACTCGTAACGATTTTAACAGGAAGAAGGTTGGGTCATTTGCCGAGCTTTCAAAAAACGGCCCACATGTCCCTCAAGAAGCCCCTCAAATATGTGGGATTCCCGGTCACCTTACGAAACAAGCACCGAAAAATCAATCGTTCTCGATCCATTAGAGTACATGCAGATGCAAGACAACACATCTATGTGCAAGAGAGAGGCAGCAGAAATAGACAGCCTCAACATCTTGCACTACTCTATGTCTAATCCTTTCCTACAACTTCCGGACCTCGAGAGCCCATCAACTTTCCCGGCACCGAAACGGCCTCGGTTGGTTCCTCTCTCTTCCAAGGATGAACATGAGGAGAGGAGAAAGAGGTGCAATGTAGGAGGGAAGGTGATGGATTGGAGAGAACTGGATAAGTTTGTAGCATCTCAATTGAGCCCAGATCAAGAGAGCTTAGGAGAGGCCCAAAATGTGAATCAATTGGAAATTGGAACGGAGGATGTGAACAGATTTAGTGGATTCTTATTGAGCCCGGATTCTGAAATTGGAGCTTCTGCTTTTGAATAATGAGCTTTATATGGAGTATTATTGTAGATGTAATTTTGTTTTTTTTTTATGGTTTCTGTTTTCTTTTTTTTCCTGTGTATTCTTTGGACTTTGGATTGGTGGTGTCTTAATGGACTCGTATTTTGGGAGGTAATTAATCGGCGAGTTGGATAATTAAAATTTACAATTGGATATTTTAAGATATATTTAACTTTTATGATATATCCAATATATATTTTTAAAATATATCATTCAAATTAAAAATTAAAATAATAAATATGTTCTACATTATTTGAATTAGATATATATTAAATTTGAATTAATTTAAAAAATATTTAATTTTTCATCAAATAATTTAATATTTTTAATGATGTAGTTTTAATGATTTTATAAGTGAATGACTGGTCGACAACGAAAGGTAACAGAGGCGGGTGCAAATGAGGTCAATGGGGGTCAGTTGACCCCCAATTTTTCTTCAAACAATATTAATTTATTGATGATTTTATTACATTTTTTTTACACAAATTAGTAGATGAACTCATAATTGATCCCTATATATTTACAAAAAAATTACATTATTGACCCCCATACTTAAAAAAATTATACAAATTAAGTTATAATTATAATGAGTAATGTAAAGATTCATAATATTGACCCCATTAAAACAATTACTGCCACCACCCCTAAAAGGTAAAATGCATACATATCATATTTATGCACTACTAATTATTATAAAATAAGCAACATCATTTTTTTACTATGCTGGAATAATGAATAAAGAGAAGCAATTACTTATTTCTTTTCATACGATATTTGTTAACCAGTAAAAACTATACATTTTGATATAAGAAATAGAAAGTTATGCATGAGAAAATTTAAAAATTTACCTGTTTATATATCTAAAAGCTTTTTAAAAAAATTAGCGCACGAGTTAGTTTGAAATAATATAAATAATGTCAAAATTTGAAGGGTTTAAACCAGAGAAATTCAAAACATTATGAGACCAACAATAGATATATATTCAATATTAAACTCGTTTTGTTCATAATTATTATGAATGTTGTGAAAAGAAATTATCCAAATCCAATAGTCATCAAGAGGAGGATTCAAATGCCTCCATTTTGTGTGTCTCCGTCGTGCCTCTACTTTTAATTTGCTAATAATAAAAATTTTGAAATTAAAATATTAAAATAAAACTGTTAAATGTGATCTATATTATATTATTTTCATGCACATAAAAAGTTATTGATATTTTAATTTTTATTTTATATGAATCAATAAGTTAAAAAATGAATATCCAGAAATTATTTATATTAATGCATTTTTTGTAAGCTCTTGATGCTAAATAAAATAATATTGAAATATCATAATTTTTTATATACGTAGAAAAAATGTATATATCAAATCTAGCGGTTTTATTTTGACATTTTAATTTTAAAATTTAAATTATTAGAAAATTAAAATGTTGAGACATAATGAGAACACAAAAATGAAAATATTTAAACCCTCCTCACTAATCATAAGTCTTGAGTGCATAAATATTAATCACTGGTCTTAAGTGTGTAAATATTAATGATAGGAATGTGAATTTCTAACTCAATGAGAGCGGATAAACCCGACTTGATTACTTGGTTTGAACCTATACAATGATTAAATGAGTTAGATAAGAATTACAATGATTAAATGAGTTAGATAAGAATCTAAATTTTTTTTATTTATCTCGAATCAAATCAAGTTTGAGTCGGATGAAATCATTTACTTTTTCTAATGAGAAAATAGAACACGTTATTTCAATCTAAGCCGTTGAATTAAAACAAACGAATTAGACTTTTTTTAAAAGGCCCCCTAAAGTTTTAAATCATATCGATTAGTTCCTTTCATTTCAATCCAACGATACACATTAAAATAACTGATACTATTTTCTCATTTGAAAAAGTAGGGTATGTGGATTCGGTTTGAGTTAGGTAGACTCATTTGATTGTTTTTGTTAGATTTAGTTGAAAATTTAGTATTAAGATTATTTATACACTATTTAAATTTAATTATATATTAATTAAGATTAAGTTACATCTCGTTTATGTTGAATTTGGATCAAAATTTTTTGATCCATGTCAAACCCGACTAAAAGAAAAAAATAATATTGATATGATCTAAACCGATGCATCGACAATTCGACATCCAAATTATAGTTATGACTTACAAATTTCATATAACGAGTTGATCAAAAAAAGAAAGCGTAGAAAATTAATTTTTAATCTAATGATAAATATAATATTTTCAATATAAAAAATTATAAAATTTTAATTGGAATGAGAACTTTTATTTTGACTCTCCTTTTTTTTATCTTTAAAAAAAGAAAAGTAAAGAGCATGATATGGCCCACATTACAGTCGTCGAAGTTCTATCAGACGGCTCATTCTACTTCTGACACGATATGGCCCACATTACAGTGGGAGATTTCATTACAGGCAATAGATCCAGTCAGGTGTATTGACTATTGAGCCCTTTTCAACCCGGATACCAATTGAATCCGACGATTTCCTCCTCTTCACGCTGCCTCTCAAGTCTCAACACTGCGCAAATCGTCGCCTTTTGATTCTTAGATGATCGATAATCGGTGATCGTCGGATCTTCTCGCTCGCAAATGGCTAGGCGAGGTTACGCTTGGGCTGTAGCAGCTGGTCTCAACGCGGCTCTAGCTGCCATCTCCGCCAAATTCTTCACTTCTCAGGTTTGGATTATTCTATTTCGTCGTGGTTCAGATCTGATCTGGGGACACCATTCCTATACTCAGTTATCCAGCAATTGTTGCGATATTTTTGTGCTATTTTGAGCTGAAATGTATCTATTTGCTGTGCCTTTTATTGTATCTGCGAATCCTTAAAAATATCTGATGAATTCTTTGAGAAATGTAAGTGTATATGCATCGTGAGCTCTCCATTTCCAATCATGAATCATTGTCCCAGATTACTTGAATTGAAAGCCACCATTTGGTTGTAAATTGTCAGCTTGAATAGTTGTCACTAGTCCACCATGAATTAAACCTGACTATATCTGAAAGGAAACAGAACTTTCATTAAATTTGAACTCACCAAATCCATCTATACTTAAATTGTTCTAGATCTTATATTTTTATCAGCAATGTCCAATCATTGTCTTCTGTAATCTGTAGATGTGACATGTTTTTTTCTTAATAAAGTCCTGACTGTGAGATTAATATTCTTTCATCTGGCAAAATAATTGATGCAGTATTATCTCATATGCTTTTTTGACAGGTTCTCAAGTATGCCATGGTTGTATTTTGCAATGCAATCATGTGGGGTTGCTATGTGAACAGTCTTAAGGCTCTATCTTCTTTACAAGCTACAGTTACTAATTTTGCAACAAATTTCATTTCTTCAGGCTTGGCAGGGTATTTTTTGTTCGAGGAACCATTGCCTTCTAAGGTAACATATTCTTTAACAACATTAATTTTTCATTTAAGCAAATATCTAACAATTTTTTATACAATCTGATTCGTGTATGGTGTTTCTCTATAGTGTGATTAGTGTTTGATGCAGGTTCTATTCAACATTTGTTATTTCTTTTTATTAAAAAGTGTCTAAACCTGTGACCATTTACTGTTTTCCTATCAAATTTATAGATTCTCTCAATATTTGTCATTTTTTATTCGAAAGCTCCGAAACTTTACTATTTACAATGTATTTACCAATTTTACTTAAATTTCTAACAATTTTATATGTTCTGGTTGTTTGGTTATGTGGTTAATGTCTGTCCTTTTTCTTTATTGGCAAGAAACATAATTATGACTATATACATTGTATTTACAAATTTTAGTTCAGTAAACATCTAGCACACTAGTATATTCAGGTTTATGTTCATTTGGTGTGAGTTCTATTCAATGTTAACCATTTCTCTTTATTGGAAAGCATATAAACCTGTCACTATTAACACAGCAAATTGAGCAGAGTCAAACCCAACTTATACCCAATTTTGCTACTAATTGCTAACCAAAAAGTAGAGAAATCCAAAAGAAGGACAAATGCTTAAATTGTGATATATAGGTGCTGTTTACCGAACCAGTTTTCTACTAGGCTGACAAGTTCTGAATGTGTGATTTTTGTGTATTGATTATATCTGGCAATGCCTGTATCATATACCAGTAAATGCCACTGATATTTATATCTTTAGGACCTGAATAGTTAGCTGGTTATTACCATGCTATTGCATTACTTGTATTATCTACATGTTTATACCTTTTTGTTTCAGCCCCTTTTGTTTTTTCTTAGACATACATGATTCATCTAACACGCTGATGGTTAATGGCTATGCAGTGGTTTATTGGGGCAACTCTTATCATTGTTGGTGTTTTCATTCTAAGCATATCAAGCACTGAAAAGAAGCCTAGCTCTGACTAAGGATGGATTCCAGATTAACACATTCCAGCTAATGTCGCCCCCCGCCCCCCAAAAAAAATAAATAAATAATGAGTTGTATATATTATGGTGGATTCGGTGGATATCTTATTTTCTTTTGAATTTTTTTCCCATTGTGAGCTATTTGTAGATGTAAAACAAGGAAAGAAGGTTTGTGTATATTGGTCTTAGGACTTAGGAGACTCCAGATTGGCAAAACAAGGAAAGAAGCTGCTTTAGAAGTAAACAATATTCAAAGCAGTCATGCTTGTATTGATAATTTAATGGCTAGAACTTTGAAAACCGATGTTCTATAGAAATATCATTATTCTGAACTTTGATTTATTTGATTTTAATTGGTGAACTTTGATTTTATTCATATTGGATAATGACGTTTTATTCTGAATTGATATTTCACACAAATTGCAAACAAAACATCTGAAATTATTAGTTTTTCATATTAAGTTAGAAACTTTGCATGGGAAGTAGATAATCTCAATATTCTTTTATATTATATAGTTTAGATTTGTGAAAGTTTTGAAAATTTAAAAATCCATATGCACAAAACATATTTTTCATAAATTGTCACGAGAAAATAATTTCTTTGACATTTAGTTAGATATATTTTACAGTTTGAAAAATAGCCTGCAATTACGTATAATTTGATTTTAAAATAACCAAATTGACTTAATTTAAACAAAACTTAAAATCCAGCGTTCAAATTAAAAATAATTCAATAATAAAAGAAATTTGTTATTATATGATGAGTTAGAACTTGTATGAAACAATAAACCCAGTTGTACGGGCTATTGATGGGGATCCTTCAAACAAAAAGAATAAAGCCTGGGGAGAAGTATCACCACCAGAGGTCCATAGCCCATCATCGGCCCGAATAAATAACACAAATAGGACCCAATTAAGCATAAAAAATGTCAAAAAAAAAAAATTAAAAAAAGGGCAAAAATTAAAGAAAACAAAGAAAAGAAAAAAAAAAAAGTAGTGCTCAGTGAAAACGGAAAGTGCGACCGAGAGGAGAGAGGCGAACCACCGAACGAGCGAGCTCCCCCGGGCCGAGCGCGCCTTTTTCCGATACCCCTTTCTGACGCCTGGCACCTGTCGTCTCTCCGTGCCACGTGGCATCCATTCACCCCCACTCACTAATCACTTTTCCGTCACTCCACCCCCAATCCTCGCGCTATTTAATGCCCCCACCCCTTCTTCCGGCTTGTCACCCCCGCCGTCCCCCCCCATTCTAAGGCAAGGTTGCAAAACCCTATTCCCCTTTCCCTGACCTCTCGGAGCTCTACCAGTCGGTGTTTGTAGAATTCTCAGTTGCTGGAAGCTGGTTTGGGTTTCCCCTGTGAGGAGGAGCAGCTGGATTCAATGCTGATTCTGACTGTATGCTGGTGATGGTGGTAAGTTTTTGTGTTGATTGAATTTAGGTTTTAGAGAAATTGGGGTAAATGGGGAGTGATACCGAAAAGACCCCGGTGAAATCAGAGGGCAAATCAGATGAGGATGAAAAGCCGATTGGGTCCCTGTTTAAGGTCAGGAAATCTCGGGTTTCACACAGGAAAAAGACTCAGTGTTCTGAGAATAGGGTTGAAGAAAACCCTAGCGAGGTGTCTTCTGGTGAGATCAATGATACCCTTGCCTCCATAAAGAAAAAGCTGAAGAGGCCAAAGAGTGTCAAAGCAACTATTGTTGCTGATCCAGTTGTTAAAGAGGAGGTACTGCAGGAGTTGGAGAGTGCTGAAGTTGGTGCTGGCTCGGCCTCCATGATATCTGGTAACAAAAGGCTGAGAATTGATGTAAAATTGGAGGATGAGGAAAAGGGAGAATTTTCCATTCGAGAAAGCTTGACAGGTTCTGACGAGGCAGGGCTCCAAGACTCTCTCTCAGTTCTTTTTAAGAGAGCCCGAAAAATGAAAAATCAGGGGTCTGATAAACTTGCTGATGCTAGTTCTAATGGAGTCCTGGTAGAATCTGCTGAAGAACCTCAGGAAATTTCAGTTCCAGCTCCAGAGCAGGAAACTGAGACACCTTGTATAAGAGGTGAAGAAGACACATTCCCTGAGAATGGAAAAGAGGTGCAAGGATTAGAGGTTGGCTTGAGCCATTGCTCAGCTGGCCTTGCAGAACCCACTGCTGATAAGTGTATTGAAGAGGGTGTATCTAAGGAAAGCATTTCTGGAGCAAATCCTGCTTCTGAGACCGAAGAAAAAGAAAAGAGTGAAGAATCTTCAGTAAAAGAGCATTTACAAGAGATTCAGGATTTATCCAGGGAAGAAATTTCTGCAAATGTTGTTTTGGAAATACATGAAAAAGAAAAGATTGAGGATTCTTCTGTAAATGTAAAAGAGTGTTCAGAAGAGATTCATGAGTTACCTAAGGGGGAGGTTGCTGACATACTTCCTGTATCAGATGGAAACATCGACTCCACTTGCAGGCCATGCAATGAGCCTTTGGATGGAGGAAATTTTACAATTAATGACGACCTAAGCCTGCCTCCCAATAAAGTATTTAAAAAATCAACTAACTTGGAAGAAAATACTTTAGACATTTCTACCGAGAGGCAAATACCAGGGACACCAGATTCTACCCGAGCTGAGGCAGATGACATGTCACCTGATCATGATGAGGCTATAACAAATGAACCTGCTGCAATTCATGGAAAGAAAGCAAACGAGCCCATCTGTGGCAATCGTGAGAACCAGTCAGTGTTGCTCCGTTCAAGAAAAGCAAAGAAAAGAAGGCATGATGACATGGCATATGAGGGAGATGTTGACTGGGAGGTAGTGGTGAATGAACAAGGGTTGTTTAACAACATACAAGTAGATCAGCCTGGCCAGTCCTTTAAACCAAGAGACCGATATTTGCTAATAAAGGAGGAGGAGGCTAATCATGGCTATGTGGCTGCTGTTGCAGCTGGACTAAAGGCACGCGCTGTTAAGCCCATTGAGAAGCTCAAATTCAAAGAATTGTTGAGGCACAAAGGGGGCCTTCAGGAATATCTTGAGTGCAGGTACCATTTATGAAATTTGCAATCTTCTGAAGGAAATATAATAAAGAACCTGAAATCTCAATTTATGATGGTTGGTTTTTTGGTTAGGTTCTTTAATAGACAAAATTGCTTTACTTGTTGTTTACTAGTTTTTCCTATATAAATGCATATATGTAGATTTGTATTTAACTAAGCAGATGGGTTTAGATACATTCACACCACCATCCACACGGATAGCTGTGTTTAATATTTCAGGCACTAATTGAGTATATGTCTATACTTTACATACGCTATCATAGACTGATGCATGCCTGTATCATATACTTAAAACAGACCTAGATACATAGATATTTTATATTTGCTGGAAAACTGCTGCATGAGTGTAATTGAATATTTTTGTAATCAAAGAAATAATCCCATCTGTAAATATGCATGTATTTAGATATTTTCGGTACATTGGATTGGTTCCAATATACCCAGTAGTATGATCTATCATCCACAGTTGCAATAATATCAAGAGTTATACGACACCTTTCTATGATAGTGGTGTAGAGGTTGATTATCATTGGAAACCAAATTTGACGTAGTCATCATCAATGATGGCCTCTGTTGAGATATGTTCTTGTGGTGAGGTCACCTTTTTGTCGCAAAATTTGTCATCGGTATTCACAAAGCTATGTGTAATGATTTACTTCACTGAATGTAAACTCATTTGATAAGTAGATAAATTTATTTAGTATTGAATTACTTGGACAAGGGTGGCTGTTACCTTGTATTACTTTTTGATAAGATGAATTTCATGCAGTCACACTTTGTTGAGATATGTGCTTGTGGCGGGGTTTATCTTTTGCAAAATCTGTCAGCAGTATTGATAAAGTTACCTAATATTTTGCTTCACTGAATGTAAACTAATTGATGCTTAGATAAATAACAAAATAAGGCCTCTGTTTCCCTTTGTGGGTACAAGTGAGTGTTTGAGTTTGACGTATTTGTTATTTCCTTCTTTGGTCATGCTTGATTATTTTTCTCCTCTTTATTTTCCTCCCATCAATGGTCTTTTATTTTCTTCCCATTAATGGTCTTTCTGGTCTTATTTTTTGTCTGTTTTTTTTAATCTCAGGAATATGATATTAAGCCGCTGGAGGAAAGATGTCAGACATATATTGCCACTTTCCAGCTGTGGTGTATCTGACACTCCTATGCAAGATGAATCTCCTCGCGAATCACTGTTTCGTGAAATTTATCACTTTCTCAATCAAAATGTAACTCTCTTATACCTTTTTTGTTAAATTATATCAATGAGCCAGAAAAAGTTATATGGACTCTCTCTCTCTCTCTCTCTCTCTCTTTTTGAGAACTTGGCAGAGGCTGCCAAGGGTTTCTCTCTCTCTCACTTTTCCTACATGGTTAAGGTGATGCACCGGCATTTTTAAAATTTTAAATGCAATTTATTTGATTTTTTATTTTTATTTTAAATAGGCCAAATATTTAAATTTGATGATGATGTTGTTCTAATGCTGGTTTTTTAACAGGGCTTTATAAATGCTGGCATTGCATCTGAAAAAGAGGCACATAACTGTGAGGTCAAACCAGGTGTTCCTCATTTTGAAGATATAAACAGATCCAAGGCGAATGAAAGCAACGGATTTAAACCAACAAGCGCAGAAAATGACCTTGCCCCTGATCCTGATCAAGCCGACTTTCCTGGGGACACAACTCTAGATGGATACGAAGTCTCCATCATAAAAGATAAAGTGGAGCCTTTTGGTACTAAACTAGCCTCCTGTAATGCGATAAACCAGAAGACGGTTATTGTAGTAGGAGCTGGCCCGTCCGGCCTGGCCGCTGCACGCCATCTGCACCGTCAGGGATTCCATGTCACTGTTCTTGAGGCACGTGACAGGATAGGTGGCCGGGTTCACACTGATCGCACATCGCTCTCAGTCCCAGTAGATCTTGGTGCCAGCATCATTACTGGAGTGGAAGCTGATGTGGCAACCGAGAGGCAACCTGACCCGTCGTCTCTTGTTTGCTCTCAGCTTGGTCTTCAGTTAACTGTGCTTAACAGCGACTGCCCGTTGTATGACTTAGTGACTGGTGAGAAGGTTCCTCCTGACTTGGATGAGGCTATGGAATCAGAGTACAACACCCTTCTTGATGAAATGGCGCTTCTTGTGGCCCACCATGGCGAGAAGTCAGCTCAGCTATCTTTGGAGCATGGGCTGGAATATGGTCTGAGGAAGCATCGTTATTCTGGTTTTGCACCAACTGCCATAGAGTGTGATGGATTTGATGAAATAGGTAAGAACAGAGATGGAACAGATGTACTTACACCAATTGAACGGCGAGTTATGAATTGGCATTTTGCACACTTGGAGTACGGCTGTGCGACCATGCTCAAGGAGGTCTCGCTTCCTCACTGGAACCAGGATGATGCCTATGGAGGGTTTGGTGGGGCTCACTGCATGATAAAAGGTGGTTTCAGCAATGTTGTAGAGAACCTGGCCAAGGGGTTAGATGTTCGCTTAAGCCAGGTGGTAACTGAAGTGCATTACGAAGATGTTTCCAGTGGGAAGAAGGTCAAGGTATGCACTTCAAATGGCAGTGCATTTGAAGGTGATGCTGTTTTGGTGACGGTCCCTCTTGGTTGCCTAAAAGCGGCATCAATCAAATTCTCTCCTGATTTGCCAGACTGGAAAAAAACGTCCATAAAGCGGCTTGGGTTTGGTGTTCTCAACAAGGTCATTTTGGAGTTTCCCAGTGTCTTTTGGGATGAGACTGTTGATTATTTTGGGGCCACAGCTGAGGAGACAGATCTGAGGGGCAGATGCTTCATGTTTTGGAATGTAAAAAAGACATGTGATGCCCCTGTTCTGATATCACTTGTTGCCGGCAAGGCAGCTTTAGATGGGCAGAGCATTAGTCCTGCCGACCATGTGGCGCATGCTATGATGGTGCTCCGAAGGATATTCAGCAAGGTGTCAGTTCCAGACCCAATTGGCTCTGTGGTCACTAACTGGGGCTCTGAACCATTTACACGAGGATCCTACTCATATGTTGCTGTGGGCGCATCAGGGGAAGATTATGATGTCTTAGGAAGACCAGTTGCAAATTGTTTGTTCTTTGCTGGTGAAGCCACCTGCAAGGAACATCCTGACACTGTTGGAGGCGCAATGCTAAGTGGGGTACGTGAGGCTGTACGTATAATAGATTTGCTCCGTGTTGGTAGGGACTTTGTGGCCGAGGTTGAAGCCTTGGAGACTGCAAGCAAGACTGCTAACAAACGATCTGATCATGCAAGAAATGAGGTTAAGAACATGTCAAGGAGGCTCGAGGCATGTGATCTGTCTAGTGCTATGTATCCTTCAGTCAGCAAGGAGGCGTTGCTAAGAGAGATGTTCTTTAATGCTAAGACAACCTCTGGACGGTTGCATCTGGCAAAGGAATTGCTTCGGCTCCATGTTGATGCCCTCAAGTCATTTGCTGGCTCCATGGAAGGGCTCTGCACACTTAACTCCTGGATTCTTGTAAGTTTGAATTTTGGTGTTTTGTCAATGCGATGTGTGTTCTTCTTATGCTGCTGATACACTTTTTATATCCTGTGCAGGATTCGCTGGGGAAGAACTCAACCCAATTGTTGCGACATTGTGTGCGGTTACTTGTGCTCGTGTCAACTGACTTAGTGGCTGTTCGCTTATCTGGTTAGTACTGTGGCTCTTATTTGAATTTGGTTTATTTATTAGTTCTTAATCCAACCAAACTACTGTTGTCTTAGGAATTGGAAGGACGGTGAAAGAGAAAGTATGCGTACACACCAGTCGAGACATCCGTGCAATAGCAAGCCAGCTTGCTAGAGTGTGGATAGAAGTATTCCGTAAAGAAAAGGCTAGTAATGGTGGGTTGAGGTTGTTGAAAGTCAGGGATCCGCAAAGTAAAAGCACCATGCAGATTTCTAAACCAAACAAAAAACCAGAAGGGAGAACAGTGAGATCAGAAGCAATGTTAGATGCCAAATCTGAAGCAAGCTCTCTGCATTCACAAAGAACAGCACATGCTGTAGAGTCAGAGGCAGAACCCATCCCGATTATGTCTGAAGAAGAGGCTGCAGCTTTTGCTGCTGCTGAAGCTGCCCGTGCCGCGGCCATTGCAGCTGCACAGGTATTGATACCCTCATATAGTGTTTCCCTTTTTCAGAGTACTGAAACAGTTGATTATTAGAATTGTCTGGTTCCTTGATTTTGTTGTCGGGCCTGAATTTTGGATAATAGTTCATTAATTCTGCTGCACTGTTATTAGCTTATTCTACCAAAGAATTTTTGAACAAATTTTCACAAATTAGCATAGGACTTTTGGAGATCCATTATTCAATGCTATTAAACTGTGTTCTGTGTTGGGTTTTATCTCTATGGCTTTAGTAAATATGGGATTGGTTGTTCTGGTAGTTTTCACAACTTGGTATAAAACTTTGTTTTGTTCTGATTAATATTGAATACTTTTATCAAGAGGTAATAAAGATTTATGTACATAAAATTTGGATTTGAATCATTGCATTTTTCCATTAACAGTTATTTGAAAGTTTGGTTTTGTGTCCTGATTAATATTGATTCTTTTTCCAAGAGGACTCCCAAGATTTATATACAGAAAAATATACAAGTATTCAGACAGAGGGTTGTATCCATATTTGTATATTTAATATTTATAGATAGTATTTTGAAGCGTTGTTTAATAATAAAGTCTTTCCATTCCTGATATCAGGCATATGCATCTGCAGAGGCAGAGAAAGCAGCCCTCGAGCTTCCTAAAATACCATCCTTCCACAAGTTTGCAAATAGGTTGCACACTGAAGAATCTGATCCAAAGCGTCGCAACTCAAGTGGAGATTCTGAAATCCACTCTAGGAATCCATCCCAGAATCTTGAAATTCCAAGAAAGTCTACCAACAGCTATTCCTGTCCCACAATCAGGGAAGATTCCATAGAATATAGCAGCGTTCCAGAAAATGGACCGATCTTTTCGAAGGCCTGGGTTGATATAGACCCAGTAAGAGTTGATGGTGTGAAGGATGCATTGGCAGTTGAAAGGTGGCAGGATCAGGCCTTTGAAGCAGATACCGAGTTTTACAGTCGGCTGTGTATTCCTGAACGAGAGGAGCCAGCGGAAGCTGCAGTCTTGCAGAATGCGAGGCAAGGAGGGAGCTTGGCCTCGCAGCAAGCGGATAGCAAGAAGAATTCAGAGGGTCGGTCCCATGGAGTGGAGCAGATTAAGCAGGGAATATTGGATTATGTGGCAACTCTGCTAAAGCCACTTTATAAGACCAACAAGCTGGATCGGGATGGTTATAAGTCAATTATGAAAAAGGCTGTCACTAAGGTAGAGCACTATTTATGTATTTTTTGTTATTTCTGTTGTTTTTGCTTGTTATCCACTCTTTGGAGCTAGTGTGTGTGGGATGGAGGATGGTAATAAGGTCAGGTTTTATTAGGTTTTAATCTAGTCAGATTTGGCAGGTACAAAATGTTCTGCATTCTGGTGACATGATGGATTGGGCCACATCTGAAGTGATAACTTTGGGTTTTGCATGTTCGTGAGGTCCTCTTAATCAAATTTAGGCCAATATTTTTTTCTGAAAATTAATTAGGCTGACTACAATTGTGACATCTTGTTGTAAGCAGACAATATTAAATGCTAGTTGGGTCATGACTAGGATCTAACCCCACCCGCTATCAGGTTGTGAATCCTAATCTATAACCTAGCAACCGTCCCCTAGTACCTATTAGAAAGCTATATATATTATTTATTTGTTTTATTAATTGTGGCTCCTTCTCTTCTTTGCCAGGTTCTTGAACAATTGTCAGAGGCAGAAAAGGGGATGTCAGCTTTTGAATTTCTTAATTTTAAACGGAAGAACAAGGTATAAGACATGGTTTGAGATAAACCTATACTAGTTGTAAAACTTCCTTTTGTTTTTTTTTCTGTTTCCAATTTTTTGCTTTTGATAAAAAAAGAATTGTTATTTAACTTATCAATTCACATGATAACTAAGGTCATCTACATGATTGCAGATTCGTGCTTTAGTTGACAAACTGATCGAGAGGCAAATCCAAGCTAGTGGAGCTGCTGGCTCTTGATGTGCTTGGTGCAAGCAAGTCCACTGCGATTGAGCAATTAGATTTTGGAAAAGAATGTGGGTATAATTGGAATACTTACATTTGGCTACTTAAAGGAAGGCTGATGATCACCTTTTTTTTCCTTTTTTTGTTAATTAGGAAGTTGTGACAGAATGAGGCATATAGAGAAAATAGTGGTAATGAATATTGATGTTAGCTGTTGGTCATTTAAGCTTAGCAGAATAGCAGTATTCTTTTCCTTAGATTATTGAACCTGAGACTAGTGTTTTGTTTTGTGTTGTACAGTTCTCTAAAAAGCTAAATTAACATTTCAAAAAGATGCATGATTAATCTATTCTTCTTGTTTGGAGACCATAAATGGTAGAACCCTTGTGATCTTTCCGTTCATTAAATGTGATTATGATGGTGCACTGGTCAATCTGATACTAGATTATTATTGAAATGTGCCTGCCAGTAATAGTACTGGATGGAACAGTAATAGTTGGAGGTATGAAGTGAAATTCGATGCTGATTAGGAACGGTTAAAGTGAAGACTCATGAATCAAGATTGGATCTAGGAAATTTATATCACGGCAATTCTCACGCATCTGGTGCAGCTCTTCCTCCATTTGAGGTATGAGTTTATGGAAGCAGAATGTTTATCTCGTTCCTTTTTATTCTTTGCAGCACTTTCTTTTAAAATTGCTTATTGTATTGATGATTATCTTAATAGTTACATGTCTTGAACTTTGTTACTTTATGTTCTTTGCATTTATTATAAGCAATTAAGCACCAGGAAAGCCTGAGTTTTGCTCTTGTAAGGGCATTTTGTTCTTGGAGGAAGAGAGGTGGCGGCTGGGAAACCCTAGGGTTCGTCTCCTGAGCTCTCTCTCTATGAATAACATGCTAGTCTTCCTCGCAGCTGAGCAACACCTGGTTCGATGGTTGATGAAGTCTTTGATTGACAAAATCTCTCTCTTTCTGCAACAATCTTTTTAGGCCAAACCGAAACTGGTTAGTATTATCTCCAGTACTTTGATTATGATTTCTTTCTCTAGTACTACTTGTGCTATTTTTGCCGTTCTGTCTATCTAAAGAAGTTTACAGGTTCTTTTCTTCTTTATTGTGCAGTTATGACTCACAATAAAGTTCATATTGTATTTCGAGGTTTAATCTCTGACATGCTTTGCTCTTCCTTTTCTCCTATTTACATTTCAAATTTATGGTCCAATTGTGGACCATCAATTACATCAATAGACTACTTATCAAAATATTTACAATTTAAATATCATGATGTCTTCACATAGCTTGTACGGCCAGGTTTGGTGTAGGTACTGCACCGTTCACTTATAGTTTGTATGTTTATGCTGATTGGTTGGAGTTGATATTCATCTGCAGGTGAAATTGACACAGGATGCGAATCTCTTGGTCAGATGGGTCTTCCCTTTTCTGTCCTTTCAAAATTGATTTTATTATGTCATGTAGAAATCTGACATCTGAACAAAGATTTTAGGGTTTTGTTCAGTACAGACTGTGCTGGATATTACATGTGTGGTATTGGTCAAATAATGCCTGCTCTATTATATTTTATGGTTATACTGTGTTATGGGATCATCATCACCGAACCAATTTCAGTACCAGACCATAAATCGGTACCTGGTTAGCATGTATGGTGTGGACATCTAAGATGTTCCTTATTTTGCTGTGTTATCAAACCATCAGCCAAACCATTGTCGGCACCAGTACGAGTACCAGCCATATAATGGTACTGGGCCAGCTTGTTTCGTGTGGAAACCTAAAATGTTCATTCTTTGCAACTTCGTACCAATTTGAAATTTTTGTCAATCAGTTCGAATTGTGATCTAGATGTTTCAAATGTAAATATTTTTTGTTTTAGTGAAATTTTCTAGTGGGCAGTCGCCTGCTACTTCCAAAGAAAAGAAAAGAAAAGAAAAATTCATGCAGTTGTTTACCATCTGTTTAACTTGCATGGGGCAACTTGCAACCTGAGGTAAATTTTGTTACTCAATTCTGTTTGTGATTTAAATATATCATATAAATGTTCTAATAATTTCTTGCAGCTTGTCGATACAATGCGGTTGTCTACATTCTTATAACTTGCTGTGTGTCAATCTGCAACCTGAGGTAAGTTCCCTCTTCTGGTGCTGGGGAAAAAAAGGGGGGGGGGGGGGGGGGGGGGAACTTGTGGTGTTAACCACAAGTGTATATACTTTGTATTATCAACTCTTCATTTATTTCACAGAAGGCAATTTCTCCTTTTTTTGTTTTCTTTTTTGAGGGAAAGATGTAAATTACTATTGTACTATAGTACTATACCCATTTAGCTGATGATCTGATACACATAAAAGAATATAATTATAAAATGGGATGTCAAAATTTTTGCATGTACAATGTGTATGTATGATATATACATCATGCCTAAAATGTCACATTACATTTTTTAATTTTATTCTACAATAGTCCAAATTGTCAAAATAAATAATTGTTCAAGACTTCAAGTGATTCTCTTTTAAACATACTAGATAAGTGAAGCATAATTTAATCCACCTTTTTGGTAGAATTAAGTCACCTTATCAGTTTTATCCCTAATTCTTAATCATTTGAAGGTCCATTTAAGTCTACTCCGCCAACTTCAAATTTTGCTCCTCTCGTGGTTTGTACTTGTCACCACCACACCACCACACACCTTTGTTAATGTGACAAGTATATTACTGCCGAATTGTTATAAATTTATGGTCTCCAAATTTTCTTAATTGGAAATTGATTTTCTTTTATTAGAGAAAAAATTGTAAAGATTAAGAATTCAAAAATTGTAGGTCCGAAATTTGACTGAAGAATTATTTGTAGATATATAAAGTTGAGAAGCTTAATTGTATTGTGAAGTAGATAAGGGTTCCAATGCTATAAGATTTTGATGTCACCAGATTGTTTATTTATATTTCTAAATCTGATATGAAAATGTCAAATTCAAATTATTGATCTTATTTATATTAATAAAAGATATATGCATACAAAATTTCATAATTTTTTAAATTCATTTTATACTAGAATTAATGAAATTTAGTTAAGTATAATTAATTAAGTTTGATGCATTTGTATTTAGATGATTGATTTAGTATATAATGAATTTGAAAAATTATAAATTTTTACATGAATACATCACATGAATATAAAAAAAGATAAATGATTTGAATTTTACATTAGAATTTCAAATTTTGAAATATAAATAAAAAAAATTGAGTTTATAACATCTTCCGACATAAAAATTTATGACATCAAAATCCTTTTCTCAAAAATATCTCAAAAGAACAAAAAAAGAAAATTAAGAATGCTGGACATTGATGGCATGAATAGTACTTCTATTTATATTTTGTAACCATTCTTTAATTATGGCCTTCTTTACTGTACAGCTACAGCCTACATGTGATGTCTCTAAAAGGGTTACTTGTTGAATCTGGCGTGACCTGTGAATTTTTCTATCCCCAGAGATCGGTGCATTTATTGCATACTCGGTAGCAACTACCAAGAAATTCGGACTTGGTCTATTATCTAATTTGAAAAATTATTCCTCCCCTTCATATCATATATGTATCTTTTTTATCTGTACGTAAAAAATATTTATATTAAATAATTAATTAATTTATATTTAATTTTATAAATATTTATAATTAGTATAAAAAATATGTATTATTTTTTTCTGAAAGATTATTGAAACATTCAAGTTAAAAATTTTATTGTATGGGTAAAAAATTCAATTTGTAAAACTTATAATACCAAAATGTAAGATATAAATACTTTTATTATTATATATAAATATTTTCTGAAAAAAAATATAAACACATCTGATGTGTAAGTATGTAGTGCAGTTAAAGATATACTTATCACTCTATCTATTTTTGTATATTGATGCTATTAATTAGCATTTCTAATTATGTTCATGGGCCCAAGAATTTAATTGATTTTTTAGCTTAGGTTATGTTCTTAAAAAGACATGGGCCTTTCAGATGTAGCCCAAATATGCACAAGGTGCATGATTTTGCAATGCACGTTAATAAATAAATTGTATGATGATAGTGGAATCTCCCTCAGACTTTAATGAGCAATATCTCAAAAGGAACTAGAGCATAATTAATTAAGGGGTTCTCTATCCATGCAATATAAACCATAGAGAGCTAAGATTAAATTAGCCAAACTACTAAACTAGAGAGAGCTATTATTAATGCATTGAATAGAGAATTCAATAAAATAAGTGTTGCTTGTCTTTAAACAATTATCCAAATAATGGCTTCAAAAATAATAAAAAATATTTTCTCAGCTGCCCAAAATAAAATATATTTGGCAATGATGTCTTCAGCCAACCATTGCCAAATAAAACAACGATACAGATGAGAATATAGACAATTTATAGTATCTTAGAATTATGAGAATTTTATTAGCATATTTCAGATTGTAGTTTTTATTTTTATTTTTGTTTAATAATCTCATATTTCGTACATTTATCATTTTTTATGAATATCAAATTTTATATGAAGGTAACTGATTTTGTGATTGAATATTTTTCTTTCAAAATGTTTATTTATGTTATATTTTTTTAATTAGTTATTTATGTTATAGTTACACATTCAGCAATTGTATTTGTAATAAAAAGGATTTCAATGCCATAAATTTTTGTATCCGTCAATTATCAACTGCATATTCCCATCCATTTAGATATCAATGCTTTTTAAAATTTTGACATGTCCTTTAATGCTCATTAAATGCAAATATGATTTTACACCCCTTACTATACATCACACCTTAACTTTCCCTTGTTTATGATCAACTACAACTACACTAATTCTTTGTCACTAACTAAACTTAAGTTTGTTTTCCTCAAAAAAAAAAAAACTAAACTTAAGTTTGCTCAATCGCATCATTATCTCGACTCTATATCATTAAGGACCACACTAATTAATGAGAAAAGCAACTAGAAAAATAAAGAGGAATGTAATTAAAATACTCCTTACCTACATTTATCTGCATCTCAAATTTATTTATATTTTTTTAAAAAAAATATTTATGTCTAATGATAAAAATATTTATATTTTATATTATTAAGATTAAATGTTATGGAAGCTGTATTTTATTTATACAATAAAATTTTTAATTAAAATTTTTGTATAAATATTTAAGAAAGAAAAACTGATAAATATCTTCTATACTAACTATAAACACTTATAAATTCAGATATAAATAAGTTACCTATTGAGTATAAATACTTTTGATGTATATATAGAAGTGTAAGAATAATATCTCAAAAATAAAATATCTAATGAACATATATTAATTATATATAAATATTTTCCATAAAAAAATAAAAGATCCGAACATCGATCCTACTTCATACAGAAATTAATTAAGAAGACTAATTGTTGGGTCTACACACTGACTATTTTCTTCCCACCCACTTAAACTACATGTGCTTACCGATCCATACTCTTCTCACATTAAACAGTTTACACTTATTTTTTAGTGCTGCTTTGTCTGCATGTGGCACAATGAAATTGGCAAAGGCGCTCTTACTGAAGAGAAAATGTTAGCCTTGAGCGTTCCAACCACCACCTACCCTCTTCTCTTTCTCCAGCACTAGGTTTTAATGTATCCATTCAATTCAAGTTTCCTCATCTCCGTTTTCTCTCTCTACCTCGGCCTAAATGACCCCACCACCCCAAACTCTCCTCTCTCTCTAGATCTCATGATATCCTTCGTTTCCACCAGGAAACAGTACTTCTCCAAGCAAAGCTAGCTAGCCAACATACACTTGGTTAATTAAACATACCTACATTGCCTTTTCCTCCATGAGAAAGGCAATGAGAGGTAGTAGTAGTAGCATTTTGGTTAGACGAGCAATGGTGGCCTTTGGATCGGCCCTGAATGACGCAATCAGTTTCGTAGTCTTCTTGTTTCTTGACTTGCTGGACATTTTGTTTTGCTTCTTGTATAAGATTTTGGATTACTTGATGGAGGCAGAGTGGCAGCCGTGCTATTGCTCTTCTTCGCCGAAAGACATGATCACCAGCATTGGAAAGATACTGGTGTCGGAAAGCGGTGGGTCAAAGGTCGTCACGCTCTCCTCTACCAAGCTCCAACTGGAGGACATTTCGGACACACTCTATTCTCGCACTTATCGCTTCTCTGACGTGTCTCGGTTAACAGTTAACCAGCTGTGTCGCCTGAAGAGTATCTCCAGTCGTGATGCTTCACCCGTTATTTCCAGTCGTGGTGGTGCGGTGGTAAGCTCCACTGCAGGGAACCCGGCCACCACATTTACGGTGAACTCCACCATTATCCAAATGTTGCGAGGGAAGATAGGCACCCACAAATCGCACCCGGTACCACGATGGTCAGACTGTCATTGTGCCGATTGCAACCCCATTTCTCCGGATACGCTCTTTGTCAAAGCTGTAGGACCACAAGGTACATTACACAACACAACAAATCTTGTTACCGAAATAATGCCTAAATTTTACATTTTGGTTAATCAGTTGCCTCTTATTTTTCTGTACTTTGTATGCAGATGGTAAAATGGTGGAAGATGATGTTCTATTTATACATGGATTTATATCTTCGTCGGCTTTCTGGACGGAAACAGTTTTCCCGAATTTCAGCTCAGATGCGAAATCACGGTATAGGATGTTTGCCATCGACTTATTGGGTTTTGGGCGCAGCCCGAAACCTGCCGATTCGCTTTATACTTTACGAGAGCATCTGGAAATGATCGAACGGTCGGTTCTCGAGCCATACAAAGTCAAATCTTTCCACATCGTGGCACACTCTCTCGGTTCTTTGATCGCACTCGCTTTGGCAGTTAAATATCCTGGTGCAGTTAAATCTCTCACGCTCATTGCACCGGTATGTTAACTTACAAATCTCGATTGACTCCATTCTTTCAATTAAACAGGTTTTCATACATGTAAATTTTGAATTCTCTTTTGTAATTTGTATGGTGAAGCCGTTCTACCCGGTGCCAAAAGGGGAGCAGCAAGCGACACAATACGTGTTGAGAAAGGTGGCGCCGAGACGGATCTGGCCTCTGATTGGATTCGGTGCGTCCATGATTTGCTGGTACGAGCATCTAAGCCGATCAGTGTGCATTCTTTTGTGCAAGAATCATAGGTTTTGGGAGATTGCATTTAGGCTCGTCACCTTCAACAGGTTTGCCACTTTAACTAGTGAGTTCTTAATTTTTTTTTTGTTGGTGGCAAGGATACAACTAACAAAAGTAAAATATTAATTGAGAGATTTTGTTATTGATCAAAATTTTCGAAGGTTATTATATTTTGATAAATCACATTCGTTAATTTTAACTTGATCTATTCATCTATAATATAAATTTGGATCCATAATAAAATTAGTTTGTTACAATAAACGAAGATTTTTTTTTCTTTTGGCCCCTTTTTCTTGAGTGGTTCCCCTATATAATTCTTTAATTTAATTTCACTATAATAATCTAGAGTTGCCATTTTCTCTATTGATGTTTCCATAAGCTATATATATGTGGTCTTTTAATTTTTTTTTCTCTAGAATGTTGCTGTTTTCTAGTTTGGTGATCTGAAAAAACTTTTTTTGTCGAGACATCGGACAATGACATTTAGAAGATTCTATTGTATACATAATTGAATTTGGAATAGAGCTACTTTATTTATATGTAAAAAAAAAAATTGACCAAGAGTTTTAAGATGGATTACATGCATCAATCCGGGTATGTTTTCCAATTAAAATATATTAACAAGGTATGTATGTACGTAATTTATTCCGTATTAATTGTTATACGGTCATCTATTAAAATTCAGTATTGACTTAATTATATTCCAATAGAATTTATTTGTGATACTACTGTTTTAAAAAAGAAGAAGAATAAGATACTGAAGCTATTTTTAAGAAATTAAAGAGCCACAGATATTTAAAAAAAAGAAAAATGTTATGGAGATACCATTATTGATATCGTCATCGATATAGATTTATTTATATACATTAAATGAGTTATTATGTATGTTAATGGTTTTATTATGCATAATATTTCTATTATTTAACTTAAATACCATTAATACGTATAATAACTTATTTAAATTGTATAATGATAATATTGTATCAAATTAATTTACATAATAAAGCCATTAATATACATTATAATTCATTTTAAGTTGCATAATGATAATACTACACAAAATGAGTTTGTATAATAAAATCATTAATATAGATAATAATTCATTTAATATATATAATTAAGTTTCTATCGATGACTATATCAATAAGTGTATCTATGTATCAGCTAAAAAAAAAAAAACCCTAATATTTCCCCTTTTCTCGGCAGTTGGGACCAATATATTAATATAATATAACCCATTATAAAACGCTTTAATCTACTTAAAAAAAAAATTGGATATGGACAGTTCACTTATGGCGTCTGGTACGAGTAGGCCCACATACACGGTATTATATAATAATGAGCATTCAATGTGCATTAAAATAAAATTAAAAAACAAAATGTTGACTATGGTCTAGGATAGGTGGATCTAAAACAACAACCCACTTCCTAATCCAAACCCTACAAATTTCAAAGAGATAGAGACATTAATTAAGGCATCCTACTTAAATAAAACTTGGTACCTAGTACATGAGATTAATTAAGAGTTTTGGTGCTCCTGTTTAATTGAGATCTATAAAGATTTGGTAGTACTTGGGAACTTGAAGAACAACAACATGAAGATTTGATGGTCCAATTTATGATATTTATCACATTCATCAACGGCCAATAAACAATATATATAGCCCTTGCTATTCAAATTGGGAAGAAAGTGGGATTATGACTCGCCACACAGTATGGTGGTGTGTGTCCGTCTCAGAAGATCTGGATGTGAATAGTTTGTTCAACAATTTATGAACAACAAAGAACAAAGTTTAAAGATGCACTTTAATTAATTTATTGATCATTTATTTGAAGTGAACAAGGGATCTCACCTTATCCAACACGTGGCTTCTTTACTGATGGGGTTAGGAATCCAAAACATAGTTTTACTTTTACCTCTAAAAAATTTAATGTACTACAATAATGTCAAGGTAAAAATGCACAAGAGCATGTTCACTTCAATAATGTAAATACTAACTTACTAATGATTTAATGTACTGATTATTTTTGTTATTTTTAATGAATGTTACTAATTACAAACACGTGTATTGATATTAATGTTATTCAATATACAGTAATAAATGACATGTTACTGCAATTACTTTAGATGACAATTTCACTTGATGTTTGATATTTTGATAAAGTATGTATTATTTTATTAATACTAAATTAGAAAGTACAATGTTAGTTTACGGTTCATGTAATTTAGGCAATTTTGTCTTAAACAAAATACATAAGTAGAACAATTAATTGTATATATCCTAACCACATCTATGTTATTCATAAAGAGCAAACCTCCATTTTGGTAAGGAGGAAATTACAAGACAAAAGCAAAGGAAATTGTGGGCTTGAATAAAATTAATTTAGATTAACAGTTTGACAGATGCTAATAATTCTTAATCAGTACTTGAATTTGTTAAATGCACGGTCTTGATGCTTATTGGAACTATTCTGCTTTCTACAAATAGATTATTAGTCTTTTACTCATATTTTTGTTACTTGTATGAAATCACATTGTAGTTTCTAAATTAATGAGCTTATTTACATGAAGAAGTTTTTATAATTTCAGAAAATGGTGGTATAATTCTTTCATAACTTGTGATTTTTTTCCCCAAATACATTATATTATTGAAAAATATTGGGCGTCCCTTGTCAAGCATAAAGAAAACACCCCATAAAACAAGAATAATTGCATAATTTTTGATTGACTTTTCATTTCAATAACAGGGTAAGAACGTACTTAATGGATGGTTTCTTCGGTCACCACCACATCGGCTCCTTCCACACGCTACATAACGTCATCTGTGGGAGCGCCGGGAAGGTAGAAACATACCTCGACATAGTGCGGGATCAGCTCAATTGCTCAGTTACAGTGTACCATGGAAGGAACGATGAACTCTTGCCGATCCATTGCAGCTATGCCGTCAAATCTCGAGTTCCCCGGGCGCAAGTGAAAATAATCGACAGCAAGGATCATGTCACAATTGTTGTTGGTAGACAGAAAGCCTTTGCAAGAGAGCTAGAACAAATTTGGAGGAATGCAAAGAGTTGAAACAGCATCAAATCCAATTTTTAGTGCATATAACTCACAAAAAAAGGAAAAACAAAATAGGATGGAAATTTGGCATCAAATGAAAGAAATTATTGGATATTATTTTTAGAGTGAGGTGTCGGTAATTTTCCGTTGGCTCATAATTTTTTTTCTTTTGTTTTTTTGCATTTTTTTCTAAAGTTTGAACCTGTTTTTTCTTTTTCTTCTTTTTCAATTCAATCTTGTACTGTCTTGTGTATTCTCTTTCTCTCTCATAATTCTGATGTGAGAAATCATAAGACTTATGTCAGAAAGATATAGTTACATGAAAATTTATTCAGATTGTATTTACATTTGGTTTATCTCTATACTAATAATATACCCTTGTACGTATATATATATTCATCTGGAAATCTCTTAACTCTTAATCTCACAAATACTTCAGAGATGAGATAAAGTATGTTATAAATTATTAAATATAATCTAATTAACATGTAAAATGCTACATACAAAGTTAAACATTTGTATCAATCAGTTGAAAATTTTAAAATATAAAAGGAAAATTATATAAAATGAAATTTAAAATAATTTTTTTTGCATATTGAGCTCAAAAAATAGTACATGGCTGACCTACATTTTTGGGTCCAGTTCTGTAATTGCATTTATGACATTATAAATCTCAAGCCCATTTTTGTTATTCAGATTTTAAAAGCCCTATAACCTTGTCAGCTTTACAGTTGGCAAACTGGCTTAAAATACGGTATGATAAATAATCATATTTACTCTTCACAGCCACTGTCAAATTTCTCAAAAAAAGAAATAATCATAGTTTTGCAACTATACTATTTAACATTAAAATAATGAATTGTTCTGCCATGAGTTCACCTATTATGGTACATTTATTTAATATTTTCAAACCGTTGTTTAAAATAAAAACTAATTAAAATTGTAAATATATTATTCATCATTGGAAATGACACGTGTCATACTTCGATCAATTTGAAAATTGTTTAACCTGGTATCAGATAACGTAATTTTTTGTGACTGGATTTAAATAATTTTTGATAAATGATCAATCATATTTTAAATTGATTTAAATTTAGTATATGCCATATTAAAATGATAGATAGCATATTTTGAATTTTATAATTTTAATATAAATAATATTATTTTAAGTATCAAATAAAAATACTTAAAGATGGGAAATTACATGACAATGGGTCATTTTCACAATTTTTACAATTGAATTTCAAATAGGTCTGAGACAAATTTAAAAAAATAAAAATATTTATAGACATATATTCTTAAATTTATAAGTTGATTGTGTTTCAAATATTATGCAATTTAAGTATCTTCTAATATTCATTAAGGACCGTTAAATATGGACCATTACAAAATTTATATAATGTTAATGATATTTGATGAAATATTAAATAATACTTAAAATACATGAAATTTAAAATACAATCAATCTATAAATTTAAAAATATATCTATATTTTTTTTAATTTATTTGAATATTCATTGTTCCTCTCATACTTAAAATAATATTTACTCTAAAATTACCTTAATCTAATTGGGTTTGTTTGGGAAATCAAAGAATAATATTATTCGAATAATAAAAATAGAATAGTAAAAAAAATGATAATATTAAAGAGTGCTGTCCTCATATTATTTGAAAGAGTGAAAATATATTTGACAAAATACATATTGAAATAGCATAATTAGTATTATTTTGATTGAAACAATTGAAAACTACTCTGGTATTCGAATAATATAGCCGAATAGCAAAATAATTTATTCCAACCGTTATTTTGATTGAAACAATTGAAAACTACTCTGGTATTCGAATAATATAGCCGAATAGCAAAATAATTTATTCCAACCGTTATTTTGATTGAAACAATTGAAAACTACTCTGGTATTCGAATAATATAGCCGAATAGCAGAATAACTTATTCCAACCGTTATTCCGATTCATTCTTTTGTGTTTGATACATACACTATTGCAGACGGAATAGTGTATTCCACTCTGTAATAGCATTACCAAATGGACCCAATTTTATTTTATTTCCTCTTCCCTGTGAAATGGTACAATCCAAACCAGGGAGTGACAATGTATCTGGATTGAATTTTTTTTTTTTTTTGGTGGTGTCGGCTGCGCATTGAATATGAGTCACGTAAGAGACCGTTGAATTCCATGTCATGTCAGATATTACCACGGTACATTTGCTTTTATTGGAACAATAGCGCTTCATATGTAGACAGCTTTAATACAATAGTACTAGTATTATTTCATCACCATTGTTAGAAACTTAGAATCTTCTCTGTTCACACTTCCTCGGAGGTTATGGTTAGGCTTGATGAAATTGCTTGTTAGGTGGTTTTGACCTTCCTATACTTTCTCATCACTTTCCCAATTAATTTATAGATGGAAAGGATGTCAAGAAAGTTAATACTTCCTTATAAAGAAAAAATAAATTAGATATATATTGTACATACCTCAATATCATCATCCATCAATTATCCTCTTAATTATTTTTGCCCAATTTTTCAAAAGAAAATTAATGTCTAAATTTGCATTACACTAATAATCATGTGTGTATTTTGTAGTAATCAAGTGGACATCAATGTAATTAATTGATACAAATATGCATTTTAAGTGTGCATTTGAGCTTAAAATATTCATTTTAAGGCGATTTATACAATAACATGTAAGCTTAAAACAATGCATTGTACAATAGTTAATTGTGCATTGTGCAATAACCAAATGTTTACTTCAATAGTTCAGATAAGAAGACAGTTATTGACAACTGTCAAAATGTATTTTAAGACATTTTAATCATATCATCTCATTTTTGACGTGATCATTTGATTTGTTTAATTATCTTGATCGAATGATTTATATTTTCTTTCTTCTTTCTCTTCATTTAGAAGTGCGTTTGTTATATCTAAGAATGTTATGTAATTTTTTAAAATAATTCACTCTTTGTAATCCTATTAAGAGATTTTTATAAATCTAATTGTGTTATTCTTAAATATATAATATTTTTTATGAGAAAAAATATTTCATTTTAAGTTTGCCACATGTAGCATTGTAGTTAAAAATTATTTTTTTTTATTTTTTTTGCAAAAATTATTTTTCGGAGACAAGTTTACAAAATAGTCCTAGTAAATTTAATTTGCAAAGCAACTTCTTCCTTACAATGAGAGAGAGAGAGAAACCTCCAATTGAACTAACGAGAACACTTTAGGTGCTAATTCAACCAGAAAAAAAAATCTAACACCTGATATTAAAAATAGTAGAGGACCACAATGAGAATTTTCTTTCAATTTAAATTGGTAAACTGTACACCTAGACTGCTGTATATATATCCTTTCTTTATTTATTTATTTTGGAGGTTTGCACTGCTATAAACTGTGTAACGTCTTCATTTTAATCCACTAATGCAAGTCATGATGTGAAAACATTTTAATTTTAAATTTAGTAGTATTACATATTAGGTCCTTTGTCTAATATTATGGATCCAAAAGAAAGAGGTGCAATACAGAAACATAAAGTATTCATTGAAAAGAAGTACAGTTCTAACATAAATAATAAAATTAATGAAAGTTCTTATTTCAAATAAAAAGAAAAGTATACACTAAAAGCATGAACACACCCATATTTTTAATTACACTAAAAGCATGTCACAAACTCATTGAAACGTATAGGTGTCAAATTATAACCTAAAATTGATCTTTCATAAGTTACTAGAAAATATCATTGTAAATTGTTCTTTAAAGAGAGAGACGAGAGAGAAGTGGAAGAAAAGACAGGCAGAGAATAAAAAAAATCTTCATCTTAGTACACACAAAAAAGAAATTGATGGATTGAGATAAAAAAAAAAGAGAAAACCAGGAGTAACAACAAGATTGAAAGAAGATAACATGAGGATATGATGGGAAATTAATTAAAATAGAGACAATTTCTTACATATTCCTTAACTCAAAAATGTGCAATTACCCGTTCATCCTCTAATTCACAATTTAAGTTAAAGATGAGAGTCTAAACTATTTAAATTAATTTAAATATTCATAAATAATTTTCCATCTGAATTTAGAACCTATAATTTTCTATATGGAGAGCATTATTGTTATCACTAAATCAAAAATTAATTCAAAATTCATAGGTTAACTTTAGTTAAAAATATTTTTCTTACTCATGCACGTAATGTTATTTTGGTGAGGTGGCCATCATACATCAGCTCATTAATATACTTTATTGTTGAGGGTAATTTAAAACAATTTGATGAATTAAAAGGTCTAAAAAATTTTATGAACTGAAATTAAAAAGGATGATACTTTAAGGACTATCGTTATAATTTACTTGAATTATAAGGATATTTTGAGCTACCACAACAGAACTTAAAGACACGTAATTATAACAAATTTTTTGTTTGCATGCATTATGAAATTATTCCTAATCAGTGACATTTTGCTTCTTTGCTTGTATACTGTAAATCAGGAAACTTGCTTTGGATGCATATATCATTCAGCTAATGAATTCTCAATGGTGAAAAGTCAGGTAAAAAAAATATACTCCTCTTTGATTTATTTGTCCCTATCGGTTCCTCTTTACATAATTCTTGTTCTAAATTATATTTTGTTTTTATTGAATATGTAGACATCAAATGATGATGCACTCAAGTTAATTGACAACCTTTTATATGAAGTACTTTCTCAATAGAAAAAAGCACAGAAATATTTTCTATCTTCTGTGTTTTTAACAGTAGTCATAATTATTACATATGTAGGTAGGAATTTATAAATGTGCCGTGGTGTGCCTACACGTGCCAGACGGACGTGTTGTGTCATGTAAGCACATGTCAAAACTAACACGTGTCGTGCCGTGCTATGTTTTTTTACAGTGAGGCTAAGAACGGCACTTCTAATGACACGACATGTTTTGACACACCGTGTCTAGACGTGCTTACACGTGTTTGAATGTATTTTAATCTTTTAAATTTAAAATTCTGATTTTAATTATTAAAAATATTTAAAAATTCGAAAAAAATTAAAAAAAAATCAGAAAAAATAGAAAGAATTTCATAGAATGAAGGAACATTTTTTTCAATAATAATTTTTTTTAAAATATGCTTGTAATAACTATTAAAAATATATTATAATAATTATTTTTTTAAAATTTCATAGACATGCTTAAACATATTTAAACGTGTCTAAATGTATCACATACCGTGCTGTGTTCAGTACGCTTATCACCTAACACAACACGTGATACGTCAAATACGATACGTCTAAGTATGTGTGCCGTATTTTGACCGTACCTAAACACATATAATTTATATCGTGTTCATGTATCACGTATTTTTGTTGATATCCTATATGATATGTAGGATTTTAGATCCAAAGAAGGGCTTTGTGTTATGAATTGGTTCGCGGGAAAGAATCTATATAGATAAGCAGTAGGACATCATACAGGTAATGATGGTAGTTCATTAAATTTCTATTGGATCTTTCTTTTCCCTTTTCTTGTTTATCTTCTTATGTGTCTCTTCATTTGTCATTTCCACATAACTCCAGCATGGAAATAATGTTATATTGGTGGCAGCAAGAGGGGGTCACTGTTTAAATGATGGTGATAAATGTTCATGTATGCTTTCATTTTTTTTTTCCTTTTGTGACTTATTCTTATTTAGTTGGGTGGAGTGGAATCAAAGAACATGAAAATTTTAAAACATCTGTCAAAAAAGTTCAAACAATTTAATAAAGAAGGGCAATGCTGGCTTGTTCCTTGAGAGAAGCTGAGCTGGAATGGTGCTGTGTAAAATACTATAGCAGTACATAAATACAGGTTGGTTAGTTAACAGATCTCATCCCATCCACTTTTTTCTCTTTTGTCTTCAGCAATTATTGTCATTTTTAGCAGAGCCAGTTCTTTGATAATTTCGGTTCCATGTATTCCATCTGTATTCGCAAACTTGCATACAGAATTTTTGTATCTACCAACCATAACAGATGCTATGCATCAGCTTTCATGGTATCAGCTGTCTATTTAAAAAACCTCAACTTTGGTGACTCTGTGAAGTGTGTGTTGTGTTTTGAGACAATCCCTGGGGTTTTGCCTTTGGGATTGTAGTTAGTTTTTATTTTGTTTGTTGTGTTTTTGTTCAAAACTTTGTAATGTTAATGTTTCAGTTAATGAAACGGACATATATGCCTTTTTTTTTAAAAAAAAAAAAGGAATTTTAATATCCGAATAACCGTTCAAATACAGATACATATACGATTTTAAATTTATAAAGCGGATAACGGATATTTGATTATCTATATCTGTATTTTTTGAAAATGCAGATATCCGATTAACAAGATATATACTTTATAATTTAATATTTATTATGAAAAAACTTATTTTGTTATCATTATAATTAGACATATAATATGATTTTATTTTTTTTATAATATTTGTATTTATTTGTAGATAATTGTATTGAGAAAATAACTTTATAATAAATTCGATTCATTTCATAAAATTTAAAAAATTTCATATTTATATCTGAACTATATCCGTATTTTCTGTATTCATATCCGAAAAATTTATGTAGAATTCGAGACATATATAGCACCTTTGTTGAAGGAACTACTAGTTCCTGTGGTCTCTCTCTTTTGTATGTCTGTACGAATCTCTTATGATACTATCAGTGTTCTCTTTGGGCAATACTGGCATCAATCTGTTGCTTTCTCCTCCACCTTTTTGTATTTGTAGATAAGAGTATTAACTGAGTATTTCATATAATTATTTATATTGTATTTATATCAGTATCTCTATCTGTAAATGCATTCTCTTTTGGATATTCAGACCTTGTTAAAATCCAAAAATACAGGTCTAAATTTAATTGGATAGGAAATCCAACACCATGTATCGGGTCATAAACACAAATCAAGATCAAACATTGTTGTCAGCTTAATTGGTTCAGCATTTCAACTCTGATTCTCTCTATCTCTCTACTTCTATCGATCTCAAAAATTAGAAAAACTTCCAACCAGAAAAGATTATGGATCTTGACTGATCCAATAAATGTTAAAAGAATTGAAGAGAATGATTAGTGCTACTTGAGAAACAACAGTTATCCTGAGAGCTGGCAAAACCTACTAGTGGCAACAAATGCACAGTAGAGACTAGAAAGTAGAGAAAATCATTAAAACAAAATAGAAGAATTCAATAACCATTTTGTCTTGGCCTTTGCTATAATTGGAATAGAGTAAGATGATCAAAAGAAGGAATGAACAGTTAAGAAAATACACCATAAAAGAATTACTTGGTATATACCATAATTAAGCAGCTTGCCAGAAACAATGTGATCAAGAGAATTGTGGTTGCTTAGCAAAGCCCAAAATGGTCAATTGAAAAGTTAAAGCAACTAGTTATTCAAGGGGCAATCAACAAGAAAAGGTTAACTCGGCAAAGCAAAGAATTCTAAAATTTTATAAATAGGAAAATTGCAAGTAGAAGGTTAATTCAGAGAATTAACTTGCTGAATTGCAAATTATCAAAGTAAATAAAGCACATAAAAGACTTGATAAGCAATATACAGCTATCCAAGGTTAACAAAAGTATAATTTCTTGTTGATACCAGAATTAGGAGAGTGCAATTTGGCCATGCTCTTTCATACAGTTTCCATGTACCAGTACTGTGGTCATATAATGCTACATGCATAAAGCTATACATGCCAGTAAACAGAAGCCCAATAATGGCCTACATGAACCATTAAGAAATATCACTGTATTGGATCTCACTACCAGATTGGACTAATTGGCAACTTGTAGTATACCTCAATCCAAGGCATGTACTTTACACTGTTTTGTCCTTAATTTCTGAGACAATAGGATGATAGAGGTTCTAGTGTGTAGCTTTCTTCGATAAAATGGATCAGAAAGAAAATAAATTTATAACAAAACTTACTGAGGGATCGTATATTCGTATATTCACCATGTAATAATCTCTGAAGGCCCAGATGTAGCCCAAGAGATCAAAAAATTCAACTATTTAATGCCTATGAATTGAGCCCAAAGTATTTCATCGTGTCTTTGGGTCGAGTATCGTCTCCTCTGGGTTTAGGAAGGATTCATATCCTCTGTTCGTTGCACCGTACAGCGTAACGTACTGTTCGTCTGATTGCGTTAATATTCGTACAAAATAAATGTCAGAAAAACCCTCTTATTATCAATCTATCTGTACGTTGTGCAGTACAGTGTTGCGCAGTAGAAGAGGAGGAACCTTAAAGGAAACTCGTGCAAATAAACCTCTTTGATTAATTATGAAAGGGAAATAAACATGATTATGAATTATGATGATTCGACTAATTAAACTTTTCTAGCTTCAATTAATAGCTGAAAGCACAAGTGCGTCATCAATTAGATAGTTACTTCACTAATAAATCTGACAAATGCATGAATTCATATTTGATGAGGACCTTAATTAGTACTAGTTTGATGACATGTCAGACTCAAACAACACCTTGAGACAGACTTATCATTAATTACCAGCAATCATATCATCTTGAGTGGAGTGTTTTCTTTTTCTTCTCTTCTCTCTTTTATTTTTGTTTCTATTTCTATTTCTTTTGTTCTTTCGTCGTGTTAATCGGATGAAGCTTTTTCTCCGCTTTCTTTCTAGCAAGACGCGCTTTGCTTTTGAAGAAAAATGTGTGGGAAATATCATAATCGATACTATAATTGATATCGATTTTGTTTTTCAGATTAAATGTATTATTTTTCATATCAATTACTTTATTATACAACTTATTTTTTTATAATATTTTTATTATTCAACTCAAATATCACTAATATGAATAATGATTCACTTAAGTTGAATAACAAAAATCATTAATATGAATAAAAATTTATTTAATTTGAATTATAAAGTTGATACCGATTACGATATCTGAATATCAGCTCTCCCTTTGAAGAAAACTATTAAAAAGATCCCATGGTTTTATCTCCTTCTTCTTTGGTTGAAATCGGATATGATATGACCGAATATTAAGTCCAGGTGGCATGTTTCTATTGGCAAGGAACAGATTAGTAATTATTAATTAACTAAGTAGCCAAGGCCAAACAGTGAATCACGCACTGAACAGAAATCTCCATGGTTATAATTCATAAACAAGAATCTACAACTAAAAAATAGAAGAAGAAAGAGGCATGAATGAAGGTCGTTTTCATACTCCACTGCCATCCATTTTTTTTTATTTTTTGGTGCATGGATTGGGTATAATGTTTAAATTTTTTGACAAAGATGCGATTGTGACTATACCACATAAATTTATAAGAAAATTTTGTTCAATCAGGAATAGTGGCGGAGGAAAAATTTTGTAGTGATGTCAATAATGTCATTTTTATAGAAATTAAATACAAAAATTAACTAATTTATTAAAATTTTAGAGTAATTTGACAAATTTTAATGGAATCATTCACGTTATTATTAGTAATATGACTCTCTCACTGACCAATAGGTCCAAGAGAACCTATAGTTGGTATCATAACTTTTATTTTATGGGTTGTGTCGATCGGACATCTCAATTAAGTATGAGATATAATTCTTACAAAAATACGACACGTATTGATATGTCATGTTTATATTTGAGATGTGTCTTTTTTTTTATTTTGGATCATATTAGAAGCATTGAAAAATTGAAAAAATAAAAAAAATATTGAAGAAGAAAGTACAAAAGTTGTGAAAAAATTTAAACTTAAAAATATATTTTTTAAATGTTGTAACAGCATAAAAGAAAATAAAAACAAATTGAACAAAATCAAAAGTTGGCAAAAAAGAACAAGCCTTGCTAGCTGCGTTCATAAGTGTCAATTCATACCAAACGTGTTGTAATGTCTCCACCATGTGTCACGTACATGTTTGACATTTAAACGTTATATCGAGTTGACGAGCCTCCTAATGCTACACATGACGTGTGAGCGTAACACGTATAAATATGTATGCCGTATCTATAATATGTTCAAACTCATGTGTGTTATGTTGTATATCACATGCTAAATATTAGTGGGGATTTATTGATAATCAATTACTTTAAAAATCTTAACACTATAAAATATTATTCATATTTTTTAAATTTGATAAATAAGATGTAGTATATATTTTGTACAAATCTTATACACTGAATATAATGAAAATTTATGCAAAATTTATTATTTATCAAATTACATAAATTAACTACGATCCATAAAATATGATATTTAATAAAATATTAAATAAATTTAAATTACATAAAAATTGATACCTGATTAATTTATAAAAAAATCAACAAATGAGAAATTTTTTTGTTCTCCTAAATTTCATCCCTCAAAATTGTCCATCAACTATTCCATCTCAGCACTTTCCTTTTTCAGGTATATTTCCATTTTTTATAAATTTTCACACTTCATAATCTGATATAAATACTCCAATAACTAGATATAAACACTTTATATGATCAAACATAAACACTTATGTGTAGTAATATAAACACTGGAAGTATTTCACATTTAATCATGAGGCTTAATGCTACGACTCTTAGCAACGTGTTACGACCCGTAATAATGTGACATCAACAATTAGATATAAATACTTATTAGGCATAAATACATCTTGTTATTAATATAAATGTCTCATCAACTAGATATAGACACCCTCTTAATAAGATATAAACACAACTCATGATCAAGTTCATACATCTTTTGATCAATAACATTAACAGATTTATGATAAGATATAAATACCACCTGTATTCAAATATAAACACTCATATGATAAGATATAAATACTTTCATACTAGAACGATTTTAAACACATTTTTTTTTTGCATACTACGTATAATTATGTATCATTTATAATAAAAATAGTTTAGAGGTAATTTTACTAGATTTTTTTTTTTGGAGATATAATTAGCGCTACTCTTACTTTGTACGCTATCTCCAAAAGTAATGCAAGTGCAGCATATTGCTTTCTTTTGTTAATTAATGTTACCTCGTGGATAGACGACAAAATGACAAAACCTAGTAATTAAGAGCATCATCATCAAGTCGAACAAAAAGTGTACACATCAAGACGCTTTAACAAGCCTTACAAATGTTATGTTATAATTGCAAATCGCTATAATACAATTTATATTTTTAATGAAGAGATACTGATTTAACTTTTTATTAGTGGCATTAAATTTTAAAAAGATGTCAAACAGGAGCCTTTTATTTCCGGAAAAAAAAAACTAATGTTTGTACCAAAAATTAGCAACAACTCACTGTAATATGGTTCAATAGAGAAGTATATATAATATATTCATATGATTAAATCCAAGGAATATCTTTTTTTTCTAATGTTTCGTATAAAATTGAATCATTCTAAAATGATATGTTGTTTTTTTTTTGTTGATATTCATGATTAACAAGATATTATTGGGTTCCATTTATACATTAAAAAGTTCCTATTTTATGCATGTTAATCCAAAAAATAAGTCGAGGTTAGTTATTTGAACTCTTCCATTAAAATTGTATGTATATCATTAATAATTAACAGAAAATGGACCTAGCATCAGAATGCTCTTCTAGTGGTTATGTACTTATGTTTATTTGACTATTATTGAAATCAAAATAATCAAAAATAAAACTTAAATACATTTTTTACATTTTAGATCGGATTCAAGTAATGATATATTTTGATGCTCATAAAATTACAAATGCATAAAAAAAATATTAGAATTTGAAGAAGTCAGTCGTATCATATCACTCATTTGTCTGATTTTGTTTGTTTTCTTTATTCTCATTGGACTACTCATGAGAAATTTCTCTTCATTTAAAACACTACAAAATTTGTCATTGAATAATTTGACCTTTGGGCAGTATTTTTTAATGCATTTTGTACATAACCAACACAAACTTTAAAAAACATATTAAATTCCCATTAACCGTTTAAATGGTTTTTTGACCTTCTAGCACTAAAATTTTCTAAACACATTTCTTAGTTAAATGACAATATAAATTAAAAAATTAAACCACTAAATGACTCTATTTTCGAATGTTTTTTAAGATAAATATGAGGGTCAAAAAATTTAAATTTAAATATTCATAAAAAACTCTTATTTGAATTTTAAACTTGTAACTTCGAACATGAAAAACATTGTTTTTGCTCTGTTTTCGAATGTTGTTAAAGTTTTTTTTTTAAATCTAAATCCAACAAAAAGTCTATAATCCAATACATAATCCTATAAATATTAAACTTTATAATTTATAAATATATTTCAGAAGAATCATCAAAATCATCAAATATTGATCTTATCAAGGATCATCCCATACTCCCATCCCCTCTTCTATATATTTACTATCTTTTATGAAGCTAAAATGTAGCACAGCGGCGCATGAATAGGTGTCCCAATCCCAACAACACAGGACATCTCCATTCAATAAACAAATGGAGATGATTCGGCCACGACAATCCAAGTCCAATCTCTTTAGTTCGTGCTAGGAATTAATTAGAAAGACCCGCGAAGCGAAAATCTCTCCTCCTCTTAATTACAAGTCTCATCAAAAAGCTCGTCATATTTTTTTCCTAGATAGAATTCACCAGATAACTCTTTCCCAAATGTACCTCAATTAATATACATACACCACTATTTTTCTAAATTCTAATCCATCTCTCTCTCTCTCTCTCTATCTTTCTCTCACTGTCTCACATGACAATCCAATAGCATATACCTCCAGTTGGCGCGCTAGCTCCAATTCATTCATGGAAGGTCCTGTTGAAGTACCGGTACGCACGCTTCAGAAGAAAGAGGAAGTGCTTCCCACGTACCAAACACCCGGTACGAGCGGCACGGTGACGGCGACGGAAACGGCCGCTTGGTTATTGGTCGGAGCTTCTCTGCTGTTGGTGGGTCTCGGTGGGGCCGCGCTGTTGGTGTGGTGGGCTCTTGAGTTTCATCCCTCGAACGAACAGCTGTGGATGGTGCCGGTGAGCTTGGTTTTGCTCGGTACGCCAATGGTTGCATGGTTGTCGATATTCACCTCGAGTGCATGCCGGAGGTTCGACATGATGCTGAACATGCAAACCGCCGGGTCGACGATGCAAGATGCGGCGTTAGTGGTGCAAACTGAGAAATGAAATGGTTAATTAATCTGTGGTTCCTTTTCCTTTCATGTGAATTGTGATGAAGGTTAGATGATCAATTTGAGTTTCTTCTTCCTCTTCCTCTTCCTCTTTTTCGTTTGTTTAGATCTTGAAGAAATACACGAGTTAGTGATCGATCAAGGGATGTGATTATTTCCATCTATATCTATCTACTCGTTTCTCAATTATATGCACATGTAAATAATGGTGAATTATTGAAATAGAGAGAAACTAGTAAATTTTGTCAATTTCTTCTTCTTCTTCTTCTTCTTCTTCTTCTTCTTATCAAATGCTTTCTGCTAGTTGGTTGAGAAGTCGATATTAATGGAACATCGAAAGAAGATTACATATCATTAACTGCCAAATGAATTCCGTTTGTTTCTGTTGGTTTCGTCCATTTCAGAGCGTTTTGAGAGCTATCCTACACTACTACCACTATAGAATATGTTCATATGTATAAAATATAAAAATTCCTTACGGAAGTTTGGAATTCGGATATGGGAAGGGAAACTATGTTTTGCTAATTTGATAAAAGCGAATATTCGTCTCTAATTAATATCTCGAGAATATTTTCGGTATCGATATAATGATCAATGCGCGCATGTATGTGTTCCTTTCTTAAGCGGAGGGATGATTCGATGTCTATTTGATCAAATTTAATTTAAATTTAATTGACAGAAAAATCGTTCGATGGTATTAAAATTGGCGTCAAATTTTTACTCCGAAACTTTGATATTTATGCAGAATATAAAATTTAGTGATTCGATAATAAATAATATTCATCAAATTCAAATTTAATTTAATAAACATAAGATCACCTCCCGTTCTCTTTCTCTTTGTCATTTTCTGTTTTGTTTCTTCTGTATGTTTATTTGTAACACATCATATGCGGATTTTTTTATTTAAGAAACATAATATTAAAAATTAAATAAATAAGAAAATGGGGTGAATAATTATAAAAATAGGATACACGGTTTTTGAAAATCTGTTCCAAAATATATTTTTAATATTTTTTATTGAAATACGGATTTTGAAAATTCATCCTCTAATAAAATATTATTTTTTATAAAAAAATGTTAAAATCATGTATCGAGTTTCAAACAAGCATAATTTTGATAGGGAAGTCCGTAAAAAACGTTTAATATCAATTCAGATAGTCGTTTCAATAAAAAATATATTTTAATGAGAGACGGAGTTTCAAAATCCGGCCCTCAACTCGAAGGAAAATCCGTCCCTCAATAAAAAAAAATATTTTTACTGGGGGGCGAATTTTAAAACCTCATCCTACATTAAAATATTATTTTTTATAAAGAAAGGATAAAAGCACGTTTGAGGGCGGATTTTTAAAATCCATCCCTCCCATATTTGTGATTTCTCATCCGATTTTCTTATTTAATTAATTTTAAATATTAAATTTCTTAAATAAATAAAAATCGGCACCATATGTTTTTGATCTCTCTTGGACCAATAAAAAGCAAACTAGCTTGTGCTCCACAAAAAAAAAAGGAAGAAAATTAATTACTGCAGTAACTAGCACACTTTTATTTTCTATATTTATGACAAGGACATCTATGGTCCAACTTATAATTATCTATTTGGTCATTATTTAGTCAAGATGTCATAAAATGAAAATTTTTCAAATTTTTTTAAGTTGATTGATAAATGGCCAAATTAAATTTTTAATTGGATTAAATTTGATTTAATTATATCTTATGTAGATAGTTCTAAACCCCAGTGACCCAAAAAAGTTCAATAAATTAATGCACCATAAAGATGGATGCATATATGCACAGATAATTCTAATAAATGATGAAATTATTCTTAATAGCTAATATCTAAGATGCAATTAATTAAATTTTTGAAATTTATAAGCAATAATCCATTCATGATCAGAATAAAGATGCTATGGATGTTATGGATTATTGCTCTAGGCACTTCATGATGTGGCAATATGCCCACAAATTTTTTTAAAAAAAAATGAAAAATGTTGAGATGCAACGATATAATAATTGGTGTAGAGATGATTGGGATTGGTGATTAGTTTAATTTAATCCAGTTATAATTTATTGTGACTGGATATTTTACAGGTGGTATGGAATTTCATGCATCTAAATAAAATACTCTGATTAATTGTTGTGCACTGTTGTTGACTTGTCAAAGAGCTACGATGGAATTTTAATTGTTTTATGACATCAATTAATATATGTACTATTTAAATATTTAAATAAGAAAGATGATAATAGTTTTCAAATATTTGTCCTCAAAAAAAAATCCCCAAAAATTGACCACAAAATACTAAAAATAAAAGTTAACAAAGTGGTCTCACTCCTTGTCTTATAGTTTTTGGAGCTATTTATACTAATAATAATAGCTATTTAAACTTAACTTGCTAATTATTTATAACTCGTATTGGCAGGTATTTATTATAATTTATTTGTAGTGACGAAAGACCTTATTTATATTGATTTCACTAGTTATTAATATCTTGTGTCATAATTTTTTTTATAGTGTTAGGCATTGATTCATAAAGAGTGGAGCTATTTACAGTTGTTAATAATCTTATTTATATTAATTAAACTAGTTATAAATAAAGAATGTAATATTTTTCTTTGATGGCGCTTGGGGAAGCTATTTATAGTAATCTGTCATTAGTAAAATAATTCAACAAAAATTATTCTGCAAAGAAGTTACAAATAGATTTTATAATGATTATTCAAAAATTATTTTAAATTAATAACAATTGTACAAATTAAAACCGATTGGTGAAAGAAAAAATTTTCTGAACGATGCATATTTTTGAAACAATCAAGAATTTCAATCACCATTGTCTATCATCAATGTAATAATTCAGAAAGAAACAAATGCATAAAAGCAATGAACAACATCCAAATTTGTTACCTTATGCAACCAAAAAGTTGTTAACTTTCGTCTAAATCAGAAGAGAAATGAAAAATGGAGGATGAAAAATATTAATAGTTTTGACATTTAAAAATATTATGCATTTGGGTAGTGAGAGGGACTCACGGAGGGAGAACACGGTGAGAATTGATTTATAGAAAAGGAATTTGAATTTTAAAGATTAAATCATGTTTTAAAATGAAAGGGTGTTTGCATAAATTTTGGAAATGGAAGGATGAGGATTTTAATCTTTATTTTTTAAATAATTAGAATACATTTATAATTTTATTTTATTTTAATTTAAATAATATTTTAAAAAATATGTATAGTAAGAATTATATGTATCATAAAAATTGATTATATATTAAAATTATTCATATTAAAATAATATAAATCTGAAAAAAATATATTGTATCTCATTCAATGATACAAAATATAATTCCATAATAAGGCTACTAGAGTCTGTTACTTGGATGGGGATCATAGCATAGTATAAATGGACAAAATTGAAATAAATATATAGATATATACGAATAAAGAAAAAAATTTAGAATTGAAAAAGGTCAATAATTGAGTTTAGTATATTAAATTTTATGAGGAACCTAAAAGATAACTATATTTGTATTTTTGTAAAAAAGAGGGATCACTTGATAATGACTATTTTCACAATCTTGACAATTAAATTTCAAATACTTCGAAAAAAAATCTTAAGAATAAAAAACTTATAGATATATTTTTTAACTTATATATTAATTGTATTTCAAATTTCATATAATTTAAAGGTCATTTGTTTTTCATAAAAGATCATAAAAAAAGTATATAATTTACAATAGTCCCAATTTAATGATCCTAAATGAAATATCATATAACAATTAAATTATATAAAATTAAAAATACAATCAATTAATAAATTCAAAAATATATTTATAAATTTTTTTTTAAAACCTCATATTAAAATTATCAAAATATCCATTGCGAATGAGCCCCCCCCCCCCCCCCCATTTGCAAATATCATAAAATTTAGCAAGATATTTTAATTTTTCAAATCTATAGGGGTTGACTCCTTTGTCTTTTCCTCTCTTTACTTCCTCGCATGGCGCATCTCGCACTTTGTGATCTATATTTGTTCAACTTGTAAAAATAAAACACACTTTTTGAACATCTAGAATGGAGAATGGAGATATCCATGCGAGATGTAAATGATATCTCCTAACAACAGAAGCTTTCTTCAGCATTCAAATATATAAAAGCTGCCTTTTTGTTTAATTTAGAAAGTTCATCCTCCGTTTCATAAATAAAATTAAATTAAATTAAAATTAAATAAATATTAAATTATTTTAAAATTTTAATGTTTAGTAGTAGCCAAGTAAGTAAATAAAATAGTAAGAGTACATGTGTTCAAAATCATGAAATTTAATGAGTTAATTTTAATTTGTTTTTATAGATGTTTTAATTTATTTCAGCATAAATCGTTTTCATTTGATGTATTAAAGTATTTTAAAATATTTAAATTATCTCTACTCCATTTACCAAACCCTCAATTTGGTGAAGATCCAAAATGTCTCCATACGAAACTTAAATGAACTTTTTTTTAAATAAAAAAAGTTTATAAATAATATTCACGATTCAAAATACATTTTTTGTTTTGCAAATATTGTTCATATATAAACATATTTACATTATATTATACGTACTAGTTTTACAAATTTATAAATATAATTCGTAAAAAATGAATACAAATAAAATTTGATTCCCGGACACTAAAATTAAACTTTTCAAATTTTCATATATGCAACTTGTTCTTTCTTTAATATTTTTTTTTATTTTCATATTATTATATTAAAGAAAACAAAACAAAAAGTGCATATAAACCAAGATGTCACATTAGTTAAAGAATCCGAACTACCCATACAATCTACGTCAACAAAGAGTACCCAGCTACGCAATCTCCAGCCGTTTGATTTCTCAACAATCCATCCAGCACGAAACCATCGCAAGATCAAACGGTCAAAATTCGTTGCTCGGGTGCTTCGTTTGCAGAGGATCCGACCTTTCTCTTCAAGTCTAATATTTCGCCGCTAGCTATTATAGGGGAATTTTTATTCTCCTTTTTTTTTTGGTTAAGTCCAAATGTTTGGTGCGCGTATCAAGACATTGCTTTTACATGGTTTTTTTTTTTTGGTTAAGTTCAAATTTTTGTGATCTTTGGCAGATTTAGATCGTCAATCCTTGATCTGACGTTATATATATGCTGAGGAAGGAAAGAATTGTGTGACATTTTAATGATAGATTTAAGCTGAGTATTGAGAATCCTTGTGTGTTCAATTTAAAATTGAAATCTCATATATGGGCTTGGTTTATTTTATGCATGCATATTGTACTTATAAAATGATGAAAATTCATGTGTTTTTGTTTTTGTTTTTTTTTTGTTTGTCAGATGATTTGGAGGCTAAATTGGTTTAAAATTAATGATGTTTGATGCGTCGATATTTGTATAAAATTTGATCGATAGACTATTTATGTGTCTTAGACCGCGTCTGTAAGACTACGATAACTGAAACAATAATTACCAAAATAAAAATATGTATTAAATTTAGTTTAATTTTGTAATCAATTGTTCATGAAAAAGTGAGACTACTTGATGAATAACTAATTGACATTCAAATTGAACAAAAGACAACTTATTCTAAACTATATAAAATATAATTGTGGTTGTACTCAATTTCTAATTTTGATAACCATTTATTCGGTTGTCAGCAACTTGTCACAGTTCTCAAATAAATTTGTTGTCAATATTTTTAATCTAACCTATTTCTTTTATCTCCAATTTTATTGTTAGATTAAATTTGAAATATATAGCATGATATTGTCAAATGATTAATACAAACATTGACAAGACATTTCTACTTTATGTTTTGCTTCCATATTCGTTCCCATTGTCTAATTATAAATATGAGGAGTCTAAACTTTAATTATAATTATATTCCTACTTTATTCGTTTCATATTCGTTCACAATTATTCTAATTGGATCATTAAATTTTGCATTGAAGATCAACATATATACAATTAATTAATTAATAATTTAATATCATCTCAAGATATACAATTAATTAATAATTTAATATCATCTCAAGATATACAATTAATTAATAATTTAATATCATCTCAAGGTATACAATTAATTAATAATTTAATATCATATGATAAGCGTGGAAGTGGACAAAAGCCAAGCCTCCTAAAAAAAGTACCAAAAAAGAATAAAAATTTGGTTGCAAATAATGAGATTCTTGAGGACTTAATAATAAGTAAACAGCGACAATTATTAAACTTTTTGCATGTTCTGAAAATTCAGATGCTAGTGGAGAATTATTGTAGAAGGGATATTTTTATTTGTATATACTTATATAGAACTATATATAATATTTGGATTTTGGAACAAGGAGGTGAATACTAGGCACCTATATAATATTGATGAGAATCCACTAGAGATTATTAGCTAAATAATTGGATGAGGCTTTATATGTTTTATTAAGCTGTTATCAATGATATATTAGTATGATTGATTTGTTAGAAAATAATACATTATTATCAGTACGTACTTTTTTTTATTTTTTTTGATAAACAAGAGGTCAAAATTTCTCAATTTATAATAATATATATTTTGTATTTGGTAGATTGTCTACAACGAAAGATGCTTTTATATAAAAAATTATGTCGTAACGTGTCAATTTTAGAAAAAAGAAGGGAATGTATTAATTAAGTTGTACCAATTTAGCCAAATAAAATCTCAAACAAGAAAATCATTCGTTTTTATAAAGTTCTCTTTTCTCTTTTTTTTTCCAATTAAACTTGGTTACATCTAGATGTCAATTTAAACAATGTTTTTTAAATAAAGATGATGATCAAAATCACTTAATTTTAAATATTCATAAAAAATCTCTCACATAAAAAATATTATCTTTATTATCAAATTAAAAACTGATTCTTATGTCTAAACAACTTAACATAATCGTACTAGAGCAGCAATTATTTTGGATTTAAAGTATATAAAATGTAATAATGTCCTTGCTTTATCAATCAGATCACATTTATTTATTATCTTTTTTCGATATTAAATGGCGCATGAATAAAACAAGCTTCTATATTTTTAAAAATAAATAAACTCAAGCGAGTTGGCTCCTCACGTATATATATGTAAGGAAATATTTTTTTGGGGGAAGGGATAATTAATAAAGGTGGCACCTTTTCATGAGATTGAGAATTTGAGATACAAATTTTTTAATATGAATTGAATGGAGGATCATCCACTTTCCATTGATAATGGGAATATTTTATCCCACTAAAATTTATAAAATTACTTTATAAATTTAATAAAGTAGTTAATTTTTTTATAAAATTAACACTATTGACACCATTGAAATAAAAATTTTCCTCCGTCATTAAGTTTGATTTCTATATAGTACTTCACGTATGGAGTGAGCAATCCAACCAATCCGAATTGCTAAACAGTGACGGATCCAAAGTATCAAAAAATTATGGACACAAACTTAAAGAAGTGAATCTATCCATAGTATTATAATGGATATAAGTTTAAGCACATTCAAATTATTAGGTTATATATATTAAAATTATAATTAAAAATCAATAAATTATAACATTGATTGAAAATTAAGCTTGGATATAGACTTAAGCTTATCTAGATTCAGAACCGTCCTCTATCACTAAATGATATTTACGAAATAAATATAATAAAATGAACAACATTAAAATTATGTATTGAATGATTCAAATTTTGCTCGCTCCACCTACAATATTTAGATGATATGAAATCCAATATAGTCAAATTTGCCTTGAACTACGAATTGCAATAATAAATAATGAGTAGTCATAATTACTTCAAACTCTAAGCATTATCTACAAAGAAGCCGCTTGTAACATATACTTTATTTATAGATATGTGTGTTAACTTGTTATTTGTTTATAAGATATATACAACGCAAATATTACTCTTTTTTTTTTGAACTTGTATTGGAAGAATTTCTTAATTTGATTGAATTTTGACATGTCGCTTTCAAAAAATGTTTTTAGATGATATTTAATCGGTTGCATTGTTTTCAACATGTTGTATAGCGACTCAATTAATCAACTAGTTGAATATAATATTTCATGATTAATCCATAAAGTGTCCTTCTCCATTGCAGCTCTGATTTCCTTTTGATTTATAGACAAAAATATTCATGACTAAAATTTTATGAAATTATTAGATATATTAGTGTCTCAGTTATCAGGTTTCACAATTAACAAAACAGAAAACTAAAGGATGTGCTTTAGCTATTAATGATTCTAGAGATATTACATGATTCCAAAAAAGAGTAATATTTGACATTCTATGAGATTTCAATATGTAAAATAAATTGAATAACTTGTGACTATTCGAACATGAAGAAATATGATATAAAAATTTTATATTTCAATCAAAAACGCAAATATTTATACAATTAACTCAATTGGCACTATATAAATATAAATAGTGGAGGATACTGATATGGCATAATCTTGGCCCACTTTGAAAAGAAAAAAACGCTCATAGTTTCAGCCCAGAATTTTAGAATGATCGTAACGTTAATTCCGAGAGTATCTCTATCGAATTCACATCCGCCGTCATACTTTTTTCTATAATACATTACACGTGAGCTCCACTAAAAAAAATACCTCTATACCTAAATCTAAATCTAAATCGTTTAAATTAAATCAATCAGTTTAAAATTTACGATAACAAATCCGTCATTGATTTTAACGTCAGCGGATAGGAATCAAGCCTCATCTTCCTAATGGGCCTGCTAACTAACCCATTATCCTAACCATAGAGAATCATAAATGTGGTTCTCTTCAATTGTAGTACTCTTTTTTGACAAATTAAATTAGACTTGAGGAGATCTAGTGATTTAAGTGTCTCAGAAAGTGTTGTGGTGAAAACATTAGAGAAACCAATGTATAGTTGTATGCTTGGAATGCCTAATTAGTGTTTGGTAATAATAGAGTTATACATGAACCACAAATATTCATAGATTTGTTCCAAACCTTATGAATTAGTTGTATGAAAATATTTCATATAATTTGAAAAAAATCATTAAATCTAGATAAAAACAGATATTATAGAGTATAGATCACTTTTCAAATGTCGAATTTCAAAATCATAAGTTATTTGTCACGACCGTCAAAATTATCAAGTTATATCATTGTCCAGATCCCAATCTTAGAGTATATAAGAACCTTAATTTCAAAATATTACAGGATATCAAATTCTACTATATTTAGAATTTAAATTTTCAGGTTCTTGAAAAATAACGCTAAAATAAAAAAATAAAAAAATATTTATATATATAACATTGTCAATTTCTAAATCACAAAGATAATAAAAAAACTACAAACATATAAACTTGATATTCTACAACAATATTATATATTACATAACAGTGTCTAAGGGGACTACATAGGCTTTACCTATATCTATAATCCATTTATCCACAGCTTAATTTTGTTTGTACAACGATTTTTTTTAACAAAGATGAACAAAATACAGCGTACTGTGATACGATCTGATAAGATACAAAATTAAATAATTTATCTAATATGACATGAATAATGATTTGACAATACGATACGACATGCGACATATATAATAATACAGTATACATTAGCACGTCGTATTGTGCTGTATAGTATTTTAGTATCTTATATATTTTTTTTAAAACTCTATGTATGACAGGAGACTGCAGTACTGCACTGAAGTAAAAGCTGGTCAGTCAGGTCAGGATAACTGATATGCACTGAATGCACGTCTATATCGGATATGCTCGGACCGACCGCCCACAATGTGCATTCAGCATTCCTGACCGCGGGATTTCAAAAGCCAAACCCAATAATGCAGCTCCTGGCTATTTTACGCATGTCGCTTTCGACTCATACTATGCTACAGGCCTACAAGTGGTCTCTGTTTTATACTTATTATATTGCGTGGTTATTACCACCCCTTTCCTTAATGCCATGCTATTATCAGTCCCTTTCGTCTAATACATCATGCTTTTTTTGTTACAAAAATTCTAACTGATACGCGGCTGAGACGCGAGTTTGTCCTTTCGAGGAAACTCCAAACATGCTTTCCATTTCAGTGATTAAATTCCCTGGATTGGGCTCTCCATCTGTGTATACGCCGAAGCTACTTCCATGCGTATTGGGCCACTAATCAGGATGAAATCCGAGAACCATGTCTATGAAGATATGTAAAGGACTTGCTATATTTTAAATCCAAAAGTTAATTCTTGATTAACCTCACGAGCTTGAATCAATCCTAGTCAGCGGGCCAACCCAGTCAATCCAAAATTACTGCTTACACTCGGTGCACGAGCTCAAGTACCTTTCTGTAATTCTATTTTATTATTAGATATACTAAACATTTTTTAGAAATATAAAATTAATACTAAAATTATTGTTCATATTTAGCAGCAGTTGAATACATATTTAGTGATTTATTATTTTATTTCAAACTAAACAATTTTTAGTCCTAATATATTCTTCCGCGTAACTTCCGACTGCAACGTGAATAGAAATACTTATGTAATTTTTTAGTTTATGTAACGTACGTGGAATTCTACAAACTTGAATTATTAAAAAAAAAAAAAGCAAACAAATCGTTCTTGCAATGGAAAATGAAATCCAATGACATGGTGCACCGAGATCAATCAGGTAAATAAAAATAAATTCCCCTCAATCATCCTCTCTCCGTACACTGTTTAAGTTATCCAACCTCATCCACCTCTTAAATTTCCTTCCCCGACAATTTCACTTGGTTTTGTCTTCGCGTTTTAGCGTCCGCTCTCTCCCCTCGCCTTTTCCCTTCTCTTCGTCTCCTCCAATTCTTCTCGTCGAGAGGGAAAAGGAAGACAATAAAACGGAGGAACCGGAGATGACGAGCGTATCTGGAACCAAGACACGGGTGGGACCGTATGAACTGGGAAAAACCCTCGGAGAAGGCAGCTTCGCCAAGGTTAAATTCGCCAAAAATGTTCAAACTGGCGATTGCTTCGCCATCAAGATGCTGGATAAAAACCAGGTGTTACAGCACAAGATGGTTGAAAATGTATGTAATTTTCATAAATTCTGATATTTCTTCGTTTATTTTTCCTTTTTTTTCCTCTCTCTCTCTCTCTCTCTCTCTCTCTGTTATTTTAGTTTGTGAGGTTATTATTGTTCTGAATTTGTTATTCTTTTTTGTAATCTTTGTATAGATCAAGAGGGAGATCTCTACGATGAAGCTGATCAAGCATCCTAATGTTGTTCAGCTGCATGAGGTATCTGATCAATCATCTCCAATTTCTCTTTAATTATTTATTTTGAGCACTATCCCTTTTTTATTAGGCGTCTTCAATTTCCCTGCTTTCAAATCGAGATTAGTAATGGTGAATTAACAGGTGTTTTTGCATATTTCAGGTTTTGGCTAGCAAGACAAGGATATATATTGTTCTTGATTATGTCGACGGGGGCGAACTCTTTGACAAAATTGTAAGATATAAATTCATAATTAAATAATTAATTCTAGAAGTAAAATCAGTCAATGTTTTTTTATTTTTTCTTTAAATTAGCACTAAGAGAGATTCTTTACTAGTCAATTACTGCTAGTTGGGAATTATAATTGATAAAATATTAAAATAATACATACTGCTTATGCTATGTATGACTTCTTGTCATAAACAATTTTTATTCGATTTCATGTGTACAAGCTATTCATGATATTGACATGTTAGGATTCTCGTATAAGTTAATCGGTATTGCTCAAATTTTGACATGGCTTGTAGAAACCATTTAATTAATTCCGGAAACATAAATTTCCAAATTTTTGAAATTACATAGGTAGAGAAAGGGAGACTGAGGGAAGATGATGCGAGAAGGTATTTCCACCAACTTATAAATGCTGTAGATTACTGTCACAGCCGAGGTGTATACCATAGAGACTTGAAGGTTCAATTTTTATGTTTTCTTTTTCCCTTTCTAAATCCAATTTCAAAACAAGTTTTTCTATTTCACAACAATTAACGGACTTATGAATAATATGTAGCCGGAGAATCTCCTTCTAGATTCCTATGGTGTTCTCAAAGTTTCAGACTTTGGCCTAAGCGCTTTTGCACCACAAGTCCGAGTAAGCACTGTATAATCAACTAGATAATTAATGTTTCAAAAATGAAGTATTATCTAATTTTGTGTAACTAATTTTTTGCAATAGAATGGAATGCTTCATACAGCATGTGGGACTCCAAATTATGTTGCTCCTGAGGTACAATTTAATTTATTATCTGTTGGTTATTTTGTGATTCTGTAGTGGAGAATTACCGTGCTTTTATAATTCTTTTAGGTGCTCACTGGTAAAGGTTACAACGGCAAAGCGTCTGACATATGGTCCTGCGGTGTCATTCTATTTGTTCTTATGGCTGGATATCTTCCCTTCGAAGAAGTAAATGTTATGGATTTATACAAAAAGGTAAAATGTTTTTTATGACAAATTTTATGACTTAACAAGTATGCCCTGTTCATATTGTCATGTCATGCATTGGACTTATATTGCCATTTTATTTTTCTTTTCCTTTTTGAATGAAGATATTCAAAGCAAGTTATTCATTCCCGACATGGCTTTCTACTGGTGCAAAGAGATTAATTAAACAGATTCTGGATCCAAATCCTATCACAGTGAGTGCTAATTATAATCATTCTTCTTCTTTTTGTTTTGTTGGCCTGTTCATGATTTTCAAGGGGAGAAATTAATTTTGTTATTACTTTATTTTTCTTATTTTATTAGAGAATAACAATCGCACAAATCTTGGAAGATCCATGGTTCAAGAAAGATTACAGACCACCACACTTTGAACAAGATCTTGATGTGAGCCTTGATGATGTTGATGCCGTTTTCAATGATTCTGAGGTAGAATCTCATGCATCTTAATTTAAGATTATACGGTAAATTCCCCATTCAGTACCCGAGTACAAAATGTGGTTCCTGCTACCTGCCAGTTCAGCTTTGTTGGCTTTAACTAATTGAAGAAAAAAAATTTAATCGGAAAGGTGTAATAGTCTCTAATTCAACTAAAATTGTTATGAAAATAAAAGAGTAATCAATTTGGCATTTTTCCTTTTTTGACAATTGTTAACTGGTGACGTGAATAGTACCTGTAATAGACTAACTGTGACAAGAATTCTTCTTTTTTTTTGTTTTTGTTTTTAGGAACATTTGGTAACAGAGAGGAAAGAGAAGCCTCAGTCATTAAATGCTTTTGCACTTATCTCAAGGTCTCAAGGCTTCAATCTCGGAAGCTTGTTTGAGAAGGAAAATATGGTATGTTTTTAGTAGGATTATAAAACTGTTAAGTTTTTTTTATCTTCTTTCCTTCTTTCTAAAACAATGACATGCAGGGTATAATAAGACGGGAGACAACATTCACAAGCCAGCGCCCTGCAAATGAGATTATGTCAAGGATTGAGGAAGCCGCAAAACCGCTAGGATTCAATGTTAAAAAACATAATTACAAGGTAATAGAAATTTAAAAGACAATTGTGATGCATTTATAATTTTCAAACATCTTATTGAAATTTTGCTCTTCTCAGATGAAGCTGCAGGGTGACAAGAGCGGAAGAAAAGGCCACCTTGCCGTGGCAACAGAGGTGTGTATTTACATTGCAAGATCGATCAATATCAAAACAAACAATACAAGTTAGTATGGATTTTTAATTGAAGATTTTTTTCAGGTTTTTGAGGTGGCTCCATCACTTCACATGGTCGAGCTTCGTAAAACAGGTGGAGACACTTTGGAGTTTCACAAGGTACGAAAATGCACATGCGTTGAGCTCCTCCCTTTATTAAGCTTGTGCTAAGTTTTATAACTAGTTAAGTGTTAATATTTAATTTTCTTTCTTGTGCAATTTTGCAGTTCTATAAGAACTTCCAGACAGGCTTGAAAGACATAGTTTGGAAAGCCGAGCAAATTTCCGAGGAGGATCAATAAATCCAAATTTTGTAGTATACTCTTGAATTATACATTCTGGAAGTAATGAAGAAATTACAAGACAGAAGAGGCAAGTGTTATTTTACTGGAAACCCAAAAAAATTATGCATTTGTAAATTTTTATTTGAATTGATTTGTTTTGGCATATGCAGTTTGATCGAAAATACCAGTTTTGTGAATGGCGACAAAGATGCCATAAATCATGTTTTAGGGACTTTACTATGGTGATGAAATATGAATAGTTCAAATATTGTCTATCCAAAGTCAGTACCAATGTATGCTCAAAATCAATATCAGGATAAAACAGACATGAATTTGAGTTAATATTGCTTCATGTTAACTTGTATGGTAGAGAAAATGTATTCTGTGATCTGTAAATTAATTTGGACCATGTTTAAAACAACTTGCGGAGTGATTTGATGGACTCTCAACTTCATCTTTCCTTGATGGAATTGACATGTTTTGCATTATTGCTATTGAATTTTGGTTTTTGCTCTTGATTTGGATCCAAGCAAAAACAAAAATAATTTACTTTGTTAAATTATATATTTCCAATGATGATCACGTGTGACATAAAGTTGGATTTCGTGTAAAAATTTGGTTTGTCAATGTCAATAATCTGATTGATCAGTTTTCATTTTGTAAAGCGCTCTTCAATTGCATCTCAACCAAGTATGTGGTCCTTGTTACGATATAAAGTTGCCTTTAAAAATCGACTTGAAAGTATACATCACTGTCCAACAGTTCTCCCAAGAAATTCCTCTAGATGTAGTATTCTTCCATTACAATTACACAAAGAAAAGAAAAATATTTGAGAGATATTGTTATTGATATTATAATCAATATCGTTTTTATTATTTATATAAAATGAGTTATTATTCATATTAATAATTTTATTATGTAACTTATTTTTTTTAGTACTTTTATTATTGAACTCAAATATTATTAATATGAATAATAACTCACTTAAGTTGAATAAAAAAATACTGTCTAAATAAATTATATAATAAAAACATTAATATAAATAATAAAATCAATATCGATGATGATATCAATAATAATATCTGTATATCACCTCCCATTACAGAAAACTCTCACAAGAACAATACAAAAATCTCTCACAAGTCACAGATGAAAGGGAAGGGGACCAAGATTTCTATTTGGGTGCTTTCTATTGTGGCAATTACAGTGGATAGTAACGTATATCTGGACAGTCCCAACAAATAGCTTCATATTTATTATTTATATCTGGCTTATATATATCTTATAGTGTCATATTTGCTTTATTATGAATTCATGACCCCCATCTCGCAGGAGATTTATTTCATGTATCCGTGGCGCTGAGAAAAATAAATAATATGCTAACGGAGAGAACAATTACATGCAAAGAGGGATTGGATAAATATTTCACACTATTTTCTTTGAGTTTAGTTAGCAGGATGATAGTCCAATGCAATATGCTCTGTCAAAGCCTGATTTCATAAAATATCGACTATCAAGAAACATTATGGAAGGCCCAAGAACCCATTATAAAATAGCAAGTTTGTTTCTGTTGTATTTGACGACTATATTATTATATTATAACAAAACAGCAAGTTTGGATTTTGCTGTAAATTTTCAGGAAATAGCTACTACTACTACTACTATTTACTAGTCACCAATGATTTTAGCCATTTCAAAATTTAGACAACTATAAATGATGATGGTATCGCTCAATAATCATCGGTGATAAAATATGTTACAACATCGGCGATATAATGTGTTACAAATATATGCAACAGAGGATCTATTAAAAGAAAATATTTATCTCCTCAGTCTGCATCCCCTAATTTATTTATTATATATTTTAGATTCCAGTCGAATCATGTGATTTTCATTATTTTTTTTTAATTTTTATTTTCAAATTAATTTCGCTATTCATAAATATTTAATTTATTTATATAAATACCTGAATAATCCATATAATTTATCCCTCACGTGTTTTTTTTAGACTCTCTTTCTCTCTCCTCTCTCGTTAATATTCTTGTTTTTTCTCCCATATATTTTTTATTCTCGAAACTCTTTTTTTCTCTCTTATTATTTTTCTTTTTAGTGATTTATATAAATATACGAATGAGAGATATAAACACTTAATTCACTTACATATACATCTTAGTACAAAATAAAATATAAATATCTATTTAAAATAAATAAATATTTGAGTTTAAAATATAAACATATGAGTTATTTATATAATCATTTGAATAAATAATATAAATATTTAGATTCGTTGGATTTAAATGTTTGAGAGTACATAAACATTTTTTTTCAAAAAAAAAAAAGCTAATACACATAAATATATTTTTTTTTTATCAAAAACAAAAAATTAATAAAAAAATTACGAGAATTTTTTGAGAAATCTGAGTTAAGATACTATATAATTAATTTGTTTCAAATAAAGCGATCATTGCTTGGAGAGGGGGTTTACTATATGGCGGTGGAAAAATATTTGCTTAATTAAGGAGCGCAAATCAACAAATCAGATCTCAATCTTCTTTTAAACTTCTCAGATTTGCGATTTCCTCCTCTCTCTTTTCTCTTTTCCTTCCAGAGATCTCTCGTCTATCGCCGCCAAAGTTCTCTTCTCGCCATTTTCTCGGCGTCGACTCTTTAACTCTACGACGATGTCGAGCACCGAAAATGCGATTTCGAGTTTGACAATCGACGATGACAAAGTTAGTTCCTTTCCTTTACACAAGCATTTTTTTTTTTTTCCTTTTTCTCTCTTTTTCGGATTACTCGCCGATTCATCGGTTCTTGAAACATGCGTCTCTCGAGTAATATATTTATCAAGTTTTGTGTGATGTTTGAAGTTCTTGATTTAGTCGTCTGAAATTGTTCAAATTGAACTTCTGACCTATCTAAATTCCCTAATATTTGATCTTAAAATTTTGTATATAAAGTGCATATGCTCAGTTGTTGTCTTGCTATTCATGTGAAATGTATATTCAGGCGATATATTCGGCCTGATTGAAAAATGCTCCAGTTATATCAGCTAGGATTGAAGTCTTCTCCTTAATTTCATTGCAATTGCCTTATTTTAGGATGCAAACCTTCTAGGCAGTTCAGAAAAATAATTGCTTCATGTACAAAGACAATTTTCTCATATGGTAACTGTGATAAAATGGCAGTTATTTTCATGTCTGTTTCTACATTATAGGATTATAATTGCTTGATTTGATTACCAACCTTGATCTTCCAAATATTAGCTCTTTTCTGTCTTTTACTTATTTATACATTCTTTTCATGTTTCTTGCCAAGGTCTTATGTTGTTAATATATGATGAATATCATATATCAGTCACCAGAATAAATCGGTACCGAATGGTCAATTTTGAAATTTGTTATCCTTTGTTCATAGTGATAATATCTTTGTTCCCCTAAACCCTAAACCCTAAACCCAGAATAAATCGGTACTGAATCGGTAGTCATTTGCTCTATGATTTAAGACAAAATCTCATGTGCTTGTTAACTAAATCAGCACTAATTGGATTTATATTGCTGCTATGTTTTCCTTTCTGTTTTAAATTTCAGTTGATGTGTGCTGGTTATCAATCTATATTAAATTCTTCACTGATCAATTTGAGAATCTTTTTTTCCCTTTTACAGAGTAAAGAAATGGTCTCGGTTATGGAGGAAAAAGACAAGCACTATCTTCCGGCTGAATTGATAGTTAATATTTTAAAAAGGCTTCCCGGGAAGTCACTTGTAAGGTGCCTGTTGGTTTGCAAACCGTGGCACTATCTGAGGCTCAATTATTTCTTTCTCAACCTTCAGTTAAACCATTCCCTCAAGAATCCAAACATTTTGATCTTTGACCGAAATGTTGTATATTCAGTCTCAAATTACGAAAATCAGCTGGTTATTGACAAGCAGTTTAGTGCAAAAGTTCTGAGGCAGGAGGCTTCTTACGTATCTAACACTTGTAGAGGCCTTATCATATTATACGGTTCAAAATGGGGATACGTGCTTAACCCGTGTACAAGAAATGTCGAAGATCTTCCCAAGGCAACTCCTGTCGGAAGAGACTATAACCATCCCAATATAGGTCTAGGTTTCAGTGCTCAGACGCTTGAGTTCAAGGCAGTTCGTATTTACGAAAGTGGCAAAGGAAGAAGTTGTGAGGTTTGTACCCTTGGTGAAGGAACTTGGAGACCCATTGAAAAGGGCGTTCCTTTCTCAGTTGCAGAGTGCTCACCAGCTTGTGTTAATGGTGCCTTGTATTGGATCGTTAAGGAGAAATACAATTGCATCCTTCGGTTTGACTTAACCAAAGAGGAATTCACGGTTGTCAGTTTCCCCCCTAGCTTGACGAGGTCTGTCGGAGGTAAGAGCCAGTTATCCTTGAGTGTTCTTCATGCCCGCCTTTGCTTGATACATTGGTCTCTATCTTCACAAAATGGATTTTTAGGTAACGATCGGTGCGACCCAGTTATCTATCTGTATGTACTTGATGACACTAACGGCTTTAAATGGGAATGTGAGCATGAAATCTGGCCTGACATGCCGTACTCTGAGACGATCTCTATCGTCATTTCATATGATAAGGTGCTTCTTTTTCGACCAAATTGGGAAATTTGGTACTCTTATGATTTAAAAGAGGGTACCACTAGCCAACTCAGCACCCCTCGGGATTGCTCTGTTCTGAGATCAATTGATTCAACTCCATTGTTAGTATCTTGCGAGGAGAGCATCATGCCTGTCCCTAAGGTCACTCGCAGGATTTCGAGAAACAAGCTTGTGAAAGAGTGACTGCTCAATTTCTTCAGAGATTTTTGTTTGTGGTAGCATTTAATCTGCATAATAGGTTTAGAAACTTTAGATTATTGTGAGGTGTAGGGCTTTAGAAAAAAGATTAGTTAGATATTGTTTCTTCTTCCTGCATTTGATTTTGTTTTAAGTATGAACGGTTTTTAAAAACCCTCATTGAAAATGAGTAAGAAAGAATTCAGCTTTTGGTATACTTCTTGATTGGAAGCAGAACTAGCAAGAAATAATTTCAATGGTGAATATTTTGACGGAGAAAGAGTCCAAATTTGTCAAACGAGTTCCTCTTATTTCTAAACAATTGTAATCATCTGGAGAAGTTGAGAATGCCGAACTTCCAATAGTAAGAGAACTAACTTTAGTTTAATAACCGAATTGGTAACTACAAACCTTCAAGAAAAGAAATTCATCCTTTTTCTAAGAAAAAAGAAAAAGCAAATAATACACCAGCACGAGAACAATTGCTGAGACGAATATACTGGTAAATTAAATTAGCTATAAGCTGCAAAGTTTTACTGGTAAAGTAAATTATCATATAAGAGAAAACAGGAGATAACACCAAAAGCAAAAGGACGTCAACCTTTGAAGAGCAACCAAAGAGGAGTTTATATCCTCTGTTACGCTGTACCATACAACACAGAATATCATCTGTTCGATCCCGTTAAGATTCGTACAAAGTAAATTTAAAAAAAAATCTATAATTTAGCCATCAGTAAACTATATAACGCAGTGTTGCACAGCAGAAGATTAGGATTCACCAAAGAGGGCCTCCCACAGTGTGCAACTATGCTATTTGTTGGGATTTAATCCTCAGCTTCTAATTCGGCTTTCTCCACTTAAAAAAGGCTTTTAAAATTGGTCGTGTGTTTTGGTTCGGTTTATGTTTCATGGGGGATATATTATAACATAATTTATCCATACCATATGGACCTTATTGGGCTCGAGTGAAGTGGGATTTAAGGTACAAATTGTACAGCCCAGTGTTTATTATTTTTTAAGTGCATGCATTGTTTCTAATTATTTCTGGACAGGATGCTTGTATTATCTTTCCCAACAATGCTGCACGGATATGACAATTAAAGAATACTAACAACAACAATTACATCGATAATAATACTAATTATGGCAACATAATAATTATCATTTTCTTTTCTGTTAACCTTATTTATTTTAAGAAAGAATTATTTTAGATAAATATAGATATCAATTATCGAATCTTCAACCTTTCAAATACCCACAAATGATCTTATAACCAATTTTCGAACCTATAACTTTCCACATAAATTATACACAAATGATCTTATAACCAATTTTCGAACCTATAACTTTCCACATAAATTATACTGTGTTAACTAATAGACATTTAAAGAAGAACTACGAAGGTTTACAACCTCAAAGAAATACACAACGTATATACGTTAACTAAAAAAAAATCTGAGTTAACTAAAAAAAAAAAGTGTTTATAGTTATTCTTACAACATTAAATTAAAGAGCAAAAATCAAATTTGCAATAATTGAAAGTCCTGCATGAGAAAATGCTAATGTGGGAGCCACATAAATCTACATTTAGCTTAGATATACCTGACCATCCAATAAAACTTTAATAGGTCGCTTATTTTATATAAATTCCACCCCCCACAAAAAAAAAGAAAGCACAAAAAAACAAAAACAGAGATGATTTTGACAAGCAGATGCTTATCATTTTACAATTTCCAATGGGCCTGTAGGGCCCACTACTTTCATAGCCCGTCCCACCTGGATTTGCTTCCAAACGAGTCTGGGATTTTCTGAGATGATTTCAGAATCCAATTGGTGTGCAGTGTTTCTGACATATGATCCCCACAAATCAATTCAAAGAAATTATGGAAAGTTTGAAGCTTGAGGCCTCAGTTGCAACGCAATGTGTTGTTTGTCAGATCGCGTTAAAATTCATGTAAATTAAATCTCAAAAAAAAAAAGTTTCATATAATCCATCGTTCGTACATTGTGCAACATAATATTACGTAAAAGAAAATCAAAACCCATAGGTACATTGGTTGTCAATTCTACATCACTCCTAAGCTAAAAGAAAAGATTATAAAAAAGGAGGAGGGTTTGGTTGAAATGATGCCATCATGAGACCTGACCATGGATTCCTTTAATTAGGTATACTGATAAGAACATCACCAGCTTTTTGTCATAAATGATTTCTATGTTCGTGTAATATGTGGCATTGTAATGTAATATGCAATTGCTTGTGTTGTGTTGTGTGCTTTTGCTGATTGGCTCCAATGCCTCAGTTGATTGAGTATGGTTACGTTGGTTTAGCTATTAGTGGGACCGTACCAAATATGGGCTGCCAATTTCATGTATGACAGTATTCAGACTGTTTTTATTAAATTCATGAGGAAATTGGGTGTGTAATTTTTTTTTGAAATAAAGATTTTCGTTAATTTCGATATTTATTTTTTTTAATATTTTTATAAAATTTGAATCTATATTTTTTTCGTAGCGGAACGATGTTTATTACTACTGTATTAGATCCTAGATCGAAGATTCATGGGTATATATTGGTAGTCATTCAAATTATTTTATACTAAATTTCATGTACGAACAATGTTCGAATTTAAAGAAAGGTAAGAAACAATGTTTTGTACGCAACAATCTTTAGATAAAAACTTAAAATCATTAATAATACTCTTTTTCTGTTAATTGATATTTAATTTCTGCATCATCCAATGTCATTTTCGTCCTGATCACTATTTCGTTAGAAATTAAAAAATTAATCTTGCACAAATCTAAAAAAAAGCTTCTCTAAAATACCATTTAGCATCATGCAAATTCTATCTGAATCAAATTGATCAAAATCACGTGCTATAATTACCCTTCTATCACAATTATTGCAACAGATACAAATTTTATGTTGCAAGTTAATAAAGCACTACTTAGATATATAATATCTAACCTTACCCTCAAATCATTTTAAGTAACATGAATAACCCAAATGTAATATAATCCATTATTATCTCTACCATTTGAGGTTTCCTCTTTCTTTCTTTCTTTTTTTTACAAAAATTTCAAAACGATGAAAATCAGTATTTCGTCTAATAACGACAGTATTATTCTATGTTTGAAAAATCATATGTTCAAAATTCTAAATTCTCTATATATATTCAAAATTGAGTGACTCCATCTTATCTTTATTTCAAAAAATAATCTGAAATTGATATGGAATAAATAATCTTTGAAAAAACATTTTTTTAAAGCCAATTGGTCATCTCTAGTATTGTAGCTGCTCGGTGATCACCAATCATTTTAAATAGTATAATTATTTTTTAAATAAGAAGTATAATTATATTTTTTATTATTTTCTATCAATCATCATTCCATCCACAAAAATCCAAACTCTAAATAAATTGTGACAATACCATGATTTTTTTTTAGCCCATTAATTCCACATAAACTCTCTCTCTCTCTCTCTCTCCTTTTTTTCAATTTTGTTATTTATAATATATGAGTTATTATTCATAATAATTTCTTTATTATATAACTTATTTTTGACAGTATTTCTATTATTCAACTCAAAAGTATTATATAAATAAATTGCATAACAAAATCGTTAATATGAATAATAATTCATTTAATCTGAATAATAAAGTCGATATCGATTATGGTATTGATCATATTATCTGTGTATCAGCTCCCAAAACGAGAAATCTTGCTAACTCTATAGTTTTTTAAGAAATTTCTAAAGGAACCACTAATGCATGAAAAAAGAAAAATACTACAATTATGTCCTAAATCTACAAAGGAACTTTTATGTTACCAAAAGCAAGGAAATATTTTCCTCTGTTTTCTCATTGCTAGAGAGCCAATAAACCGGTCCCTTAGTATTCAAATTTTATATCAATCTATCAAAAGTACCAAATCCACATTTATTAGTGGTCAGAACTCCAGATTTTATGACCAATCTCCATTGTTTTTTTTTTCTTGATATAAAAATAAGAATTTAATTTACTCAACTTTCTATATTTATAAAAAAAATTACATAAAAATTATTATTTTTATCAGTAAATTAAAAATCAATTCTCACAAAATCTCCATTGTTACTATATATATATATATATATATATCCATTACATTTTTGTAATTAAGTAGCAGGATCTGTTGTGTAATGCCAGAACAGCAATTATAGTTACATACCCCACAGCATTGGCTTGAGCCTTAATATGTCGAACAAACATCAGTGCAAGGGAATAAAGTATTTTATTTCCATACGCCAGATTATTTTCCTTGTACAGTCAAGATCAGGACGGCTGTCTTTTACGAAGACAGCCAATAAAAAGTAAAATTAATTATGCATAAAATATTATATATATGTGGCCGCCTGTGCAAGAGTGACACACACAGATTGAGAATAATATAGATATTTTATTATGGGAAGCGGAGGTTTCAACGTCTATTGAATTAAAATTTAATTTGACGGATAAAATAATCGTTTAATGATATTTAAGATTTATACAAAAATTTCCCTTCTATGCTTTAATAATCGTGTGAATTATCAAATTTGATGATTCAATAGTGATTTTGTTCATCGAATTAAAATATGATATGATGGGTATTGGAATACCCTCCGTTCTTTTATTATGAGCGGTGATTTTGACAATTGTTAAAAATAAATAATAATTATAAAATTTGATGAATGAGATGTGATTTGATGCATGTTTAATCGTTTATCACATGGCATAAAAAAAATATAAGAATTCATATTTAGTGATATTTGATGGAATATAAAATAATATGAAAATTATATGAAAATTTATACATAATCAATCTATAAAGAAATTAAAGTCTCTCAATCATCCATGCTTAAGCTCTAGTATCGAAAATATTGTATCAAATAAATTACATAATAAAATCATTAATATTAATAATAATTCATTTAATATGAATAATAAAATCAGTATCGATAATGGTAACAATGATGATATCGAATATTCCTAACATTTCTCATTAATATAATCCATTCTACAATCCAAAAAAAAAGAGAAAACAAAATACTATATTTTGTTAATGGGAATAATAAAATGAATTCAATGCACAAATTGGGGGTTAAGGAGAGGATAAGCACCACACATCAAATACCTTACATAAAACAGAGTGTGGGGTTGTGTAAATTTTGTATTTAAGCTTTTGACTCGATTCGACCCCAAATCGTTTGATTTCATTTCACACCTAATACCATTCTATTTTATTGCAAATTAATCACCTCTCTGCTTTATGATAGCAACAATACATTGTCAAACACTCAAATCCCATCATTATAATAATGACATCATCAGTGACCAAACTAATCACCGTTTAGTGCAAATGTGCAATGTTACTTTTATTTTTTTTTAAAAACGTGTCAAAATGGTAAAGAAAAAAGGCAAACAAAAAAAGAAAAAACCCATCATTGGATGCGTGTAGAAATGTAACTCGGTTTCTGGTTATTATTATGTGACTTCTGAATTAAGGGAATCTGGTTATTATCTTGATCTTTGCATGTGACCAATCATGTGCAATGCTGATAGATCTATGAAATTTCTTTTTTTCTTTTTTTTGGAATTAGCTTTATTTTGAGGTGTTCAGTTCAGCTGCTTCTGTGTTTACATGATTTATGTCGAATAAAAGATTCCTGTCTTATATATAAATCATAATATCAGTGGGCAAATTCCGAACAAAATTTTTCCAAATATATATTTCTTTTTTAAATAAACTTTTTTTATAGCATTCACATTTGCTGTCATATCTTATTCTATGATATAAATGTATTATAATTTTTTTTGAATCTATGACATGTGAGATTCATTAAATTATAAATACAAAAAAATAACATTTTTATAATTAAATCCAGACCGTTTAAATTAAATAGAATCGTTTAAAATCTATAAAAACGAATATATCATAAATTTTAATAACAACAAATATGAACTCCTTTTGATAGAATTCACATCCGCTATCGTAGTTTGTTATGACGGTTTATTACCATTGAGTCAATGATAAATGAAATTCACAAGCTAATAATTAAAAAACTCTTCCTATAAACTAAAATTTAAACCGTTGTAATTCTACAATAATAGCAGATAAAAGACTCCTCTTTCATATATGTGTCCGGCTGTTTGGTGAATTTGGGAAGAACAAAGTTCAATAATTGATTGTATGTGGAGAGCATCATATAAGCCATTAAATTACAGCACATTTTAGTAGTACTCTTGTATTTTGTATGAAGAATTGAAGGGTTTGCAATTTGTGTTGTGTTGTGTTGTGTTGTGTTGTGCAACACTCAACTCAAGCGGCTAGGCGGCCTCTAGACTCTTTGTAGCTTAAATAGTACAAAAAAAAGGCCGCCTGACGTGCTCAACAAAAACTTTTTTCAGGACGGCAGTGCAATTAATGAATTTGTATTTTTTACAATTTTGTATTGTATAATATAGTGTATTGTCGTTCGATTATATTAAATTTATGTAAAATAAATTTAAAATATTTTTTATAATTTATTTATTCGTACGTAATATTATATAGCAGAAAATTAAGATCCGCAATTAATGTCTTCAAAAAATTTATATAAAATAAATTTAAAATATTTTTTATAATTTATTTATTTGTACGTAATATTATACAGTAGAAAATTAAGATCCGCAATTAATATCTTCAAAAAATTTATGGTAGTTTTTTTTTCCCGGTAAGTGGTAAACATACATAATAGGATCAAACAATAAACAAGTTAACAAATGTTTAATAGGATCAAACAATAAACATGTTATCTATTTTTTTAAGTAAACGGGTCTCAACCCATTTAAACCTTTTTTTTTATTTAATCAAGAAAAATATGTTTACAAATGTTTTTTTAAGTCACAAGTTCGAAATTCAATGTCTATAACGAAGTAATTTAAAATTTTGCGGATAATTCTAATGTACATTTAACACTTACTGTACATATATTATATTTAAAAAATATTATTCAAATTAAAAATTAAAATTGTGAATATATTCTAAGCTACATGGATATTTGAATCAATTTTAAAAAAATTATCCTTCCATTAAACAGTTTTAAAACTTTTTTAATGGTCAAATTTCATTGCTTTATGTCAAAACTCAAATTTACTACTTTGATCCATAAATTAAATTAAATGTAAACTAGAATTACCCAAAAAGAAATTTCTAAATCCTGATGGTTAATTAGCCAAGCATAGTGATTCTTGTAATGTTATGTTACAGTGGTTTTGCTAATTTAGGAAGTTTTACTTCTGGAAGTGAAAGTACCTTTTTCATATTTAATTATTTCTGATATAAGTTGATCTATTCTACCTTACTCCAAAGTCAAAAAAGTTTATATATCAGATAACAAAGTCAAACATTTGACTGGTAAATTAATCTCTTGAATACATGAACTATCCATCTCCATGCAAAAGGTACATAGTCAGTAATATTTATTTATTTTTAAATAAGGGATCCTTTAAATAGTCAGTGATATTTAAGTCTTTTTAAGTAAAATTACTTACTATTTAAGTTTTTTAAATAGCCATTAATATTTAAGTTTTTTGACATGAATTTGCATCTATTTATAGAGAATTGAAAGCTATCACTATTTATAGTAGATTTAAAGTTTAAATAATATTTAAGCTGAAATACCAAAAAAATAATAACTTATACAAATATTGAAAAACATGAGGAGAGCAAACAAACCTTATTCAGTGTCAAAATTTAACTGCACATATCTCCTGCTCTGCTAATTATCAAATCCAAACCATCCAAATATCTAACTTAATACAAGTCCCCAAAAAAATTAACAAACTTAATAAAAAAAAACCAAGGCTTTAATTTACAAAACATGCATTATTCCTCCGTTATTTGGTTTAATCCAAATACAGGAAGACTCTATCTTCTTCTCTTCTCATGCATAATTATACAAACATGCAATCATGCACCTTGATTAAAAATTACAAAATTACAAAACAGCATATTTTTTTTTTTGTTGGGCCAATTTCATTGATGATCCTACAATGCCTCAAAATATATGCAAACCATCAGTTCCCTTTCTTACATTCATTTTTCAGTGAAAATTAATACTTGGCATATATATATTTCCCTTTCTGGCAAGCAATATATATCATGAGGTATTGTAGGAACACACTAATGCATGAAATTGTTCCTAGCTTGATATCATCAGATTGAGAGGTTGAGACATCAGCTAGCATATGATACAAGCATTGGGGTTCTCTTCCATGCTCCTAACAAAGTACTGGTTGTTCATCTGTGGATATCCTCTGTATGCATACAAAAAATCATGCATCATTTGCTGATGTGGGTCCAACTTCTCCTTCTCCTTCTTCTCCTCTTTCTCCTTTTCTTTCTTCTTATCTCCATCTTCCTTCTTCCCATCATCTTTCTTCTCATCCTTTTTCTCCTCGTCCTTTTTTCCGTCGTCTTTTTTCCCGTCTTTCTTGTCATCCTTCTTCTCTTCCTTTGCGGGCCCCACCGTGACTATGTCGGTGTGCCAGGACTTGCGTAGCTTGCTGACGACATCAATTGGGTCGACCGTGCCGATCACCGTCATCTTTCTCTCCTTCATGTCCATGGCTATGGAATCAATTCCTGTGAGACAAAAGTCAAACATGGAGATGGTACTAAGAGAAATATGCACAATTATTTAGCTTGCACATAATGGAAAAAGAAAAAAAAAAGAAAGAAAGAAACTTGTAAGTACCATGAAGAGTAGAGACAGATTTCATGGCCTTTTGCTTGTCCTTGTCGTCACTTAAACTCAATCTGACTATGATTTTCTGCAAATCAACACAAAAAGGATGTAAGAATTAGAGCAATATTGTTTCATCAGACAAAAAGGAACTTCTTGTGCAATTATTCTTCAAAACAAAAAAGAAACTAAAATACAAGAATCATTTCGAACTTGTTTGCTAGTAAACAGAGGTGCATGATCGAACAGGTTTATCAAGAATCCAACTACCAACTTTTGAATAACTAATAAAAGAGGGAATAATTCCACGAATATCCCCAAAATAACATCCAAAAGAACAAAGGATACATATTCCTCACTCCAATTTCTGACAAAAAAAGTTATTACGACCAAAAAGAACCCACCTTCATGCTTGGAATCGCCAAAGATGGAGAAAAGGTGGGAGAGACAGAGGTGGGTTGGGAGTTGAGAGGAGTAGTGTGGAGATAGAAAAAGGGGGAGGGGGGGGGGGTTGTGAAAGAGAACGCAAGGTCAAAGCACGAAAGGGATAGGTGGAGAATGGTAGAAGAAAGAGAGAGGAGAATGTGTGACGAATAGAGAAATCTCAAGGAATACAATAGCAACTGATCGTTCAAAGGGGTCTAAGTCTTCAACAACAGAGAAATGGTGGTGGAATTGAGATTTGAGAGAGTGGTTGGGTGTGTGATGAGAATGAGAGAATGTGCGTTGCAAGCAACTCTGTAACTGTTGTTGTTGTTGTACAAATGGGCCTCTGTTGAATGCAGAGAACAACACATGGTGAGGTGAGATGAGGATAGGGATTTATATCCGTTATCATATTTTTTTTATAATATATTTATATTATATTTTTTTTTTGAGTCTATGATATTGTAGTATTCACTAAAATTATAAATAAAAAGATATTTTTTGTAGCTAAATCTGAGCCGTTAAAATCAAATTGGACCGTTTAAAATCTATGACACTTTTGTTGTCATAGATTTTAATGACGGCGGATGGGGACCCATAAGGAGAGCGCTCTCTTTTTTCAGTTTTAATAAATGAAAAGTGTTATAGCGATAAAATTATTGATACCATCATCTATATATATTTTATTATATCATCGTCGATATATGTTAAATGAGTTTCAAAAATATGAAATAAATAGTTAGAAATTTTTAAAAATAGAAATATTTGATATTCTACAAGATTTTGATATGAAAAATTTATTGAGCAACTTAGATTTTTTCGTTTGAAGTCAATTTGATAGATTTGTGAGATAAAAACACCAAGGAATTCTGTGCTCTTAGAAGCACGCTAGTTTTACTTATTAAATGAGTTATTACGCATGTTAACGATTTTATTTTATACAATACTTTTATTATTCAACTTAAATAACACTAATATTCATAATAACTTATTTAAATTGAATAATGATAGTACTGTATAAAAATAAATTTATATTACAAAGTTATTAACATGCATAATACCTCATTTAATATATATATATTAAAGCTCATGTTAACGATGGTATCAATAACCGTATTTATATATCAACTCTCATAATAAATTTCTTTATTAATTTATCGAAGAAGTGGGGAAGTCTTTGATCTTATACAAATGGTTCAACTGATTTTTTGTATTTTATAAATATAAATGAGTATCTTTGTATTTCTCTGTATACAAATAACTCACAAGAATTTCATGACTTTTAAAATTCTAAAGACTGTTGCTCTCCTCTTCAAGTAGTCTTGGTTACTAAGAGCATCCGTATTTCATTTAAGCATCAACTTAGAATGTAAATAAATTATGATCAATTCAATAGTTAAAAAAAATTTATCTATGTCAGCAAATTAAAATTAAATGTGCATCTATTAACCACCTCTCTCTCCGTCTCAGTCAGTTCCTAGTTCTTTATTTTTTATTTTTTATCTCTTCTCTTCTATCTAATATGTATCAACTCTTTTTTTAATTTGATTTAATGAAATTTAAATAATAGGTTATTAGCCGGCTATCTCGAAAAAGAAAAAAAAATTAAATGTACACATCTGAAAATTCTGTAACTTCTGAGAATGAAATCACTGTTAATTGACTATGTAAATTACTGCCCCAAATTAATTATGTGACATTACGGAAATGGACCCCCTTAATTTTATATGTAATAAATTGGTCGTTGACTGAAGGAAAAAAGGAAAAAAAAAAAAGCAGCTTACTGTTCTGCATGTCAGATCATCAATTTAAAAACAAAAAACGAATCCATTTAAATTAGATGTACATGTAGTTGTTTATGAATTTATGTTTAGGAATTAGGACCTAAAATAAAATAAAAAAATGCAACTAATTTTTGACATGGACAGCACCACCTGTTATGTGCGATTCAACCATCCAACTAAATAATAAAAATCTCAATTTTTGTGGTTTAAAGACAAAAATAATGTTATCTTTATAAAATATCGTAGATTCGAAATTTAAATAAAATTTTTTTATAAATATTTAAATTTGAGTGATTTTAACCTCATTTTTATTTTAAAAATAAATAAATAATCACATGAAATGAACCATTGACATTTTCTGTCCGGATAAACCTGTCTTTGTATAGTACCAATTTTTTCTTTGGTAATCCACTAGCTTTCTAACTGGTAAATCCTAATCAAATGCTTGGCATGCATGCCTAGCTAGTGGCCTATGTTGATTCCTTGCATAGTTTGATATCATGTTGCCTTTTCTTTTTTTCAGAAGGAATATAGAAAAGAATATTTCTACAAGGTATTTTGTTTGTTATTTTCATCTGAAAGAATGTTTTTTTTTAAGGAGAAAAAAAAATGATCTTCTGGACTTCTCTCCAGTATTATGGAAATTCAAGTGGTCCCAAATCTTTTTTTTTTCTAGCTCTTAGCCTTTAAATTTGGATGACAAAGACATAATTTGGTAAAAACTTGTTATTCAAATTTCAAATCATTTGATTTTTTTTAGATAAAGATGAAAGTCAAATCATTTAAATTTAAATATTCATAAAAAAACTCTCATTCAGATTTCGAACCTGCGATTCCCGCACGGAGAGCATTACCTTTTACTATTAGATTAAAGGCTGATTCTCTCAGGCCGTTTGATTTAAAATGAATAGTCTAGATTTATCTACAATCATCAAATGAAATCCACTCAAATTAGAAAGTTTGTCAATATGTATTGTGGTGTATAAGTAAGCCTTAATTAATACTAAATTAGCAAGTTATTTTTTTCTAAATTGTCAAATAAGTTTGTCAATGATTATTGACGATTTGTAGGCCAGCTGATTTATAGCCCCACTCAATCAGGTCCCCTTTTACATTACCATATCCTGTTCCATATTATAAAATGGGCCTCATTTAATTAGGCCTTCCCAAATTAACCTTTGTAGCATGTTGTTTAAGCCTTTTAATTCTGGGCCGAATGTATATCTGTTTTCAATTCCATCGGATTAAATTTGGGTTCGATAAACGGAATAATCGTACCGTTGAATCATCAAATTTAATATTTCGCACGGTTATTAAAGCATGGAAGCGAAATTTTTGTATGAATCTTGATACCATTAAATAGTTATTATGTTCATCATATTGGAATTTGATTCGATAGATGTTGAGACTACTCTGCTTCTTTGGAAAAGAAGTGCCGAATTCCAGTAAGGCGGAGTCAAAAAAGGTAAAAACAAGGAAGCCTCTAGTTTTTTCCCTTTTGCTATTCTTTTTTAGAAAACTCGGTACGAGTAAGAGAGTAATGATATCTGGAGAGAGCTGGTTTTGGTGTTTTCTGATTTTCTCTGACAGTATGTCGTACCAGTGGGATCAGGCAAACTTTGGTTTTATACATAAGTGATAATTGAACCTCTATCTATCTGCTTCGCTTGCTTTTAACTTCATCCAGCTACAGAAATGGCCTCAGCATGCATCCATTGTGTTATCAGTCTGTAAAATTTTGTAAGTTTTGTGATCCTTCAGGTTTCAGAGCTCCAATCATCTGGTCAAGTCGTTGTCTTTTTGTAGAAAAAAAATGGACAAAATTTGTACATGCAGAGAAATCTGTTGTATCAGATCTGTGAATGGAGGAGGAATCTGACCAGAATATATTTAGCATCCAGTCAGTCAGTCAGTCAATATCATTTGGATTGTTGTATGTAATTAATCTCTGATTTTTTGAGAAATAGTATGTAGATCTGGTTGGATTCACTGGTTAGTGGCTAGGCATTATTGTTTTAATTAGTGATGGAATACTATGAAATAATTGTCTTTCCTGTCTTTGGAAACCTCTGACAAACAACTGTTTGTGTTTCAGTACATTTCTTGTACCGTGTTTCGGTACATGATGAAAACTAGAGAAGATATGTTCAAATATCAAGTTGAAATGTGATAATTATAAACTTCGTAATTTTGACAATGATTTTTATAAATAAATTAAAAAAAATTAAAAATAGAAAAAAAATTCTGACATATTTTTGAACTTATAAATTGATTGTATTTTAAATTTTATGTAATTTAAATATTATTTAATATTCCATAGAAATAAGTAAAATTACATAAAATTTGTAACATTCTAAATTTAATGATTGAGGATGGAATATCAAATGTCTTTTAAACTGGATAAATATTGGAGCTCAATCAATCTATAAGTTAAAAAAAATATGTCTGTAATTATTTTTAAATTTGTTTAAAAATTATTTGAAAACTTATTATCAAGATTATAATGTCAAGTTAATAGTTGTCAATGGATCCCATTCTATTGTTTAACTCATATGTTTTTAATGTTTAATATGTGTGTTTTATTATAAAATTCAAATACCTTAGTGCTTAGTATACATGTCTTTTTTCCTCAATTTAATTTTTTAGTATTAAATCTCTATATTTTATTATCAGGTTAAAAAAAATTTCATCTAAATTCCGTCGGACATTCGTTAGATCATCCACATAATTTTTATGAGGCAAAAAAAAATTATCTAAAATATTGACTAGTCAAAAGGTAACAAGAGTGGTCAATAGCAATGATGATATTAAATTATTAATATATCAAATCCTTCAATTTTATATTTCCTAACTTATCTCGTGCATTTTGACAAAAAGGACCCCATTATCTTTAGAAAATACCAATTTCAGTCTGTTGTAATTGTAAGATTTTGTAATTTTTATCCTTTCTCCAATTATTCAGTCTAAGTCGTTGTTTTTTTGTAGACAAAAAGGAACAAAAATAGTACTTAAAATTATCTGTTATATTAGATCTGGTTTAAAGGGGAACTGACAAAAATATAGCATCCGGCCAATATCATTTGGATTATTAATTAATTTATCACATGAAATTTTTAATTTTTAAATGTAAACGTAGGTATTTATATAGTTTTATCAATATTCTTATTAAATAGTTTGATCAGTTAATTAACATTTTATTGTGTTGATTGATCAATACTGTTAACACTTAATTGCTTTTTATGTCTTTTGTAACCTCAGATCAACTTTTGATGCTGGTTAGATAAATTTTATGTAATGCTTTGATAAATGATGAGTACCGGATAAGATTTGCTTATAAGAATCAGCATTTGATCTAGTAATATAAATAATATTCTCTATATAAGAGGTCGTAAGTTTGAAATCCGGATAAAATATATTTTATAGATATCTAAAATTAAATAATTTAAATTATCATCTTTCTCTAAAAATGAAAATATGTTTATATGTCGAGTTGAAGTGTTTTATTTTTGTTTCAATGTTTTATTGTTGGGCCTACATGTTTTAGTGTTTCATTTGTATGCTCTATCGTACAATTTAAATATCTTTGTTGGGCACCATTAGAAATTGCGTGAGACAGACAAAATACATTATTTAGAATATATGATTTTTTTATATATTTTTAGTATATATATTCAATTTTTATGATATATATATTTAAAAGATTGTTTAAATTACGTGAGACAGACAAAATAAATTATCTAATAGTGAAGTTTTAATAGATTTATGATGAATAATCCGTATAATTTCAAAATGATTTAATTTTAATATACAATCTATATAAACAATTAGCCAACTTAATTTTTTTAATTTAAATAATATTTTTTAAATTTATGTATCGTAAAAATTTAATATAAAAATTGAACGTAATAAAAATTAGATATAAAATTATCCTTTAAGATATTAATTATCAAAGTAGTCAATGATGGCATGACCATATCAAAGTACTCACCCCATTATATTTATTTATACCAAAAATACATCAAATTTTTTTTTAAAACATATTTGGGTGTTAGTTGAAGTATACATTCTGTAAAATGTAGTCGACAACTTTATTGTGTATATGCATTCTAATCATTAAATCACATTAATTTTACTTGAGAAAGCTTATATTAATTGTAGAAGTGTTTATAGTCGTCAATCTGTTAATTAAGTACAATACTGTCATCCAAGCACAATTATTTCCTTAAGAGTTTAGGCAAATCCAAACATATATGTAAGTTTTAATCAAGTACATACTAATTTCATTTTATATTGTTCAAATAATGTGTATATTGTAAAAAAATATACATATATATTTGGACAATGGGGACAATTATCATGGCTGTTATTTTTAAAACTCTGGATCTAGACCACGACGACTTGGATCTATGATTTGTCATGTAATATAATTGTCATGTAATATATCTACATATATAATATACCAAATCTAATAGTACGCTTTTAATATAAAAAAAAAGTGTACGGATAAACTTGCAATTGAAACAGAACATACAATGATCAGAAGTACCAGCAGTCTAAATTACTTTATTTGTAGCTATGTAAATGTATATTTTTTTTTAGAATGATAAGTGATAACTGTATTTTTTTTATTTTAAAATTATTTATATTTTATATTATAAGGATTTAAAGTTTTGAAATATATATTTTAAGTTATTCAGTATAATTTTTAACTTAAATTTTGAAATTTATACTTTTAAAAAATATTTATATCTTATATTGAAATGCAGATAAATGATATAAAACTTGAAGTATAAGAATAATTTCTCCACGATATATTATATCCTAATAGAGGGTTTGAAACTTTCAATTGTATGAATTAAGAAGAGGTTAATTAGGTCAATATAACTGGAGAGGAACCAAAATCACCAACAGAGAGTTTTGCCTTTTATTTCATTGAATGAAATTAAACAAAAGAAAACAAAACAAAAGAGAAGAAAAGAAAAGAAAAAAAGTGCCAAAAGTTTGATCAATCCATTGCTACAGGAAAAGAAATTCTCATAAAAAAAGACATAAAAAAGGCAGAGATGTGCTGGAAAAAGCACAAACAAATTGTACAGTGTAAATTCATTGCTTGGAAAACGCATGATTTTCTCCTCCTAAAGCTTTTTTATTTTTTTTTGTTCTTCTTTTTAAATTTTTATGTGGCAATTGGCTAACAACTAATAACTAATAAAGTTGATTTTGATCAGGAGAAACATATATACAGTTTTTTGCAGTGTAACTTTATAATTAATTCATCAAACTACCCAACAATATATTTATAGGATATATAAATAGTCTAACGATCAAATTGCAAGTAATTGTAATATTGCTTGATGCATCTAGGACCATTAATTTTGAATTATTAAAATTTGAAGTCACTTGATGCACGATAAAATATGTTAAATTTCATTATTTTCTATAGACATGATATTGAATAAGATAAATTATGTCTATTATATTAATTAGAGTTTGTATTTGCACTTTATTTTCGAAAATTATCATGATTGTTAAAATAAATAAAAAAACTATTAAGTAATCTTCTTCTTTTTCAATAGAAGACAACCAATGATTTTTGTGCCTTTTTTAACCCTAAATCTAATTAAAAAGATAATAACAAATAAAGACAAACTGATTATTTCATTTATTCCTTACAAAAATTGCAAAACCTAAATCTAATTGGTGACCTAAAATATTCCAACTGCTGCTTAATTATGATTGTACTATACATGAATCATATAATAGTTCCTATAATAAACAATCCATTTCTGTGCCTTTAAACAAAACCAATTCTAACAATTCTCACATTTAATTTAAATCTGCTTTTATCTTCTGGTCATGTCTCTCACTTCATTAATCATTCAATTTCTAACCAATTCGGCACGGATTGTACTAATTTATTGGAAGGAAATTTAATTGAAGTTTCTCAAATGGATGGATAATCCAATCTACTAAAACTCCTGATGTCACTTTGTTAATTATTTCTAACCAAGTCCGATATGATTTGATCTTTGTACCAAAAATGGGCATGTTTGGTTTTCCGCCATTATTTTTTTTAAGATAAGAATGAAATTGAAGAGATAGATTAATATGAAAATATTTACAATACAAACGCTCTAAATTATATTTTTAAAGTTTTTTAATTATTTTTTTCAAATATTTTAAAATGATTCTAAAATAATAATAAAATAATAAATGTTTGCACCATAAAATTGGTCATTTTCAAAAATCTGAAATAAACACTAAGAAAATAATAGAAAAATTAAATTAAATTAAATTCTTATGTGATGTGTTTATTTTATATCAAACGGTTCAAAATAGAAAAAGAAATCCTAAGAAAATAATACAAAAATAGGGTATATGACAAACCAGATAAGAAAAATCAACGCATATTAATAAAAATACTGTTCACATGCTGTAGTTAAGCAGTGCCAAAAATGCGACATATTACTCTAAAAACAAATAAAAAAATCCAATTTATTACAAATATTAGAAAATCCATGATAATATATAATAGGAGATTAATTTTTCTCCTCACCTAACTTGATGTATAAGCCAGTAAGCAACAATTATATATGGCTGAATCAAATTAGATATGATAGCAAAATACAATGAATAATCCAAAATGAATATCAGGTGGAGGATGCTGATTTTGGTCAGCAGTTGTACAATTACCAATAAATAATCACATTAATTCACCTTAATAAATAAATATATTATCTAATCCCATTGATCCTCTCTTTCACGCTTGCATCAGCCAACGCATTAATTCAAGCATTGTCGGTAGAACCATCAATGAGTGTGGTTTTTTGACCGCTCTAACCAGATCCAATAATTTAATAAACGCACTCATATATAAACCCCAACAATAGGAGGTATATGTAGGTACTGATTCTGCCTTTGTAATTCTCCATCATCTGAGAACGAAAGTGGCAAAACGGTCAAAAACAAGCGCGCGCACACACGCACACAAGTGACATGATTTAGCTACAGCTAGCGAGCTAGCCAATACTAATACAAGCAAGCAAGCAATGCACATTCACGCACAAAATTAAGAAGATAACAACGAGAGAGATCATGTTTAGGAAGAAGAGAAGCACCTCCTCTCTCTTTGCCCTTGGCTGTGGCTGCGGCGGCTCGAAGTCCGTCTCGGTTTCTGATTCCTCGGATATCAAATCGGCCACGGTTACGACCACTCCTCACCGACCGAAAAACTTCTCCTCAACCGACACCCTGACTCCGACCATGACCTCCGCCTCCACCTCTTCCCCGTGGGACGATGATGACGCCGACAAGTTTGACAGTTCTTCCAGCACGCCGAGTTTTTCTGGCCTTCTGCGGGAGCTGAGTGAACTCGAGCAGACAGTGATGTCATGGCGTAGCCACAAGGCGGACAAAGAAAAGGAGAAAGAAAAAGAAAAAGAAAAAGAAAAAAAGGCCAAAACAAAGAAGCCAATCAAGGGGCACAAGCGGAGCATGAGCGAGGGGGGAATGCGGGTGTTGGAAGAAAGCGTGGTGGTCGTGAAGGAATCCGACGACCCGCTCGGAGATTTCAGGCGGTCGATGCTGCAGATGATAGTGGAGAAGGAAATTGTAGACAAGGAGGAGCTTTGCGAGCTGCTCCGGCAGTTTCTGGCGCTCAATTCGCCTCAGAACCATCATCTGATCCTCCAGGCATTTGCCGAGATTTGGGAGGAGATCTTCGCAGAGCACGATAGATCACCGGAGTTTGTCGTTCAGCATGCTTGCCACCGGTATCCTTCTCCTCTGCGGTTCTGAGAGAAATCCAGTGATTGAGGAATAAATAAATATTAATGTTTGACTCTCTCTTTTTTTTTTATTTAATTTTTCAAGTTTTTCTTTTGGATCGTATATATGTGTGTCTTTGTTTGGCAAAAACTCTTAATTTCTTCGCCAAATTTCTTAAATTGAGTGATAATTGTTTTTTTATAATTTTCTTAATTTAATGCATCAGTGTGCGTTATACACAATAAGTACTACTACTGAATTCTCCAGGAACCACAAAGCAAAAAAAGGGTGAAGTGTTGAAAGAGAGGTGGTTGAGAGAGGCGAGAGAAAAGGTAGAAGCTCTCGTGAATAACAAACAGAGACCGTTAGCTGATTATAACAGCGGTGTAGGCACAAATGGCAAAATCATGCATGCATGTCACCCGTGAGACACGGGAAGCGCAGAGAGAGAGAGAGAGAGAGAGAAGAGAACAGTACCGTTTTCAGTTACAGTCTATTAATTTAATTTATACATCATTTAATTCTGATCGTAATTATACATACGGTTATAGTTAATACCAACTAATCTTTTATTATATCAGGACGCATCAATTTGCACATCCATTAAAATTGAATGTGACATTTCTGATCTGTACAGATGTACCTCTGTCGATCGAAGCGAATTAGGTGCTGGCTATTAGCTAAGCTAGGCTAGCTAGCTAGCTAGGCCGCCATTGTATTCTCAGTTTGGGGTCACGACAAGAGGTAAGAGGCCGTGCCAAGAGGGTCCGAATTTGTCTAAAATAATTGCACACACAGTGCCCCCCACTAGCCCCTTCCTTCCAGTGTTGCAAATTCAATTCAATGCTTGGCAATCGGCATCTGTGCATTTTCAATTAGCTGTAAGCAGCTCCTGTGAAAATGCTTGACATTTTTGTCTAGTAGCTTTGCAATTGGGGACTTGGATATTCGTCTTAAACTCTTGGAAGAACGCTGGGGTATAATTGTCTACATCACTGCTACACAAAAAATGGAAAATTGTCTACATCTTTAACATCTATATTATATATATTTAACTTGATATTTGTTAGTTGTCTCTACCGTTTAATTTTGGTTTCAGTTGTTTCTTTATATCTGGTGAGGGGGGTGGTCGGGATTCGCTTGTCATGGAATGGCAGGTGTGACATCAGCAAAGAGTGTGATGTTCTAACGAGCAGAGAGAGAGATCAATCGATCTTTTTTTTTTTCTGGTACAATTCCTAGCTAGCTGGGAATTTTGTCGTTTAGGGAAGGTTCTGAAATTTTAGCACACTGGATTAGGACCACCAGATATTTTGGTGGGAAGGTGGGCCCTCGGCCCATCATAGTCTATAGACATACAATTTTGGCCCTTTTGTAGAGTATTCACATGTAGTATATAAATTCTCTCAATAGCGAAATACCTGTGTTGCAGTTTATGACTTATTGAGAGTTGGTAGTAAGATAAAAAATGGTGGTAGTGTAATTGGTTAGAAAAAATTTTAAGATTGTTGTTTATTTAAAGGTCGAAAGTTTAATATTTTTTATGATTTTATAGTTTTTGTGCGTTTTGTATTTGGTTATTCAACGTTTATCGTGGACACGATAATTGGTACATCAGAGATGCGTCCTTCTCAGTCCTCTCGTATTAGGGAAAGGTTCTCTCAATGCTCTAACACTTGCATCAGATATGGACCGAACTGTCTCACGATGTTTTGAACTCAGCTCACGTACCGCTTTAATGGGCGAACAATAATCTTACGAGAAATTGGAGTTTTTTCATTGTAAATGAGTGGGGAGCAATCGACGAATTCCGACGAAATAGAAGGTCTATGCTGATGGTAGTTTGATCTTGTTCATGTTTATGAATGTATCCACTTGATTTAGTTTTATATTTTTAAAGGTCTTAAAAGAAAAATTGCTATATTGATAATAATTTTTGAAATATAAGTTCAAGCTGTGAAAGATCTATGAAAGTTCACCTATTTACTGTTATATGTATTTATTATCATGATGATTTGTTTCTTTCTTTCTGAAAATTTGGTTAGAGCTTAGTCGGATGTTATCTGACATAATAACTAATGAAATAAAAAATGTTTATTTTGCTCTCAATTATTGTTCTTTGCATTGAGAGGAAAATAATATTGGTTCAATAAAGTCGCGGTTACACAAAATATTTCTTTCGGTGATGAAACAGGTGACCGGACAAGGTCACTTATTTAGAAATAAATATCAGTTTATAATTAATTTGTAGTAAATTCGATGCTTTGATTAAAATTGATAATGGCCTTCTATCTTTATGTAATATATGCTTTGTTTTGTGTGTAAGATATTAATGTAAAAATTCATAGTATTGTCTTAATTGTCTTATCCAAATGACGTATATGTATAACATTTGAAACACAACTAGATTGGTTTATTGCAATAGCAGAATGAAAATATTTTTTTCATATTTCAGACTGTCATAAATTTTTTTCTAAGAAAATGAATGGAAGACAGATTAAAGAGAGGATGAACATAGTACGAAGAGGGAGAAAAGAGAAAGATAACGCTATTTTTTAGTAGTGAGAAAATATAATTAATATATCTAATTTATATTTTAGAATTTTCATAATAGTTTAACTGTACAAGACAGATTTAAGTAGGTATTAGACAACTTCTGTTAGAATTTTGAATGCAAAAAATAGAGTAAATAATTTTGAAGATATATTAAAGTCCGATGACTAAAAATATATAATTAGAAATTTAGTGATTGACGTAGCTATTTTTATAATAATATTAGTAATTGATGTGTTTATATGAGAGAGATGGTATTTATTACATTATAACTCTTATTTTTCTGTTTTACCGGAGAAATCCACTTTTCTCAAAAAAATAAAAATAAAAGAAATTTAGTGACTACATGTGAATTTGATACGAAAATCACCTACATCCGAAAAAATAAAAAAAAATTAACACTGTAGCACATACACTCTCTAAGACTACACCTGTGGACGCCACAGGAGATCTGATCTCCTCAGATGCATTCCACTCAATTCAACCACCTCTTCGTTGCTCTACTAGGCAATAGATAGCGTTTCCCCCCCTTCCCGCTCTCTCTGTGCTCCATGCTCTATCCATCCATCCAACCAGAGTCCTAAACTAAAATCCTATCTTCTACTCTGCAATAATCAAAGGCAGGGGCCATGGGCACTGCCACAACACTCCATCCATCTTCTCTCATTCCCCGATTCTACAAACTCAACCCCTCTCGGTTCAGTCCCAATGCGCACCTTCTTCCCATCCCTCGCCTTCGCCTTTCCCCGCTCCGCCTTGCTCCAGTTAGATCGGCATCGGACGGCCAGAGCGCCGGTGCACCCGCGGCGGCGGAGACCAAGGAGGAGGAGGAGGCATTCTCGGTTCTCATGGCTTTGAGTAGCAAGTACAACGACAGTATAATGGTGATCGATAGTCCCAGCGCTAGATATCTCCTTCTTGACTCCAGTCGTAAGCCTCTCTTTTTTTGGCTGAGGTTTTGTATGAATTGCAGATATATACATTCTCTTTTTGTCTGAACAGAACTCAGGGCTGTGTAGTTTGTACGGTCAATTGCATTTGTGTTCTGTCAGGCATTTCATCAAGCACCAAACGTGTAATCATATTTATCCGACTTTCAAGCCTGGTAATAATGCTAACTATGAGATTTTTGGGGGTTATGAACGGCATGGAGTTGACTCATATACATATGGCTCTGAATGATCAGAGCTAATTTACAAAGTACAGAATATGAAAGCAAAATTGTGTCATAGGAGGTTAGTAACATGTTCAGTTATTCCTCTAAAAGAGTACTCGAGGAAGTACTTTTTGAAGCAAAGAAACGGTTGCACGTTGGTTTTTTACATTGTATTTGATGTTGTTGGATGTCAACTTAATTTTCCTTTTTATTTCATTTCAATGGCTCTTAGTCCGCCAATGAGATTTCCGCTTACTCTGATACCAGATGATAACTTCTGATTAAGCAAGAGTTGAAATGTCTAAAAAAAATATAAACCTCATCTTATAGACTTGTACTATTTATTGGCCTCTTTGGTCAGTGATTTGCTGCTTTCTACTGTTAACTTAGTATTATAGACTATAAATTCTTATTAAACACTTCAAACCAGGCATAGCACACTACTGATAATATACCTTCAAATCAACAGGCAATGTTCACAGCATGATTAAAAAGGATCAAGTGTGGACAGGGTCATACTGGGTAAGCTGCTGCTCATTCTTCATACCAAAGGAACAACTAAAATTAAAACAAAAATAACAAGTAATAAATAATTGGAGTTTATATTGGCATGCCAATCTGAAAGTTTGATTTTTCTTACATCATTGAAAGCAAAAATATAAAAAAATAAAGACAAGTTATGTATAATTGTGTTGATACGTTTTGTTTTGCTTCTCCCATGTGGCTTTACTAAAAAAAGTCAAAGTTACTAGCTTAAAATTCTGCTATTACTGTATTTGTTATATTTGTTTTCATCATTTTGCATTACAGGATGAGTTTGCATCCCTTCCTGCTATTATTCCACATGGTCCCATTGCTATGCTTGGCTTGGTAACAAACTCTTTAAATTGATATGTTATTTGCTTTTTTTTTTTTTAGTACTGGCCTGTTGGCAGATATATTATTTGCTTGAATTAAATTGATACGTGAGCATTTTTACCTAGTATCAGCTAATTGCTGGCAGGGAGCTGGGACTGCTGCTCATCCAATACTTGAATTTTATCCTTCATTTCACATTATTGGCTGGGAGCTCGATGAGATGGTAAGTCAATTAAACTGTTAATTAATTTCATGGAACTATGCTCACTATACAATTTCTTCTTTCGTTCTTGTTCTAATGTTCTTGCTTTCAGTTGATTAATGTGGCAAGAGCTTATTTTAATTTATCAAAATTGGAGGAGAAAAATGAACACGGCGGTTATCTATCTGTTTGCATTGGAGATGCACTCTCTCCTGATGCTACAGTTGGAGGAGGCTTTGCTGGTAAACTTTATAAGATTGTTTTGTTTATAGTAAATGGTTCACTATATTTCCTTTTGACAAATGAAATATAATTGCTTCATGCAAGTACCCTGAAGTTCATATTAAAATTCATTTGTTTATTTTATTTTACTTTGCAGACTAATACACTTTGCTTGTAGGAATTATTGTGGATTTGTTTGCTGATGGCAAGATCTTACCGCCATTGCTTGAGGTAATGACATCCTTAACATCATAGTTTGTTATTTATACAATTTATGGTAAATTTTTAAATGTTTTGTACAGGAGAAAACATGGGTGAGACTAGCAAAGAAACTAATGCCAAACGGTAGAATCATGGTGAATTGCAGTGGAAGAGACGATTATCAATATTACAGGGAGCACAATATAACACCTCCAAAATCTGAAAACTCTTGGAAATTAAACTCTGCTATAAAGGCACTTTCTCATGCTCTTCCCGGGGAGGTACATAGCCCCTTTATATAGTTAAGAAATTTTATTGAAAAATTCAGTAAGTAAAAAATGACAAATATACCAAGGACAAATGCAAATAAAATGAAGTTGTCACAAGATTCAACAAGGACAATACCATAGTGGTTATTGTTATACTACTACTGTGATTCTGTTATTGCTGTTGTTGTTAGGCTAAGAGCACAGTACTGGTAATATATAAAACAAATAAATAGAATATAGTGACACATTTTTTCTAAAAACGCACCACAATGAATTTTTAATCTAAGCTCAATTATACTATGTAGGTATGTTGGAAACTAGTGGAAGAACCAGAGTGTGAGAATTATTTTGCACTAACTGGCCCACTCCCTGACTTAGATGCTTGGTCGACATTAGTTCCTGCTAAACTGAGTACAAAAGTAAAGCAATGGCAACGCATATAAATAAGTAGGTTTACATAGAAATTCATATCCTTCATGCTGGTTTTATCTTATTGGTCCATTTTTTTGTACCGACTTCTGACATCTTCTGGCTGTCTTGGTACATATCTCTTTATATAGAGGAAATTAATGAGTGCTTTTCATGAGCATTTCAGTTCAAGTCAATAAATTGATAAATACCTCTAACTCAATTTATCTCTCAGATCAACAGAGCAATCATTTATTTAAATCCAATCTGGCATGACTTTAACTTAATTGTATGTAAAAAGCAAAAATTAGAAACAATCTATTCTAACTGATACTGATACATCACTGCTCAACTTGGTTTGTAAATCTCAAGTTACTGATGTCAGATACTGTAGCTTCCTCTTTTAGCTCGCGGTTTTAATTTAGTCGTGCTAAAGTTGTGTAAGATACTACCAGGGTGGTACTGAAAGAATTTAATAAATTGTTCCTAAATGCCCGGAACTTTGGTGGGGTTGCACCAAAGATTGTTCTGAGCACTTCTTTCTTCATTGTTTTCTTTTCAGTTGGGGATATTCCAGCCTCTGAAGATATTGTTCTTTGTTCAATCATCTCTATCAACTTTGTTTTGGGCAATTAGCACTGCTATGTGCAATTGTGCGAGTTGCAATGACAGAAGAAACAGTTGAGCTAATATCAGTAAGGACCAATTAAGGATCTATCTTTTTTCTCTTCTTTTTTTTTTTAGACGAGAAGTTCAGGACTTGTCTGCCAGAAATAAATCTAACCTGCTGCTAGCTAAGCTGGGTTTGCTGAGCTCGAAAGGCCCAATTGCCCAAAGATGAGTGATGTGATGTGCGGTTAGCACGTCAGAAGCTGGAAAGTCATTACGACACAGCTCCAGCAATAAACGTTTATTTAAAACAACGTGGCTTCGTCATATAATAGGCAACAATGCTTAAATTGTGAAATGTGCTTAGCACACATAGTAATAAATTTCATTATTCTATAAAGAAATTTAATTATTCTATAAAGAAATTTATAGATGTAGGTTTAAATTTTATAAAAGATATTTGAAAAAATATAAATATCGGAGTTAATAGGAACTCTTATTAAAAAAAACAATCCTTAAATTGTCAACGTACTTTTACTAATGTAATTTCGACTCTATATAAGGATATGATACATCAGGCACTGAGCATATTTGAAAAATATCAAAATTTGTCAAATGAAAAAAAAATTATAAATATGTTCTCTATTTCTTAAATAGATTATTTGATTAAGTTTTTTTTACCAATTCAAACATTATTTACTAAGCGGCCACATTTTCAAATAATTCATATATAGACTAAGATTACTAATTGATTTCCAAATAATATCAAAATGCATGCATGATATACTCAAGTGATGAAGAACATATTTATTTATTTTAATTTTTGCAAAATTTATCATTAGCTGTCACAATTGCCAAATATGTCGTCAGACGTTGGAACATATATCTTATATGTTATATCTATAAGAAAATGATGTGTGCAAGTTTTTAACTTGAAGCTGCATTTGGTGGGGTGTCTTTCTCTAAATCAAACCTACAAAGGTTTTGAATGGCAATGTATTGAACACTAAAAAGATCATTAAATCTTCACTCTCTCAATTAACATGTGGCCCCACTAGAGTGACACCTTTTTAGTGGGTTGCTACATATATCATAAGACTGAACCTCACTGAATTTTAGTTTCACTGATATTGTAATTCATTATGATCATTTCAAAAAAATTAAAATGTAAGATGAGACTGACACTTTTTTAGCGGGTTGCTACATTACATATATCAAAACATAAAACTAAACCTCACTGAATTTTAGTTTCACTGATGTGGTAGTTCATTATGATTATTTCAAAAAAAAAAAAATACTACAACAGTGACCCAATATATATATATATTTTGAAGTAGATGGTGATAGATTAGAAAGTAAGAACAAAGAATATCCTCTTTAGTAGTTGTGCTTGTGCGCTACAAAGATACCGACAGACTTGGCCCATGAAATCATTTGGACCAAGCATCATCAAGCATAGCTGATTTGTTTTCTTGAGGCGCCGCTGAACCAAATTTTGATTTTTTTGAACTCCACCTAACCTAACACGAGGCGCCATTTATGATGTATCATCATCATCCATCGCTGATTTCCCTTGTCGTTGTCGCGCGGTCTTCGCAGATACAGATAGGGGTCCGTGAATAATCGTCATTTAGCTAGCTTTCAGGCGCAGCTGCGTGCACGAGAATCCCAACAGCATGCAATACAACTCGTAATTTTTATCGCTTCAACCCTCCAAATAATCATTTTTTTTAATTGGATTCCAGACAGTCTTCAGTCTTGACCAATATATTTTTTTACTATTCGTATCAATACGTTATTTAAATTCATTAGTATAAGATTAAGCATTATTAACTTGTGTGAATTAATATTACCATATATCACATGACATAAAATAATTCATCGTACCAACTTCACATGCGTTAGTTTTACAGAATAGCTGTAGCTATATGCCATCATCTCCATCCCACACCCAATGAAATTTGATAATTTGGATAAAATATTCTTCTCTAATAGAATATTAAATGAAATCATATTTGATTATTTAAGATGGATATTGGAATTGCATTGGGGGCCGGCTTGATAAATTTGCACCTTTTTTGTTTTGTAATGACCAGGATACATGCAAAATGCATATTTGTAAGGATGTACTCAGAAGAAAACACAAAAATCAATCAGGGGCTTAAGCAAAAAAAAACAAAAAAAAATCGAATTCTAAAACCCCGAGCGAGAAAAATCCACGCAATTCTTTGCCTCAGAGATCAGATCCATCGCCAAAATGCTCGCCGGCCCGGCGATTACCGCCGGCTCCGCCGCACAATCCCCATCGGACCCCCGCCAGTTCGACGCTGTGTCACCCCTCGTCGTCTATCTCAACTGCATAGAGGACAACACGATCGAGCAAGAGAGCTTGTCTGGTGTCGCCACGGTGGAGCATGTCCCTCTCTCTCGCCTTTCCGATGGGAGGATCGAATCCGCCTCCGTCGTGCTCCTCCATTCTCTAACATTCCTCCCACGCGCCGCGCAGCGCCGTCTCCGACCATGGCAGCTCGTGCTTTGTCTCGGTTCCTCCGACCGGGCTGTGGATTCAGCTCTGGCTTCAGATCTAGGGTTACGACTCGTCCACGTGGATGCAAACCGGGCTGAGGAGGTGGCGGATACAGTTATGGCGCTGATTCTTGGCTTGTTGAGGAAAACACATCTCCTATCGAGGTATTCTTCCTCTTCCTCAGCTGCGTCGGGCTGGCTTGGTTCCATCCAGCCACTCTGTCGAGGGATGAGGAGATGTAGAGGGCTTGTGCTGGGTATTATTGGCCGGTCAGCTTCGGCTAGGTGTCTTGCTACTAGGAGCCTTGCTTTTAGGATGAGCGTGCTCTATTTTGATCCGGGATATGAGGTATGATATCACTTTGTTTTATTTTGTAATTTCACTTTACATATTTATGTTTGATTCATTGTTTATTCTGCATATCACTTATATTTATATTGTTGGAGTCATTGTTTTTATGTAAATTATATGGTGTTAGAATCCTTTTGTTCCCTATCACGTAACGAGGGAGAAGAAAGGAGGCTTCTTTGCCATCAATTAGGATAATACTGTTCTCAAGCTTGTTGGTGTAAAGCTAGTAATGAGTTTAAATTAGGGTTTAGCATAATTCGACTATATGATGTGAGCTTTTCATATCTTAGTATGGGATTGTTCTTTGTTGTAATTTTGTCATTGGTATTCTTCCATTAACATGGTACTACATTAGATGCACCTGCTCCTATTTTGGATGTACTGGAATGGTTTGTACCCAGTATAGCATGAAACTGATATATGGATTACACACAAAAGGACATTGGTATGCCTAGATGGCATTTTTGAAACAATTTCCCCAGGACATTTTTGTCTGCATTACATATCTTTTAACCTGAAAAAAAATCCTAGTATAAATTATTTAAGACTGCCAAAAGAGACTACCCAAGTTCTACAAATACCACAGTACTGCATTGTGTAACTGCAACCTAGAAGAAGCTCATAAACATTCTCCTTCTAGTAGCTCTTCTGGCATGGCTGCCGCTTCCTTTCCTCCATTTATAACTTGTCCAATTCTACTTCTTATGCTTTGTTGCTAGTTCATGAATCATTATAAGAGCACTTTATAGTTTATTTTCTGGATCCTAACTGTGAAATTTCAAGAACCACAGGCCTAGTACAGATGTGACGGACCTCGCCTCTCCATGGAGAGAGGCAGGTTCAAATCTGCAAGAAGCATCTAAAAAGAATGGATGCTTGGCTAACGGGAGCCCTTATTTAAAAAAAAAATAATTTTAAAGAAATTTTATATTGGGAACAGGGTTTACGCGATATAATATTTCTGGGTGTATAATTTTGAAATGAAGCTCCTTCTGTGAACTTTTATTTATTGGCATTCAATTTTGTGAAGGGAAAAGGCAAACTGAGAAGGCCTACAATTTTATTTCCTTCTGCGGCTAGAAGAATGGACACATTAAATGATTTATTGGCAGCCAGTGATCTGGTCTCTCTCCATTGTACTCTTTCCAATGATACAATGCACACACTTAATGCTGAATGCTTGCAGCATATAAAACCTGGTACTGTCGCAATTCATATATTTCCTTTCATGTCAACACAGTATATCTTTTTCCCTAACTTTTTTTCTTCTTTTCTAACATTTGTAGGAGCATTCATAGTAAATACGGGTAGCTGTCAGCTTGTAGATGACTGCGCACTGAAGCAACTCCTAATTGATGGAACCATAGCTGGCTGTGCATTGGATGGCGCTGAGGGCCCACAGTGGATGGAAGCATGGGTATGAGAACTGTAATCTTACAGGCAGTCAATTATTACTTAAAAGGCACATCAACATATGTTGGATTATAGCTTGGTACATCTCTTTTCATGAACTTTAGGTAAGAGAGATGCCGAATGTGCTGATCCTTCCCCGTAGTGCTGATTACAGTGAAGAAGTCTGGATGGAGATAAGAGAGAAGGCAATTACCATTGTACAGTCTTATATATTAGATGGAGTCATGCCTAGCAACACAGTATCAGAGGAAGAAGATGAGGAAGATGAAGAAGAAGTAGATGAAGCAGTTTTTGAGGTTGAGAATGACCCGCTTGATAAGAGGATGAAGGAAGATCCATTAATATCCAGGCCTAGTGAGGAAAGCAGGGACCACCAACAGCTGCAGACTGATGATAGTCAGCTCAGCTCAGAGTATGATAAGCAGAGGGGTATCTCTCAGTTGAAGGAGCCTCAAAGTGTCCCCTCAGTGTCCCGATCTGAAGGACGGCGTAGCGGGTCCCACAAGAAGGGTACGTGATTAATTAATATGCAACTGGTAAATCTTGTGGTAGAGATCTTTGTGCCTTGTGAAACAGATAAAAGTGGCACTTTACCTGTATTATTTGGATACAGAAGCAGCACATTTTGTAAACAGTTTTTGAAGGGAATTTTTTTGAAAATTGAAACATTTGTCTTACAGGTACCTATCATGTTCCAATAGGATTTTTGTATTTGAGTTTGAACATTCTCCTTGATTTTGATGTGTATATTATTCAATACATGTCTAGAACCAAACAATATAACCCAAGTTCTAATACATGCCTGAACTTATGATACTTAGGTAAGAAGAGGCCAGTACGTCGTAGATCAAAACAAAAGATGGATGAATCATCAGCCCGAGAAACTGATGATGTCAGTGGCCGGGATCAGGTTCTTAGCTCCAGCTCTCGGTTTGCTTCACCGGAGGATTTGAAAAGCAAGAGCAAGTCTGCAGTTGAATCCACAATGGAAGTCACTTCTTCAGAAAAGGAGGTGAATAAAAAGTTGAGTCTTGACCTTCTGAGGGATGGTTCTGTAATCTCACTATGTGCTAGAGACCAGCTAGGATTTCATGTAGCGCGGCAGCGTTTGCCTGGTGGGGGTTGGTTCCTTGATGTTTTGTCAAATGTCACTAAACGTGACCCAGCTGCTCAGTTCATGGTTAATTTCAGAAACAAGGTGAGTTTTCTTAATTTATTTATATTTTAATTTTGGTGAATAGATTTTTTTTCAACTGCTGCTAATATTTTCCATTGTTCTTCTTTGTTTTTACCAGGATACAATTGGGTTGCGTTCTTTTGCTTCTGGAGGGAAACTATTGCAGGTAAGGCCTCTTTTCTTATCTTTAGAGTGACTTGAGAAATTGCAAAGTTCTATTCTGTTACTATGCAGGGTCAAATAGAAATTTTTGTATTATGCCCTCCCAATTTTTTTTTTTATATTCATGAGCTTTGTGCTTTCCGCCATCCACTACACATAGGTCTGGGTCCTCAAGTGTTCTTTGTTCTTCTTCTTCTTCTTCTTGTGCATCTTGTTATTCTTTTTCTTTCTATCAGAGGGCATAATGTGTCATTGTTTGCTTAAATGAAGCAGAATACAAATGATGCTTACATTTTGAAATTTTGCATGCACAGATAAATAGAAAAATGGAGTATGTGTTTGCAAGTCATAGCTTTGACGTGTGGGAGAACTGGATGCTAGAAGGTTCTTCTTTAGAAGAATGCAGACTTGTTAACTGCAGAAATCCTTTGGTTAGTACTCAGTAAATGCTCTTTTTATCTTCCTCTTATATATGTGCTACAAGCATGAATTGATAAAACAATCTATGTCGATTTGGGTTGTAGGCTGTTTTGGATATCTGTGTTGAGATTCTCGCAGTAGTGAGTGAAGAAGATGGGGTTATTCGTTGGGTTGATTGATCAAATTTTTCATTGGATACTTTAACTCCGCAGGCTTGTGTTCATGGTTGGGTTCTTTTCTAAATACCATTTCTCGGTAACAACGACAAATTTTGGAATATTTCTAGTTTAGTTGTATTAAGTTTCTGGCTTTCTTTCTTCTGATTTAATTTGTTGTTGGCTGGAATTGTAATTTATTCAGTTCTCACATGGTTATCTTTTTAAGAAATGACAAATTTAGATTTAGAACCATAATCTACCAATGTAGAGACCTGTGCAACTTATTGTGGATTTATTGGATCATTATTCAGAGAAGACCGTGTCTCCAACATAAATATTCCATTTTGTTTTCATGTAACATCATGTGTCATCCTTTCGTTGGGGTGAATTTTTTTTGTATCCAAGGTATTTTTAATAACGCAAACATCTTTTTTCCCAAAGGTACTTTAGACAACGCAAACCTTTTGTTATCTAAGTTAATTTAGAGATATCATGTGTGGCATTTGGAGATGTCACAGTTTTTTGTAAGTCTATACTTCATTATCTCTATTGAAATTCTGTAAAATTTTCAACACCTCTTGCGTTTTGTGGGATATCACTTGTTATTTTTTTAGGCATTTTGTTCAATAAGCTTTTTTTTACCTAAAATTCCATGCATACAAAAATACTGAGGACTCGTTCATTTTTTTTCTATAATTTCGGCAAATAGAGTGGCTGATTAGCTCAGTATTTTTGGTACAATCAGAGTTTTGAACCTTTAGACTTCATTTGGCAGCGAGATAAATTGGGAATAATACAGTAATAAAATTATTCCTGTGAGAAGAGATGATAACTTTATCCTTTACTTATCTTAATTCCAAACAAAGATTTAAAAATTATATTAACTTATCACTTATTCGTTTGCAACATAGACGGATGTTATATATGATAAATTTCATCTTAGACACCAATCAATTAAAAAGAAAATCAGCATATTTACTTATCAATTATACTATTGCACCATTCTATAAAATGATAAATTGTGTTTGATACATCTAATGGAAAGAAAAAAGAAGAAAAAAAAAATCTCCGTTCGGACGCCGTTTTACCGCCTTTTCTTCTCGAGTTCTTTCTTCTCAATCTCTTCCTTCCAAAGAACAGGCCAGTTCTTCTCAATCTGTTCAAATCCAAAAAAAGACCCCTCAGTGTCAGGATCCCAGCTCGTAGAAAGCGTGCCATATGCCATTGCCAGAGCTCCGGAACCGAAGGAAACAAGTACGATGAAGAACGGCAACCACGCTGGCGCCTCCCAGACTTTCTCTTTGCTTAGCTTATCAAGCACATATATCAGAGTCATTCCTGACCCAATCGGTACCCCGACTGAGATGGATATGCGCTGCAACATCCTGTCGAAGACCGGCTGAGGTATCTCATCATCGTCTACTTCAGCTTCAGCATCAGTGCTACCCTCGTCAATTCGGTTCTCTTTGGATCGTTTCTCTTGGGGGATTCTTTTACTTTCGGAGACCGAAACTGCACCGCCGGATCCTCTTCTTTTTGCATGCAATCGTGTATGTCTTAATTTTCTTTTCTGAATTAGTGGTGAGAATATTGTGGAAGGAACTAAAGATTGGAGGCGTAATTGGATGAGACTTTCCATGGCTTAGTTAGTTGCTCGCTTGTGCAACTAAAGCAACGAGCTCCTTATCCTCAAGCTTACAAGGAGATATTTGCAATGGTGGTGGGTCCCATTAACAATCTAAGATACATGCCTCTCCAATGAGAGAGTTTTCTTCTTCTATTTTCTTTTTTTTTCCCCAATGCATTTCTTGGCTACACAGTGGATAATACACGGCGTTGTTAGATAAATCTGAACCGTTTAATTTGATTAACCATCCTGCTGCTAGCTCAAGCTGAGCCCTTGGATTTCACAACCGAGACAAATACTGCTGTTGAATTAACAAAAAGGAGAAAAATCAAGTGTTGGTCCTAAATGTTTCTAACAGAATTATTTTTTTCATAAAAAATGTTAAGCCTTTAAGTTTTTTGGCTATATCATATTGTCTATTATTTCATCCGTGTGATTAATTTTTTTTTCTTGTTATGTAATTTAATCAAATGATTCTTGTATAATGGTTCTTTTTTTACATTTAAAAATATGTTTGATATATTTATATATCTAAGGCACAATGTAAACTTTAGAATTATACAATTTCTTTTAGTTCTTCATTGAATTATTGTATAATTAGTCATGTTATTTATTATTAAGTAAAGCTAGCGCGAGCTTAAACTCACAAACACTCTTGGTGAGCTTAACTCAAAAAATCTATCGAAACGACTTTAAACAATAAATCCAAATTTCTCAATAAATTCTTCATATTAAAATTTAATAGGATACCGAAATTTTTTCTATTTTTAGAGTTTTTTAACTAATTTTTCAGATTTTTTTAAATGATCCTAAAATAATAATAAAATAATGAATATTTGAATATTAGAATAAGTCATTTAGAAAAAATCTGAAACAAATATTTAAAAACTCTAAAAATAGAAATTTTTTATATCCTATAAGATTTTGATATAAAGAATTTATTGAGCAAATTAGATTTGTCATTTGAAATCGATTTGATAAATCTTTGAATTAAAATCATCAAACCCCTTGATGAGTTTAAGTTAACCCTAACTTTACTCTTTATTATTTGTATATATTTTAAAGTTTTAAATTCAAAATTTTCTGAATACGAAATTTTATTATTTAGAAATTATCTAACTTTTAGAATTTTTTTTCTTCAATATACATATTTTTTGGGAGCAAAATTCGAAATATAACTCTAGATAATTTAATTGTCAAACTTTTATTTGCACCTATTTAATCCAAAACAAAACAGAATTGTCTTCAAGCGTGAATTGCAAAAGCAGGAGTCCTCCCAAAGGAACTCTCTGCAAAATTGGTTCACCAATCTTCTTTCCATGGACATGCATCCAAAATTAAGGTGCATTAGGCTAGATATTGAACAGTTCATGAGGTTATTATATATTTTTTTATGAAAAGTGCTAATCAGAGGAAGACTAAAATATAACATGTTATATAGATGAATTCATACAACGAGTTCAAATTTTACGTTTGAAGTAAAAAATAAATGATCCAAGCCGCTCAATGTAATTTCCATATTAAAATTTTATAAAATACCAAAATTTGCATTTTTTAAAATTTTTTTTCTATTTTTTCGGATAGGGAAAAAGTTGTTATTGGATAATTCAAAATCCTCAAATCAATTCATTTTCTTTTCATCCGAAAAATAGTAAAAAAAATTCTAAAAAATATAAAATTTGGTATTCTATAAGATTTTAATATGGAGATTAGATTAAATGGTTCAGATCGATCATTTTTTATTTCAAATTTGAGATTTTGAACCGTTATACGGATCTATTCATGCAACACATTATATTTTAGTCTTCCTCGTGCTAACTACACCCTTTAATCACACATCTTATATGTATCTTAGATGTATTTATATTTTTTTCAGAAAACATTTATATCTAATGACAAAATTATTTATATCTTAAATTACTAGAATTAAAAAAATTTCAAATTTTATTTTTATTTATGCAATAAAGTTTTTAACTTAAAATTTTTTATATCACCGAGAAATGAAAAAAAAATATTTCATATACTAACTATAAGTATTTATAAATACAAATATAAAATACTTATTTATTTAGTATAAACACTTATGATGTGTAAATAAAGAGATAAAATATAAGATATAAAAATATTTTCTCAATTTTTATATTCTTAAATAATTAGCTGCTGTTCAGTAATTCCTCCTGCCTTTCAATAGATGGCTGAACTATATGCATTTTCGGTCCATAAATGAAGTACTAATTACTTTTAAGTACACGCAAATACAAATCGTGATCCGGCGTTAGACAATCAGATCCGTATGCCATGTTCGACATTTGCACATTGCCGTTGACCTAGAGGTGGAAATTGGACAGATGTGTCAATTTGATTTGAGAGAATTGTCGGGTTACGGATTGAATCGGGTCGGACCGGATCATACAGTTTTGAATAAGTTTGATTTTTTAAAAATTTCAAGCGAGATCAGATTTGGATCAGACAAGTCCGCAAGTCATTCAACTTAAAATAAAATAGATTTTGTTACTTCTAAAATGTTACTTCTATTCAATACCTAGCCTGTGCAGCATTTAATTACTTCGAAAGACCAGAAAAAAAAAATAAGCAGGTCTTTCACAATGCTGCATAGTTTAGTAACAAAAACATGTTTAAGGTAAATATACAGTTCCTGCAGCTAACTACACTCTGATTGAGGATGCCATTAAATCATGACTTGATTTAGTCACCAAGTAACATATGTATATTATGCTGAGAATTACTGTTTCCAACTCTACATCCAGTAATTGACCCATTACATGGTACTGTTGCATGTACCGTTGTTGTTGCATATATATATGATAAGATGGCCTACTTCACATGTGCCGATTCTGCTATAGCCAGCCCCTGATACATGCCTCAATTAATACGTACTGGAGCAAAATTTTCCAGGAAATATTTTAATCTGTATATATACTGTCGGTAGTATCTGATCATCCCTGCAGCTAATGCGTGCAGTATTGCATTGTAGGCTGACATCTTTCCCAATTTCAGACTCCTTTCACTGAATCCATCGCTCAAATCAATACTGAGAAACTCACAGCAGTAGAAAGAAAAGAAACACATACATTTGAAATTAATGCATCTCTTTCCATTTGCTATATCAGGGATAAATGTTCCTCTAGATGTGTTTCTGGTAGCTGAACACTGAAGCAGTGAGGGAGCTGGTTCAGTCATGGCAGCGGCGGCAATGCAACACCTATATTCAACCCGAGCCGTGCCCCCTTCTTCTTCTTCTTCTTCTTCTTCTTCTTCTACGAACAAGCTTCTTTCCAAAAGCTTGAGATCAAAATCGAATAACAAGCTTACGGTTACAGGTTCTCGCAGATCAGACCACATGAAGAGATGGAGGACGACAGTCTCCATTCAACCAAAACCTTATACTACTCTTTCACAGGCTTCCTCATTGGAAGAGGTACTATTACTATCTTTACTTGTTTACTATGTATATTTTTTTTTGTTTGTGGTTCTGGTGTTTGATAATAGTATAACCTCTTCTTAATTTTGTTAGTTGATAGAATCATTGATAAGTCGGCGTAATCTGACAGAAGTAGAGGCTGAGGCCTCATTGGAATTGCTGCTTCGAGAGGCAGATGAGGCACTTATCAGTGCTTTCCTTGTGCTTCTTAGGACCAAAGGAGAGACGTTGGAAGAGGTGAGATTTATTAATCATAAAACCGAACTTGTGTACCAATTTTACCAAGGTTGGTTACCAAGGTCTGTAAATCTAATTTTTGTTATTGCTATTCAGATTAGTATCTTTCATCCAATATGCTAACATTTGAAATATCTTAGATTTGATTTAGTAATGTATTATTGATTGATTATAATTAATTATGGTCACATGATCTGTATTTAGCGCAAAACTTCGGCTTAAGAATCAATCAATTAATGCATCCAACTTCTTTATTGATTATTATTTGTTCGTTTGCAGATTGTAGGATTGGCAAGGGGTATGATGAAATGTTGTGTAAAAGTCGAGGGCCTGGACGATGCAGTGGACATTGTGGGGACTGGTGGCGATGGTGCAAACACTGTCAACATATCTGCCGGTGCCGCCATCTTGGCAGCAGCAGCTGGCGCAAAAGTTGCAAAGGTTTTATATATAAAGAAAATAAAAAAAAATGTAATTTATAACAGGATTGCAGCATAATAAAACACAAAAAAGATCAAATTACTGGAGAAGAACACCCCAAAAACACATGTAGAGATTTCCTTCAACTTTTGCGCATATACATATATTGATCACAGCATTTTGGTTTTCAGTATTTACTCAATTTCCATTGTTGCAATTACAAAGCAATAATACTGGTATATCAATTGCAGCAAGGTAGCCGATCGAGTTCTTCGGCTTGCGGTAGCGCTGACGTGTTGGAAGCTTTGGGAGTGAATATACAGTTAGGACCAGAGGTAATTTCACATTTACTATTTACCATGGATGCCTGAAATATCTCTGAATTTTGTATGTGTCAGATTTGACTAATTTCTTGGGGACACTATTGATTGAGAAATTATTCCAACACCCCATATTTTGCACATATTATCTACACACCAAAAATATTTATACTAAATACATAAGTTATTTATATTTATATTTATAATATTTATAATTAGTATTGAAAGTGTTTATCATTTTTTTATTTTTGAATGATATAAGAAAAATTCAAGTCAAAACTTTGTTGTACAAGTGGAAATACAACTTGCAAAATTTTTAATTTTAATAATATAAAATATATAAATATTTTTATCATTAAATATAAATATTTATAAAAGAAATATAAATATATTTATGATGCATGTAAAGTATATAGTTAAACGGTGCAGTTATTACTTGATCCAAATTGGGCTACAATGGAGAAATGTAGACATTAAAGTATGAATTCCTTAAAAAAGTAATGGGCTAATGCTATGTGGGCCCTAGGATGGTTCACTGGTTACTGTATTCCAGCCCAAGCGCATTAAATGCCATGCTCTGATTTACTATAGATCTGAGATCAACAGCATTGATGGAGCGTACTAGCAAGGAAAAAAAAAGATAATTAATGTGATGGAGACGTTGTACCAGAACCTAATTTCAACATTTATGTAATTAATGAGACCGACAAATAAATTGATATCTTGAATCTTGATGATTTGTTGTGACGCAAAATTTGTCTTCCATATAGAAAGTAAAACCGCATTATTCCTCCCAAGTTTGAATTGGTCAGTAACTCAATATCTAATTAATAATATAACAACTTGTTAGCATGATTATCTTATCAAATTGACGATTAATTAATCCTGTGAAATATTTAAGATAAATGAATAACATCTGAATATCTATTATCTCTGTAACAACAAAGGACGTCAAGAAGTGTGTGAATAAGGCGCGAATCGGCTTCATGATGGAAGAGAACTACCACGCGGCGATGCGGATAGTGAGGCATGTCAGAAAGACGCTCAAAGTTAACACGGTGTTTAACATTCTCGGCCCTTTGTTGAATCCTGCAAGAGCTTCATTTGCTGTTATCGGTGTACATGACGAAACCATCGTAAGTTCTTTTCAAATATCTTATTATAGAACAATGCTGATTACAAAATCTTGCCAGTATCGTGCTCGTAAGATCAACATTGATACATATGACTTGCCTTTTTTTAATTTTAATTGAGGAAACTATGCTTACATTTTTCAATAAGTTACAGGTGATGACAATGGCTAAAGCAGCACAAAGGTTTGGAATGAAGCGCGCACTCGTTGTTCATTCGAAGGGCTTGAACGAGATAAGTCCGTTAGGTATATATGCTAAGCAATTAAATTTTCCTTCCAAATTTGCTGTTTTAAAAAATAATATGATAATTTAATTACTTTTTGACAAAATGTGGTTATTTTAACTATTAATTCCGTCATAGGACCAGGATATTTTCTTGATGTTACTCCGAAGAAAATAGAGAAGTTCTACTATGATCCACGTAAGCACTGGCTCTTCTTTCTCATGTAACAATAACAAACAAGTAAATTTTCACTAATTTTTTTCCATCATTTTGGTTTGAAATAAAATTTTAAAAAATAATAAAATTTATAATTAATTTGCAGTTGATTTTGGCACTCCTCGCTGCACGGTTGACTGCCTGAGAGGCGGAGGTCCATCAGAAAATGCAAATATCCTCAGGGATGTGCTTTCTGGTGAAAAAGGCATCGTTACAGATGCTGTTGTAAGTTATATATCTTGCCGCATTTCTGTGTTTCTATATGACAAGGTTCTACAAAATTTGTCTGGTACACCAAGATTTTGAGTGGTACGTTGAAATTTCAAGTGGTACAAAGAAGTACTATTTGCTTAACAACAGTAATACCAATTTAGCACAATCTTGTTTTCAATCTGAGCAATTAACTAAGCTCAATAACTGTATCAAAGAATTCAATTGAGGTACAAACTTTCACTGATTTTACTTCTCTCTGAATTTTGCAATTGGTCAGAATTTGGTATTAGATCACTTATATAATTTCTTGCCTGAATTCGAGCAGATTCTTACTGCAGCAGCTGCTCTTCTTGTGAGCGGCAAAGTGAGCAGCTTAGCTGACGGAGTTATGCTAGCTAGAGATACACAACGGTCGGGGAATGCCATCGATACATTGAAGTCATGGATACTGGTCTCTAACGTAGGCAGCTCGCTTCTTTGATCTCTCTGATTTTTTGATAAGTACAACACACTTATTTAGCTGATTTTCCTTCACTTATTGTCACTTATTTTGCATAATTTCAGAAAATATCTGTCATTTATTAGGCATGCAGGGTATGCATGGACCAGAAATGAGGAACTCTGAGACGTCGGCCGTCTCTGTCACGAATCCGACGGTTTCATGTGGCCAGAAAAACTAATTAACCTATGTGCTTATTGAACAAAGAGCTTTAAATGTTAAACCACATGTATTTATTGACCTTCTAATAGATTATTCATCATGGAAAAATTGCATTTTTTTGGGGTTTCTTTCTCTTTTTGAGGATTTGTAGTCTCTGAGACTTGTTGCATAGTCAATAATCTCTTGGAAATATCTCTGAAATATTGTATCTATTTTCCGAATAAAAATCTTTGCATGTAATTAAAGTGCAGAAGACTACATTTAACGGTCTAAATTTGCACAAAATTAATCAATAGTCAACATTGTAATTAAGAGCGAATCATATATAGGGATAAATGTCATGGCTAATGCTACAACCATAGAAATTAAAATCATGTTCAGAAAGCTACGACCATATATAGAAGTCTCAGTCAGTATTCAAGATGGAAATTCCGATTGAATTTCATACTAAATATTTGTCAAATTTATTGGAAATCTTAATATAACATAAGGTCCGTACTGGTGTATTATAAATAATTCAACTTTGTTTAAAGACCGCTTCATGATGGATTTATTTTAATATGACCAGGAAATGGTCAAAACCTCCAACTGATATTTAGTATGAAATTTAAATATATATTTCATGCATACAATCACGGTGCGGTTTGTAACTTTGTATGTTCTAGGTGCTCACTAGACAAATCAAAATTGTTAACATTATGAGAAGGTACATTTTTCTTATTAAAGAAAAAAAATTCTTGTCTCTGAATTATTAAATAAAAAAAATTAAAATTACATCATACGATTGCTAAGCTACATTTTCTTGGTAGCTATCTAGAAAGAGATATTTGCAAACTCTTAAATTAAATTTACATTACGTACTTAATTTAGAAAAAGACTGGTACATTGATTTTTATTATAATTATAATTAATACATATATAAGTGGAACTTCCTGAGTAAAATATACACAAAATTTCAACAATATCTGTCTCCAAAAGATATATACCAAACAAAAGAACACACAAAAAGAAATAAAAAAAAACTAAATAAAAGGAAATATTGACAAGTCAATTTAGACCCACTGAAGATCCGGGCCCACCTTTGCTGCTACTACTATCTACTACCTTTCTTATGCTTTTTGAATTTGCTTCCTTTGTATTATTACCAAATTCAAATTGGTTTTGTTCTTGGTTTAGTTTTTTAGACTTGCCCCATCTCCTGTCCCACAGGGATGACCAGCATCCCATGCCCAAGAACTTCAATGTTCTCTCATCATTCTCTCTGCAACATAAGATCATATTCCCAATTAAATTAATTCAAATCAAGTTTCTTGGAATAGGCAGTAGTAACTTGAAGTCAAAGCAAAACAAGGAAACAAGGAAACAAGGAAAAACGGTGGCAGCATTTGTTTGGTCTGGTCTCCAAAGAAGAAAATTCTAATGCTACTGTGTGGTTAGTGAAATACCAATAATTGATAGAAAAATTAAAAGAAGAGATTTAATATTCATGATTAATTGGGGTTATATTAATAATTATAAAATTAAATTTTAAATAATTATTTGTTAAACTCTTAAATAATAAACTTAATTAATTGAATATTTTATATATATCATATTACATAAGTACATAAAAAAATTAAATTACTTCAACTTTATTTTGTTATACATCAGGTACTAACAAAAATTAACGGATCAAATTTTGTGATTTAATTCACTCTCTTGATGACCATCAAAACAATGTTAAAGTTCAATATTTTTTTTATATACATGTTCTTGAGATATATTAAAATATATTTAACAGTTTATATATATTAATTAAAGCATAAATGATAAAGTTAATAATATGAATGCTAATAATGATTATTAAATTTCTCCTTAAAATGAAAGGAAATTTAATGTTTAGTTGGAAATATGAATTATAAGTTAGTTTCAGCTGCTCTTACCTACCGCTTTCTTAATTTAACAGGATAATGTTTCCCCAAGATGGTATATCAATAATCAATTCAAATGTTATTTTCAATAATAAATAGCTGCAATTAAATAAAGAACCTCCAAGTTCTTTCCCTAGCTATGTCCTATTTCCAAAGCTTAATTTAATTTATTGATGGGTCATCTTCAAAATCCATTTAAAGTTTAAACCAAAACTAATATAATTAATTCCCTTAAACATTAACCTAACAATTCTTTTAATTTCTTAACAAATTTGTCCATTATGCTATATATATTCTGATGAGAAATATGTTAACCTCTTAGTGCTAGTGACTGAATTTGTCCGGGACATCATCGTCTGTTTCCCCCTCGGCGTGGTTAAACTGCGCGTCAACGAAGTCGGCATGTAGAAATTGAGAAGGACACCGTCACTGCTACACCGGAGGTTTTTGCCGCTATTTGACCTCAGGCTTTTGCCACTATTCGACCTCTTTCTCTCCTTCCCTTTATGCAAATTCTTCTGATCACCAACAGAATCCTCTTCCTTTTCTTTATCAGCCGAAGCCGCTGCACCGGATTTGCTATCGACGATATCAGTTAGAGACAGCTCATAGTCCGACTCCGGCATGTCATGCAAGAGACTCAGCATCTCCTCTCTGCTCTTCGCTATTTCCTTCGCTCTCGCGGTTTCCATTTTCCTGCCAGCATGTTTGAGGGGGCTCTCTGGACTTGCTTGGAGCATCATCTTCCCAAAGAATATTGGTTTGTAGTAAGATTAATTAGACTATGAAATTGATGAGTAAGTTGAGGAAACGGTCATATGCTTCTATCATTTTTCTTTTGTATTGGGTAGTGGAGGTTTTTGTTGATGAATAATCTAAGGTAAGGAATTGGTGGGAAGGAGAAGATGTAGGTTTTTCTTTGGTTCTCTCCAATTCCTTTTGTAAAGGCAGATTCCAATGTTTTGTACCCCGCTTAAAACATGGATGGAAAATAAGTAGTCTAAAAGGTTTGTCTTTTCCTTTTTTTTTTCTTTTAGACAATAAAGATCTGGTGTGGTTGGTAGACATGTAGTCAGAATTCTAGTAATATAGGCAAAGTACTTCTTTTATATAAGATTTTTGGAGTAGAATAATTAGACTAATATTATTGTTCTATGATCTTTGTAGTTAATTATAAATACTTCATATCATTTTATAAATTATTGGAAAAAAAAATCAAAAGAATGTAATGTTGAGTATCATATTTTCTTTGTATTTCTGTGTAGGAAACGATACTTAAGATCAACCGAATCATTTATGAAGTATAATGAAGCTATATAAATTTGTTTGGTAAAATGAAATATGCAATTACACAAGAAGGATGAAAATTTTATTATGAAAATAAATTAAATAAAGCTTAAATGTATTTTTTTTATACATAAGAAGGATGAAAACTTTTTATTATGAGAATAAATATTTTTTATACTAACTATAAATACTTATAAATATAAATATAAATATAAATAAAGTATTCATTTACTATAAATATTTTTGATATGCAGATAAAAAATGCATAAATAGTTTCTCAAAGGAAGAAAAAATAATAACATGGACTTCTCTTTAGCTACACAATGATAAACACGGCTAATGACACAAAGCACCCTGCAACTGCAATCCAGCAAGTCAGTAATCTGTAAGGCTGTAACAGGTCCTCAGTCTTCCGTTTTCAAAAGCAAAACATACTTGGTCTAAAATCTAAATAATAAATTTCTGATCTATTGTAGCCAAGATGGTGTATGACATTGTGGGTCATGGAGTTGGTCTCAACTCTCAACAACTAAATATGTTCTGGTTTGGACCATACAGCACCAAACCATTGATTCTGGCCCTACATGACGGCTAAGAAGAACCCAAACATGTCTTTACAAACTGTTTTAAAATGGGTGATAATTGTACTTTAAATAAAATTTTAAAAAATATTTATATTTAATGATAAAAATATTTATATTTTATATTATTATAATTAAAAATTATGTAAGTTGTACTTATATTATATAATAAAATTATTAATTTTATTTTTTTATAATTATTTATGAAAAAAATGATAAATACTTATAAATTTAGATATAAATAAATTATTTATTTAATATAAATATTTTTAATGTAAAATACATGATAAAAAATAATTCCACTTATATTAAAATATTCATAATGTTGTGTACTTTCTTTGGACAACGTGGCGGAGACGAAACATTGATCGTTGAATAATGTTCCTCAGGGTCAACATAGGCAAACATCATTCCTCTTTTTTTTTTTTACTAGTTTAACTGTCTAAAATATTCGTTATATTCCAGTAGTCGTTGTTTCCATTCATCTTCAGTATAAAAAGGTATCTGAATAGACCTCTCTAATATAATATTAAGGTGGCTTAATTTCAATTCAGATCAGATCAGACAATTCACAATTGACATTTCCGTTGAGCTTCTTTACTCGGTTCCAATCGATTGGATATGATATAAACCTGATATATATATATATATATATATATATATAAGAGATATATCAGATAAATAATATAGCCAAAGTCCAAGGAAAGATAATAGAATTTTGAAAGGAAAATAATAATGAAAACAGAAGTTCAATTCAAACATGTTAATTGTTATTGAGGGAGCCATGCTTTGCTGTGCATGCGTTGGAAAGAAACCAAAAGAGGGGACATCAGAATTGTGCACCAGCACTGATTCTTGGGAACCTAAAAAAAATAATATCATTTGATTATAATTTTTGCGTTTAAAGTTTTAAATGTATTATTTTAATTTATAAAATATCACTAATTTATCATTTTGATTCTTGAAATTTTAAATTTGTAATAAAGAAGTCCTATCATTATCAACGGTTAAACAAATGATATGAATTACATGTTTGCATCCATATTTAAGACAACATATATGTCAATATAAATTTAATTAATATATGATGGTGTACACATTAATGTTAGTATTAATTTAATTGATATTTGATTCCATAAATAATTATATTTGTTTTCGTATTATTTGTATCGTTTGATGACTACATCCATACATACTACTTTCAATGCTAAAAAATTATAATATGATAAAGAAAAATATCATTTTTTAAATGAATGTTAAATATAAGATCAATTTGATACAAATTAAAAAATTTTAAAACTAAAATGATAATCAAGTGACACTTTACTTTAAAAATGAAATTTATATTATTAAAACCTTAAAAACAAAAATAATAAATATGTAATATATTAGGATCATTGGTCTAATTTATTTGGATAAAAATAAAACAGAAATATGATGCTATCTATGTATATCAGCATCAAGGACAATTATGCAATAAAATATCAAGGTATAAAGAATATTACGACTACGAAAGTTTATTGGAGGTTTGTATGCTACTTGCCCAAAATAAAGTCCCAACTCCCAAGCAAACAGATTTGTTAGAATTAAATAATAAAAATCAAAAGATTTTTGTCTAGAAGGAGATTGAATAGATATATGTAATTGACACCCAATTTGTGCTAAAAGGTGAAATTAATAATTCCTAATTAACACCCAATTTGTGCTAATAGAAGTTCAACTATATTGTTTGAACTCTGTGTTGAATAAAATCACCAAGTAGAAGTTCAACTATATCCGCGACAGTATCTATTTAAGATACATAGGTAAGAGTTGTTTGAACTCTATGTTGATTATCCAAAATTTCAAATTGAAATACATATAATATTATTTTATAGGACCCAGTTTACAAAATTTTAAACTTGTATGGGATTTGGCAATTGCAAGAGTAGACTGCTCAAAGTACTTATGTGCTTTTGAGGATTTTGTGCGTGTGTGGGTGGGGGGGGGGGGGGGGGGGTGGAATTGCTTAATTACTGAGCTCCGTTTATACACCTACTTCGAAATACAAGTTATTTCTTTTCATATTTGATCTGTCTAATGTAATACGGAATTAATGATCTACAACACTGATGGCCTTATGAAAAAAAAATTTAATTCAGAGTTTCAGACATAATTTAATTATAGTGCAGTAAACAAATAAACAACTCCAGAATAACAAAAACCACAGCCAGAATTGACTCATTGAAAAACCATGAAATCTTAAACTAATATATGAATAGAATTTTGCTAATATGCTTCCATAAGCATTTCGGCTCGAAACACTCACGGGTCAAATTTTAAAATCCTGTGTCCGAAATATCGATTTAAGTATCTCAATAAATTTTTTATGTCAAAATCTTGTAGAATACCAAAATTTATCATTTTTAGGATTTTGGAACTATTTTTAATGATTTTTTAAACATGACCCTACAAATAATAGAAAAATATTAATATTTAAATGTCAAAAAAATGGTCATCTTTAAAAAATCATTAAAGTAGTTCAAAAACTCTAAAAATGGTAAATTTTGGTTTTCTACAAGATTTTGACATGAAGAATTTATTGAGTTATTCAAATCGATATTTCGGACAAAAAATTTTGAAATTTGACCCGTAAACATTTCGAACCGAAACGCTTATGAAAACATATTAGCCAAACTATATATATATGTGTGTGTTAGGGTGAGCTTAATTCAAAAAATAATTGAAACGACTGCAAACGACAAATCCGAGTAGCTCAATAAATTTTTCATATTAAAATCTCGTAGGTTATCAAAATTTTCTATTTTTAGAGTTTTCTAACTATTTTTTTCAGATTTTTGAAAATGATTCTAAATAATAATAAAATAATTAATATTTTCATATGATAATAGACCGTTTTCAAAAAAAAAATCTGAAAAAATAGTTATAAAACTCTAAAAATAAAAAAAATGGTATCCTATGAATTTTGATATGAAAAATTTATTGAGTTATTCAGATTTATCATTTGAAATTAATTTGATAAATTTTTAAATTAAGCTCACCAAATCTCTTAGTGAGCTTAAGCTCATCCTAACTTTACTCTCTCTCTCTATATATATATATATTTGAAACTTCGGCAGAGGCTGCCAAATTGTTTATTGAATGATTAAGAAATCTTAACTAATATTACTTGGATAAATTGAAGGCTCCCTTGTAGCAGCACTAATTTTTATTCATAAATTATAAAAAGATCACACCAATAAGAAGAATAGCAGATCAAGTACTGCTACTAATTGAATACTGATTAAAATAAGTTATATTCAACTACTCACATTAAGTTAAACTCAATTGATAGACGATTAGTTCTGTTGATAGCGAAGCCAAATTAAATTTATATATCAGTGGTCGAGTATTTGGTTATGTTACTAAAAGGGTAGAATATGCTGACTCAAATACCACAAAAACCTGTAGGATCCAACCAAATATTTAGTGATGCAGTTGATGGTCATTTCAGCATGCAATATTTAGTGTACTTTCTACGCAGAATTTCATCATGAAAATACCTTGCAAACAAAAATAATACAAGAATACCTTTCTGAGTGGCCAGATTGCCAATTGCCAACATGACACTAGTTCTGTGACTCTCAGGTAATCAAAACTAGTAATTTGATGGAGCCTGAATCAATAGAAATCTGCATGGTACCAGTAGAAAAAAGAGCGAGCATTATTTTTGAAATCACTGAGAAAGTTTCCTTGACAGCCATAAGATAATTGGTACACGTCCTGACCCTTCAACCCAACTTAATAATAAAAAAACCAAAAGCTAACTTTCAGTGTGCTATTTATCACAGCCGTAGATATTAAGGCACTGATAAGTATCTCAGTACTTGTATATACACTTCCGATATTTTTTTTCTTTCATCTCCTATTATAATTTTTAGTAATGACATAACTTTGTCTTAAGGAAAATAAATCATATCCAGGTCTAGTTATATACAGAAGGAATACAAAAAATAATAAGATAACAGTTTTTTTTTTTTTATCCCACAAGAGAACTCTGCTGTTTGTTAGCTATCATCTGCACTTTTCTGAAGCTTCTCATGAGGTTTTCTTGATACCTGCATGCACAAAACTATCAATGATATTTCGAGAAACAATGAAACAAAAGAAGAAAAGTGAATAATAGAACAAACTCCAAAAAATATTTAATGGAAACAACATGTTTCATTTTTGTTTAGTATATGCCAAAGGCTGACTGGTCTGTAATCTTTGATTGGTATTGGGAGCTTCTTAAAAGAGCTACTAGCCAGCTAGGACAAATTATGTATGGTCTAATATAAATTTTTTCTGTCTCTTCCATTTCTCTTGATAATTGGTGCTGTATGTACCATCAATACCATGCAACAGTCAATTGCTGGTTCCGGTGCTCAAAGTCAACATGACAAGAGACTATATAATGACCAAAGTCAAATTCAAACAAAAACTAAAAAACTGAAGCTACCTTTTGAACTGAAGGAGAGCTTTGACAAGAAAGAGAATTCCTAGTAGGGGAGCTTGGATGCGACTTCTTTAGAGTAAATGTTCTACTTGGTGTAGAATTCTCTTTCTGTAAGTAGGGTGATGTAATAGGAGAACATGAACTGTTATTATTAGTATTGTTATTATTATTGTCATTATAGTTAGCTGTAGTTTGATTAGGAGATATTGGAGAAGCTGATGGAGATTTGCGAATGATTTGGGAGAGCGGTGTGGTCCCTGCAGATCTTGGTGCTAACTTCTTTGGCGGCAACATATTAATATGTATCCTAGATGATATGTACCGCAATATGCATTAGCTAGGTTGAGTAATACGGCGCAAAAAGGAGAGTAGCAAATATAGGAATTTATGCTTACTTGTTATGCACGTCAACATACTCGTCAGTTTCATCTAATATCTCCTCCTTTGAAATAGAAAAAAATGAAGCAATGTTAATTTTCCCAATCCTCGCATCCATTAAAAATAATAAAATCACACTTTACAAAAGCACCCAGAATTACTTCATTTGTAGAAATCAATAAACATTTCTTATTTTCTATGATTGGGAGTAAGACATGTACACTGTCCACTATTTGTCCAAAAAACATCAAGTTTGCTCAACTAGACACAAGAACCATCAATCAAATCTTCGCCAAAATTATTTATTCACAATGCTTACATTGTTCAAATTTTCCTCTATTAACAGAAAAGTCTACATTGTTTGAACAAGTAAAAATGAACCCTAATGGAAGGAATACGCATGTAAAAAAGTCTACATTGTTCGAACAAGTAAAAATGAACCCTAACGTTAGACGTCAGGCAATAGCACTTTATATTGTGCTTCAACTCAGACAATATCAATGCATGGTCTCGACAATTGCTAAAAAATCTTACTTAAAACAAAAGAACATTGCTAATAAATCAACTCATTGCATGATTGACCAAATTACATAACAATAATTTTAATATTTTTTGGCGATCATGAGACATTATGGGTCCTTTTTTGCAAAATCAAGCAAATCAGGTAGCCTTTTTGCTAAAAAACAATAATTTTCCAAACAAGTAAATAATGTAAAAACCTGTAATAGTTCTTCCATGACATCTTCCATGGTTATGATACCGACCACCTCCTCGTCCAAATTGTAGCTTGGGAGCGAGTCGGTATTGCTTATGTCTAGAATATTGCTGTGGCGGGTCCTCCTCATTTGCTGACGTGTTGGATCGATATTACTCCTGCCGAGAGGACCGTTTGCAGGGTTTATCAGAGACGAGTTTGTAACCATGACCTGAGGACTGCTTCCTACAAGATCATAAGAAATGAACTTGCACTTATTAAATACTCTCTGCCATTTTAATATAGAAAATCATCATGTGTAGTAATTTAAAAAAAAAAGACTTGTGAATTTTATTATGATCCTGATTGCTTAATGCCTTGAGCAATGTCCTTTGAGATCTCATTTTCATGTTGCATAAGACGGAAATATTTTCAAATCAAATTCACATTTTATGGCACAGTGAACAAACAAATTACTCAAACCAGCAAAAACTGCGCTAAAACTATAATGAGTGAGGTTTGCAATATTTCTGTGCATGAAATGAGGATCAAAGCCCTTCAATTCACCCTAAATCTGTGCACTGGGCTTGGGACCTGCGACCTCCCACACAAAGTGCAGAAAGAGGTTTACAACATTATGAGTTTTAAAAGACCACTAGTTAGATGAATGATATATGAACTAAAATATACACATCGATCATACCATTGACAGGGGTGTGATTGCCACTTCGATTAGTATTGATACTATTTTCAGTGGGGCGCACTGCCACTTTAGTACGTTTAATGACCACGGCCATATGGCTGTGACCTTTCTGAAACTCATTTAGAATGTCATAGAGGGGGAGATCATCATATACCCTGAAAAAGCACAAAAGATTATTCATCCAGCAAATGGAAGTATGGTAACAACTAGCAACTTACATCTACTAGTCCCGAATATATCAATCAGAAAAATAATTATATCATTAAGTTAGCAGCAAAAACATGAAGGAAGTACCGTGGAATTGTCCTAATGGTGACATTTCTAATAGGGATCTCATCCTCCGGTCGGCAAGTGATCAAATTTTTAGCCTTCAAGAGTCATCAGATAATTGCAATCTTAGTACATAATCACTGATTCACCATATAGCTAAATTCTAAACATTAAGCAGATCTATATATTTGTCGTCATCTCCTTGAATTTAACGTATTATTAATTCTATTATATTCCATGGCTGTGAAATTCTAGGTATTCATTGTGCTTGATTTGTGCTAATACAGTATCTGTGTTTACAGTTGTTGTTTTTCTATTTTAGTTTTCCTCCCTAGTTTCAGCCATGCTTAATGAGTAAAAATTTGGGATGGTAACTTCAATAATTTTAACTCTAAAAATAGCGTCTTTATGATCTTTTATCATAACTGAAACATTAACAGAAAATTCTTACCAAGATAAGCCCAATTATATTTGTTGGGCTCCCAGAATAGATAGGCACGCGACTGTGTCCTTTGGTCATTATCAAACCCAAGGTGTGCCTACAAAAGAAAAAAGAAACTTCACATAGCCAGAACATTTCATTTGAAACAAATTGATCTTACCAGCAATGTCGATAGAAAGACAACATACATGTCTAGCTTAGCATTTATATCTAGAGAAAAAGTCTCCGTGATAGGTGTCATTGCATCTTGGGCTGTCTTTTGGGTCAAATCCAAAGCTCCTGAAATTATAGTAGTTTCATCATGGGTCAATTCTCCACCCTTCCCAGCCTAAAAAGTTTGAGAAGAACAAAAAATGAATAGCTTAATGTTTGAGACTTCTTTTTCTCTTCTCCTTCATAGCGTACAATTATAACCCAATTTTACCAACAGACATCTTTGCGTTAGATTTACATACAGTTGAGAAGAACATATGTGGAGACATTTATTTTAAAGTTTGAAATATATATGATGCGAGTAAAATATAAAAAAAAAAAGAAAAGAGATATTGGGAACAAGATACCATTTTCATCATTTTTATCAGAATAAATCTCATTCATAAAGTTATCAATTAACACATTTTTTGCATTAAATAGTCTGATAGAAAAGCTGCAAACATAAGCAGGGTTTTACAATTTGTTTATTCTTGCTGAGAAGAGAAAGAAACAAACCTCATTTCCATGCATATCAACAAGGGTCTTTAGCTCAGATCTTCTCATAAGCATAACATGGTCTTTACCCAAAATCCAATCCAGTAACTGGACAATTATGAAAATAAATTTAAGAGAATTACATAATTGAAGAACTATAGCCTAAACAAGAAAGCTTTTTAAACACTAAATTAGAATATCAACCACTGTATAATTTAAGTAATTGTTCACAATTAGATAGGATTAGAGCTAGATAAACAACATAGAAAGTTCTAGCTATTTCTTTTTACTTTCTTTTTGTTTCCTTCTTCTTTTAGTCAACAAAAAGTATGCCAATTTGTTTAATGGTGCTTCGTTGGAAAGACCAATGTGATAAGTGTACCTCCTATCTACACAAAGTTTAATTAAAGTGATCTTTTGTAAAGTCATCCCCATTGGAAATAAATCACAAAATTGTACCTTACTGATAGGATAAGCTATTGGAAATATGATCACAACAAGAACACGCACCAATGGTGCCATCTTTGCCCCAACTTTCAGCCCGTAGCGGGTACATATAGATTGAGGAATAATCTGAGAGAAAGCAAAATAAGAAATTATGGATCAAGGGATAGTCTCAGAAAAAATTCATACAACAAATCCAACCAACAGTGCTCATCAACTAATCAAGAAAAATTGAAACAGATAACTGTACAGTAAAGAGTTTCAAGTGAAATCACCTCACCAAATGCGAGAATAAGCGTCACCGAGATCAGAATTGCTCCCCATGATGGCACCAGCTTATCAAGGAAAATCGGCAGAGCCTGAAACAAATAGAGAAAATCAGGATTTAATCAGGGAAGGAAACTAAGACAGAATCTAAATTGGAAGAAAAATGGGAATAAGAGCCAAAATCTAAGAGTACGATTCGATTCTGCTAGTATGGGCTAATCTGAACACTGAATTAGTACCTCCATGGCAAGTGCGTTTCCTATGAGAAGTGTGCACAGAAGCAGGTGATGGTTCTTCACCACTGGCAAAATCTTAGCTGCAACATAAAAAGGAACCGAAAAAAGAGATGAGAATTAAACAAGAACGAGAGAGAGAGAGAGATAGAGAGAGTTGTAGCAGCTGGAAGGAATGAGAAAGGAGAGGAGAATCAGGATGGAATCAGAACCAGCGTCTTGCTGATCTTCTGGTTTTCCAGCTTTGATGAGCACTTCTAGGTCGACGATGCTGAGAGACATGAGGCCGAGTGTCAGACCAGACATGATTCCAGCAAACGCTACCAGACCGCAACATATCAGGAGGTACAGCCAGAACATAGGCGCGCAGCACGCGTACTCCGCCATTTCCTTCTCCTTTCTCAATTCCCGTAAAAGAGAGGGGGGTAAAGGAGAGAGAGAGAGAGAGAGAGAGAGAGAGGTATGTATGGGAAGTTCGGTGGGGAACTTTATTATTCGGGGGTTATGGTGTGGGACTGTATTCTGTCTGGCAAGTGAGTCAGAAGTCCGGGTTGTGCTCCCCCAGGCCCAGATGTGTTATTATTTTATGACTCGTTGTTATTTTATGACAGCGAGACTGCGACTCTAGTGCCAGTGCCAGTGCCAGTGCCAGTGCCAAACTGCTAGCTAAAATAGCTAGCAGTCTGTCTATGGATATGGCTATGGGCATTTCATCATTTGGAGAGAACGAAAAAGAAACGAATTTTCTAAACCGGGTGCGTTTGGATGAAAGGATAGACTAATGAAGTTAGTGATTAATTTAATGATTCAGAATAATTACTAAATTAATTTTTTATTAGGTTAGTGAAATAGTGAGAATTAGTTTGTTAACTCAAAATTTCCGAATAAATATTTTTTTTGTTTACTCAAATACGGAATAGCAATTTAAAATAGTCGCTAATTCGGATTAGTATTATTCTTAACACATACAAACACATCTTTAAAAATAATTGTTTCTTTTAATAATGTTGATTCTGAATTATTCTTTCTTTCTTTTTTTTTCCGGAATGATGGCCTTGTGGGGAGGATTCATTTGGGTCAAGTAGACTATGGCATTTTGGAGAAAATAAAATCATTGAGATATTTAAAAATAAATATTTTATTTTTAATTGTTGATTCGAATCTTCGTTATTCTTTCAGTGATGGTGGCCGCTTCATATGGTACGAGTTGTTATGATATTATTCCTTTGTTAATCTTATTGTTTCCTCTGAGTAAATTCGGTCGGTAAAAAACAAAAAATTAACATACTTACATATCTTATACAAAGCAGAAGATTGCAGGAAATTAGTTATTGCTTAATTTGTAAATCTACTTATAGCTTAATTCTTATATTTGTAAGGGAGCTCATACACAAATACGTTTATTAATACCGTCATCGATACAGACTTAATTATATATATTAAATGAGTTATTATGTATATTAATGACTTTATTATGCAAATTTATTTTATACAGTATTATCATTATACAACTTAAATGAATTATAATGCATATTAATGACTTTATTATATAAATTTACTTTATACAATATTATTATTATGCAACTTAAATAAGTTATTATACATATTAATGATATTTAAGTTAATAATAGAAATATTATACATAATAAAATCATTAACATGCATAATAATTCATTTAATATATATAAATAAGTCTATATCGATGACGGTATCAATAATGATATCTCCATGACATTTTCTTATTTGTAATTTATAAATCGACATTGCAAGAAATTAGCGGTCTCTGTTTTCTATAAAGAAAGAAGAAGATTCTAAGGATATAGAAAAAAAAAAATGATCAGTATAAAGTTGCTGGTTCACAGTTGATGCAATTTGGTGACAAATTATCTGGGGAAGTTGGGAACTGGAACAACTTCAAAAAGCTAAAATTATTTTAAGAAAAAGAAACTGGACCATCTGTTTAGGTCGTTAGAGTGTTAAGGCACTTTCGTGATCATATGAAATGAATTTGATCTTATTCCGAATTAGGTAAATAATCCGCCATTAATTGTGCATTTATTTTCCCTATGGTGAGAATTTACGTCAGTGCACTAATTTAGTACTTTTTAAAAAAAATATTAAATGATTTTAACTATTGAATAAAAAATATAGAAAACTTAAATATAACTAGAGGATTATCGTGCTTCGCACGATACTGATGTTTGAGGTCATATTAACTTGACAATACATATGAACTTGAACATTTCATTTTTCTTAATGAGATCATAATTGATGTACCTATTTGTATTCAATATTTGTACTTTTAAGCAATCTAGCAATAAACAGATGATATAATGTTGAAGTTTAGACAAAACATTGTTTATGATTTGTCATAAATTCTCATTTACAAACAAAATTTACACAATCAAATGAACTTTCTCAAAAAGAAAAAAGAAGGATAAAAGACTAATTCTGCTAACACGATTCCAACATCATGGATAATAGCAAATTCTGTTACTGATGAAATTCTTCAGTTATCATAACAAAAGACCTATAAATGAAGTCATAATCATTAGTTTTAAGTATATTGTGCATAATGAAATTTTCACATTATTGTGAAATGTCTCTTGTATTTGTTTTCATTTTTTTCTTTTTCGTAGTCGTCAATGTAGGCTATACCCTTTTGGATTGGAAAGTTTAATTTGTTAGTTGTGCATAGGTTTTCTTTCGTATAATTTGAAAGATTTCTTTTTAGATATATCTTTTAATATACTTGAATCATCATTTATCCTTCTTTGAAAGTTTTTCACTGCAGAATATTTCTGCACTGATAATCATTTATTGGTTGTGTGTACAATCTTATGTGCATGAATGATAATTATTTTAGTAGGATGACATTAAAAACATGTCAATTTTTGTTGTAAATCAATCCAATATGAGTTTGATCCTTACCTGTGATATTCTCCTAATTGTAGATGCCTTTAGGACCTTTGATCAAGGAAAATGATCAGATATTTGAAATCTAGACCTCAATTTATCTTTTGAGTTCAGATCTCAGAAAAATTCCAAAGTCACTCTAAAGGCCCATGTTCTCCCTTCGCATATACCAGACCAGATCCTAATAGGTATGGACTGGTATCAGTAACCCAAAGGTTTGACTTCCAATTGTCCACACTGTATACAAATAACTATGGAATAAAAAATAGCACGGCGTGCCAAGGCACAGCACGACATGGCACGTGTCAGAGACGGGACTGCACGGCACGGCGTATCAACGCGTGCCGTGTCCGGGTTTTTTCACTGTAGACACGGCACGGCACACACGGATAAGGGAGGCGACGCAGCATGACACGGCACGGCACACACGGATAAGGGAGGCGACGCAGCATGACACGGCACGGCACACACGGATAAGGGAGGCGACGCAGCATGACACGGCACGAGATACGCATAGGCACGGCACGGGGACATGCGTAGGCACGGGTAGGCACAGTTAGCACGATTAGGTACGGGTAGGCACGGTTAGGCACGGCACGTGTAGGCACAGATAGACGCGAGTAGGCACGGATAGGCATAGTATACACGGATTGTGGGCCGTTGGATATCGATCAGACGGTTGATTTTATAATTTATCAGCGAGATTTTGTAATGGGATTAAAAAATAGGTTAATATAATATACGTCCCCCAATTTGTGTACCTCGCCGTACCTCCTCTCTTTAGCAATGTTAAACATCCCCTAAATAATGTACCCCGGTAAACACATTTTAATTTAAAATTCAAATTTAAAATAAGAAAATGATCAAAATACCCTCATTTAACATCTATAAATGGCTATATTCAGGGGTAAAATTGTAAATTGATGCAAATACAAAAATATTATTTCAAAAATAATTTTCGGATTTTTTTTTAAAAAATTAGGATTTTTTCTAATTTTTTGGCATTTTTTACAAAAATATTATTTTTTTCCAATTGTTTGTAATTTTTTAACAGCAAATAAATTTAAAGTTTTTGATGTTTTATATTTTTTAAGATTTTTCTGAATTTTTTACAAATTTTTTCCGATTTTTTCAAATTTTTTCTCCCCAAACACATTTAGCACGGTTAAAGCACGTATAGCACGGTGTGTCAACTCGAGACAATACGGCACAGTTAAGACACGTCATGTTTAACACGGCGTGTCGAATCGGCACGGCACGTGTAGCACGCCGTGATTTAACCGTGCCGTGCTTAATCGTGTTGTGTCTTATCCGTGTTGTGCCGTCCTCTCTCCATTTTTAACACGGCGCGGCACGCACGCTAACAAAAAATTTTAACCTCCCGTACTGTGCCGTGCCGCGATACGCCGTATTTTGATACGGCACGATACGGCACGCACGTTTTTAAACACTACAAATAATCAATATTAAAGAGACTAGAGAAATCCTTTTAACTATGCATTTTCAACACCAATTTAGTACATGACTAATTATACTAATTAACTACAAAAGGACACTAGTATTCATGTCCAAAGCTACGTTAATATATGGAAACAATATTATATCCTACAAATTGAAATTGTACCTTTAACTTTTGTTCAGAATCATTTTCTTCTACCAACATCCCTTTACATGGAATTGTATCCGGCCATAGCATAACTATGGATTAAAGAAATACTAAATTCCTAATAATGAGAGGATAGAAATGGCTTATTCTTTGTGCTTGTGATGAGTATGAATTGTATGCAGTGTATCCTCGTTAATGACAGCTGCTTGTTTTTCGTTGCTAATTAATACATAGAAACTGGAGTACTTGACAAATAACAAAACTAAAATAATTGAGAAAGATCAATTAAGACAATTATCTAAAACAACAAATTAAATACCCTCATGGCCTTCATTTTTATTCTCTCCGATGAGAGTTTATATATATATATATATAATAAAAATACTGTACAAATAAGTTTATATATATATTTATATACCAAAATCGATACTAATTTTATTATTCATATTATATGAATCATTATTCATATTAATAATTTTATTATACAATTTATTTTAATAATTTTATTATACAACTTATTTGTATAATATTATTATTATTCAACTTAAGTAAGTTATTATTCATATTATTAGTATCTGAGTTGAATAATAAAAAATTATAAAAAATAAGTTATATAATAAAATAATTAATATAAATAATAACTCATATAATATAAATAATAAAATTAATATCAATTTTGATATCTCCCGGACATTTTCCTTCTCCAATTTCTTGATCATAAATAGTATAGCTAGGTACACACGTAATTTTTAGTGGGGAACAAAAAGCGTATCAAAATTGATTTCCCTCAGTCCATTGTTTTCTCTTTATTTGGTAACATAAAAATGAAAAATGAGGGGAACCAAACTTTAGGAATGTGAACTTTTCATAATTTTAAAAGAATGCAAATGATGATGTTAGTGATCTTTCCTTTTTCTTCATTCTGTTTGCAAAATAAATATAATTCTAGTAACGATGAAATTTGCACAGACAATTATCTGTGATCTTTTTAGCTTAAAGTTTTTGCGTTTAAAATTGGGTTGGGATTCTTTGGCAAATAAATTAACTTGGTTGTATTAACAATTGTTAAAAGTAAATTGTAATTTTAAACTAACTGACATTCGAAATGTGTTCTATATTGTATTTAGAGCAGTTTCTGCTATAGAACAATTTTTTAGCGTATTTGAATGAATCATAATTGTTAATCTCGATCAGAATTTTTCGTCTATAATATAAATTCTGATTCACAGCAGAATTAGACTTATACTTATATCTAAAATAATGAAACTTGATATAATTTTATGTAAATTTACTTATTTTATATTTTTTAACTTAATTTTTATTTTTATCTTAATTTTTAATTTTATCTTAATTCTTATTTTTATCTTAATTTTACTTTTAACATAATTTTTAATTTTATCTTAATTTCTTAAATTTTTTATTTTTATCGTAAAGAATATTAAAATAATTGTTATTAGGATCTCAAACCTTCAAAATATGTCCCCACACTTTTCATTTTTATATTAATAAACACAAAAAGGTGCTCCTCTCCTCCTAGAATAGTAAATTAGTGGTGAACTTTAGACCAATAAACAAATATTAGTCTAATTAAATTAGTATTGGAACGGATTAAAGCTTCAACAGAGAAAAAAAAAGGCTGATTTTTAACCTTTTTCACCTGAAAAGCATTCCAATTTCCAAAGGGTCTATCTTTTCAAAAATTTCCAAAGGGTCTAGGACCATAAAATTTCATCAAATATTAATCATATTAATTATATACAATTATAAATGCATCATGTGTTGTTTGACATTTGTAATAGTTAATCATATTTCATCTAGAACACTTGTATGAGATAAACCTTTGGATCTGTATGAACACTCCAATCAATAATGTGCAATTAAAAGAATCATGCGAATAAGTAGGTTGTTATGAGTAACAATAAATTTGCATTAAATAGGTTGCTATGATTAGTAGCTATATTAATGAGAAATTTTAGATATAAGGAGGCATTACTTGAGAGTGGTTATTTTGACAATCTGGACAATACGAAATAAATTCAAAAAATTCTTTAAAATAGAAAACAATTTCTAGATATATTCTTGAATTTATAAAATTAATTGTGTTTTTAATTTTATATAATTTAAGTATCGTTTGATAGTCTATCAAAGATCATTAGATTAAAATATTTACAAATTGCATAAATATTTAATGATTTTTAATGGAATATCAAATGACATTTAAATTTTATGAATTTTGAAACACAATCAATCTATAAATTCACAAATGTACCTATAAATTTTTTTTCCTATTTTTAAGATTTTTTTTTCATTTTTTATATTTTGTTTGTTCAAAGTGGGAATAAAGCAGGATATAAACGAATCGAATATTAATTTTTTTTTATCTTTAGTAGTAAATTTAGATATGAATATTCAATATACAAATAACCATACAAATACGGACATAGATGTGAATATAACTTTAGAAATACAATATAGACAATTAGCAAAATATATATTTTATAATTAATAAAAAAATATGTTCTCCGTCATTTTTTTTAATAAAAGCGGACAAAATGTCAACCAATTTCTATTTCTTTTCGGAAGTTCAATACAAAAAATAACAAGAATAAATGAAAAAATGATAAGAAAAACTAAATCCCTACCAACCCCCCATGTTGGATTTATGATGCATGTGATGAATAAAAATTTCAAATTTTTTTTAATGTATTAAAAGATCTACTCGTATAGTTAGAATCAAACCGAATATGAAATATAAATAACTTTTTATCTTTATTTTGTTGGAGCCTTTAGCGATAAAGGCTTATGCGGTTGCTTGTTACAAATTTCTATGCATTTTTATAAAATTTTAAGCAACTTTTATAGTTATATTAATTCATATTCATATCCTTTTAATTTAATGTCCTATCTTTATTCATATCCAACTTTAGTTATGTTGGTGTTTGTATTCAAAAAATTAAAATAAATACAAATATAATTTAACTATTATCTGATCCGTTTTTATCCTAAAACAAAGGAACAAACTGTCTTTTTTTTCTTTTTCTTTTTTTTTTGGGAGCAAACAAAGGGGACCTATTACTATTGTTGGATAAGGAACTTTGAAATTAACAATTCAAAAAAAAAAGAATCATAGATTTAGTACAATAATGATAGATCTCGTCTCTTTTCAAAGAGAAATTAGTTAAATCTTATAAAAAATATTTGAAAAAAATAAAATCGAAATTAACATAAACTCTTATTTCTTTTAACAACTCAAAGAAACCTTGAATCAAGTAAATGGAAGGTCTTTTAATTCTCCATCTTTTATTTTTCCCATTTTTCGTTTCTTTTTTTCTGAGGTACATTCGAGATCATGTTTAAAATAAAAAAAAAGCTACCATTCTTCCTTTATTTTATTTTCTAGACCATAATTGATTTTTTTTTTTTGCAAGTGTAGGTTTTCTTTAACATAAATAATTTATAGTGTTAATGTGTTGTCCTGTCATTTAGAAATTAGAATAGAGAGGTAGAGTTCCAATTATATCTCTCCTTTTTCTTTTTCTTTTTTCTTAATAAAGTACCAATTTTCTTGTTTAAAGCAAACAACCATTTATTGAATTTAGCAAAAGTCAAATTAATGCTTCACTCTACGTGGCACATTATTGCAAAATTTAACCGAGCATATACAATTATACATTTTATATGTTGTAAAGTTTCCGAATATGGAGGAGTCAAATAACATAGTAGAAAAGTTTGGATGTAATAAAAAAAACATATTAAATATTTGATATTGATATAAATAATTATGGACAATGATTTTGATTGTTGAAAAAATTTCATTCAAATTTGTTGAATTTGTTCAATAAAAAATTGTTTTTTTTCTTTCAAAAAGAATAAACTATGTACATTTAAAGAGTGAAATATGTATAATTTTTACAACAAAAGAAGGATCAAATCTGTATTAGATGAAATCTCTCAATAATAGTTAATAACCCTCAATAATTATATTAAGAACATAAATGTAACTACGATGATTAATAATGAAATGATTATCTCATTCTCATATAATCACATGTTCTAAAATATGAGTGTTTAAAGAAAAGTGCTTATATAAGTATATAACACTGAAAAAATATTACATATCCGTATATGATCATGGAAAAAATATAATAGGTGATGTTAAATTACTCCATTGTTAATATGCAGATCAGCTTATGGAAAGAGGTGGTCTTTCTTCTACTTTTTACGAATATCATTAAAGAGTTTTTAGAATCGCATGTGGTGATAAGTATTGTTTTTTTATATAAAAATATAGATTTAAGTCTTATAAAAGATATTTGAAAAAAATATATCAAGATTAAAGAGAGCCTATATTTCAAAAAAAAAAAAATCATTAGAGAGTTTAATTTATGGAGATATGATATGTGCATATCTGATCGGAGATCGGACGATATAGCTCTATTTGATGGTATATTTATCGGGTGGGATCTCTTAACAACTATTATTTTGATAATTTTAATAACGAATTTTTAAATAAATTAAAAAAATAAAAAATAAAACAAAATTTATGAATATATTTTTTAGCTTTATAGATTGGTTATATTTCAAATTAATATAATTTAAATATTATTTGATACTTCATCAAATACCACCAAAATTATATAATATTTATAACGGTCCATATTTGATGAAATATCAAATGATTCTTAAATTACATGAAATTTAAAACCCTATAAACCGATAAGTTAAATAATATATTTATCATTTTTTTATTTTTTATTTTTTTTAAATTATCTAAAAATTATTTAAATATTATTTGTAAAAATTGTTCACTCCATATCTATCTCTACATGTCCCCCCTATCCATAAAAAAAATTAGACTTTATGTTAAATCCGGACATCATGTTAATTGTTGCTCGGCGTTTTTTTTTTTACTTTTGCAATTTCTTTTCTCGAGACCAAAAGAAAGCCATCAACCCAAAAAAGCAAAGGAAAAAAAGAGGGAAAAAAAAGAAAAGAAAAGAAAAAGGCTCGGATTGGTACCATCTTCTAGAAGTATTCTAGAGAAAAAGTAAATAATGAAGTGCAGAACAGAGCAATTAGCATGTAAGAAAACTTTGTGAAAAATAAAATACCCAACTAAAAAAACAGCTTGAATTAATTTCATTATTGTTATACAAGGAACCAATTCGAACTGTCTGATAAATTATTATAGTAGCATGTACATGTAAGTACCTAATTACATGTCGGATTAAACTCATTGCTAATCTGGATTTCACAAAAAGAACAAAAAAAAACATATAAAAGATTTTAAGGCCTTTATTTTTAAAATAAGTCCAAAATAAATTATATAATAAAATTGATATAGATGATAATATCAACTAAATAAGATATCTTTTAAATATTTTTCATAAATTTATTCATTTATTTATAGATACCGAAATAACTAAATAAAGAGAGAAAATAATAAACGTTTCTAGCTTTCTCCTTTCCATGGCCCACTTCTCTGACCAGCGACCAGACACCAGAGTACCAGACAACAACACAACAGTAGAAGAAAATAAATGGAAGAATAGAAATCAATGAGAAAAGGCATCCGTAGTATTTCCATTCCATTCTTACCTTCCTCTTGATTCTACATCGTCTCTTTTTACGCAATAAAATTATCTCAGAGAGAACGACAGAGAGAAAGGGAGGGTTTTCGAAGAGAGAGAGAGAGAGAGAGAGATGGGGTCTCTTCTCGGCGATTGGCCTTCGTTCGATCCACACAACTTCAGCCAGCTCCGACCGGCGGATCCGACCGCTCAATCCACTGTAATTCTTCCCGATTTCTTTCTTCTTTTTTTTTTTTTTACTTTTTGCAATTTCAGTTGTGTATCTACTAATTGTTCTTGAACAGAACGAAAAGGAATTGTTGTGGATTAGTTTATCCATGGATATAAGCAAAGAAAATAGTTGATGCTTAAATAATAGTGGTTCGAGAAGAAATCAGAAAGTTACCATTGTTTCTTTTCCTTTTTCTTTCTTGATTTTCTTGAAGTTTATATAAGAAGCACATCATTAGGTCTGTAATTCTCTTGTTATTATGATAGTCATATTAATGTAGACTCCACCATGCAAAATTTCTATTAGTAGAATGTGATTTGTGGCTTCTTTTAAGGCTCTTTTTAATTCAAACCACTGGAAGGGTATCCATTTGGCTCATGTTTTTATTTCAAGATGCAAATAAAAGAAATCTCTCAGATTACGGTGTAAGACCTGACCTCTTCCTTTGTATCCATATACAGCTGTCATGGTTCATCCATTTGGTCAAGATGATAGATATATCCAGATAATTTTATTTTGTACATGTCTTTGATTCTGTTCAATCTTTTCTTCAGAAATTGACACTGGCAACATACCATCCAACGCACAACAGGACGCTTCCACCTCCAAATCAAGGTAATTTTCATTTTAATCACTCGCTCTTAAGTTGTTTTCTGTCTTTGATAACCGATATCTGTATTAAGGTAAGCAACTAAAAGCAACAAATTTTAGTATTGTATCCATTTCTTAGGGTCTGGTTGAGGCTTCAATACAGGGTCTCCTCTATTTAGAATGATTTAAGGTAAAACAACTCAAGCGAGAGAAAAAAAATGTGATATTTGGGGTGAGATATATCAAATTGCGAGGTCTTCTTACTGTGGTTATTAGTACTACTTTAGAGAAATTTGATTAAATTTGGTTTGTGAAGTTATTGCATGTGCTTGTTAGGAAACTAGTTATTAGTAATTTGATTAAATTACTTTGGCATTATTGTATGTTCTATTAGCTCAACGTAACCTTTTTTGCATGTTGCAGTTATAACAACTGAAAGTAAAAATATCCTCCTTAGACAGTTTTACCAGAAGTCAGAAGAAAAGGTAAATTGTCCAAGCCCAAAGAAACCAAAATTAATCTATTACTATCAGATAATGTTATTTACTTTTTCCATATTTTTTCAAGAAGCAACATCCAAAAACATATTCTGCTCCTTTACTTGAACTAAACTGGATAGACACCAGAGAAGACCTGACACATGGAAAAATATCAAAATATCATTTCTCCAAGTGTATGATATAAATGGAGTCCATAATTGCTGCCATAGTTGCAATGCCGCAGCAACTATGTCATGTGCTCTCAACCGCCCGATTCAGATAGAATATGCATGATGGGATTTCTGAGATCGTGTTAGATTTCTATCCAGTGGCTGAGATCGTGTGAAATTTCTATTCCAGGCAGCCATAGCAGCAGATGTGAATTTCAATTTGATATACCTATATGATTCAACTGAGGACATAAATATGAAATGTTGATCCTTAGTTTTCGATGTGTTACATTTTTTTTTTCTTCCTTCTAATTACTATAAACTTTTTGTCATAGTTGAGACCAAAAACAAAAAGAGCTGCATCAGAAAATCTCATGCCGGAGCACAGCTGCAAGCAACCAAGGGGCCCCACCTCTGATATGTAAATTTGAGTTTTGAGGTGGTTCCAGAGTGTGTTATTTAACCACTTCTATGAGTATGTTTTTCTTTTAGGCCCTTGAATTTGTAATACATTGATTACCAGCTTCGCGGTTTCTATTGTTTAGTGGATACTCTATCTATGTAAAGGTTTTGGCAGCGTAGAATTTTGCAGATTTAGTAACTTAGTGTGGATAAATAAGGTGGAATGGTTCCATCACCCTCATTGTTTGCTTTTGCTTTTCGGTTCCAATCTCACTGAGATTTCAACCCTTGGTAAGACTTGTCACTCAATTTTGCACTTGGCCTTTTGAGGTGTCATCTCGTCTCCATTTTATATTGACAATATGCAAACGTTGTTGAGATTTTTTTTGTTCTCTGTTTCTCCTCTTTTATCTTTTGATTCAAGGGTGCTGTTTAATTGAAATGAGGTTCATGTGAAGCTATTTAAAATTAACCACACTGGCTATTGTACCAGTCCAAAACATAAAACTAATGCAAGAAAAATTTACCAACAAAACTAAAGAATAACATACGACATTACGCATGCATTGCATTATGGTGTTATTTTTTCAGTAAATTACACAAGTGACTTTTAAAGTATCATTTATTTATTATTTTTATTTTCATATTTTCAAAAGTATTATGTTGATCTTTAAATTATTACACATGTATCATTATTGGTCTTTAAATTTTCAAAAAAATTATTCTGACCCCAAGTATCATTTGTTTATCATTTTTGTTTCTAAAATTTTTTATTTGTAACAAATTAGTCTTATTATTATTTCCATTAGTAAAAAGAAACTAGGTTATTCTGACATCAGTGGGACAGTGGAAGGGGTAACGTTGACATTTCACCTCTTCTGCATTGTATGAGACAGCACATAAACTAAACTGGCACCGGTAGTAACCATACTGCAACTTGGTGCCTCTGAATTTGGTTTGAAATTCATTTCTGGAGTATTTTTTTTCACTTCTTCCGGTCTTTCTCCCATCGTTATTCGTTTGGCATCTTCAATTTATAAATTGAGAGGTTCTGAATAGCTTTAGTTTCTCTTTGAACTTATTGGAGGGATAGAAAAACCTAGAAAGGTGTCGGAATGTAAATGCATAAGGAAAATTTCATATTCTATGATATTCAAACTAGGTCCTCTGTGTAGTTGGAGCAGATCAGGTGTTAAATGGGCTTTGATCTTGTTTTGAAAGGGATATTATCCAGACCCAAAATTTCCAATTATCAATTGACAGGAGTAAAGGCTTGTAGTTGCTTCGATCAATTCAAAAGAAGAGAACAGAAGTGTAAATGCAAGCACTGCTTTAAAAAAACTGTGTTCTATTTTGTTACAGTATATGTATAGCCATTCCAAGCAGTAATTTTTTTTTCTTTTTACAGCCTATAATTCCAAAAGAAAGACACAGAATATACTTAAATTATCTTGTCCCCTGCTAGTTATTCTGCATTTCCTCCAGAAATAATTTCTCAGTAGCTATTAATTAAAGTGGGTCTCAGTGTTGGATAAGATGAGGCCACATTATTATTATTTTTTTCCCTGGTCCAAAAAAAAAAAAGCTCATATACAAATATCATACCATCGTTAATACCAATTTTATTATTTAGATTGAGTTATTATTTATATTAGCAACTCTAATATGTAACTTATTTGTACAATACTTTTATTATTCAACTTAACTAAATTATTATTTAAATTAGTGATATTTGAGTTAAATAATAAAGTACTATACAAAATAAATTACATAATAAAATTGTTAACATGAATAATAAAGTCGGTATCGATTATGATATTAATGACGGTATCTCCCAAACATTTTTCCAAAAAAAAGATCAAAATATTTTAATAATGAATAGTTATTATCTTAATTTTAAGTGTGATGTTATAAAAATTGGAAATAAAAAATAGTCAGTTTGAGACAAAAAAAAATAAAAGAAATAACAAGAAGGGCTTGATTTTTCAAATATATCGTTCCATTTTGTTATATATATTTTGATGTATGTTCGAATGTTTTATATTCATTTAGATTGTTGTCCGGATGTTTGAATAAAGCAAAAGAAAAGGTTTTGAGCGTTGTTAGAATCTCATAGAAAATTACACTTTCAGAATATGACTTCTTACAGAAGTGCGACCTTCTAGTGAGATGTCGTATTTTATGAGTGCAATTTTTCTTATTTTATAAATTCACAGATATATTTACTTATTTTATAATTCGTTTTAATTTTCTTCGAAATAAAATTCATCCAAAAAAGAAAAGAAAAGTGAAGGGAAGATGAGAAGATTTTACTCAGCTGTTGTTGATAAGTTCTGATACAAACACACTGTTCTCGAATCCCTGGTCGGGTCGACTCAGTCGTCGCTGTCTGGTACAGTAAATGATCAGATCATTCTATTACAGAGTTGAGCTTCAAAATTATTTTATTCCTTTCTACAAAAGATATTTGGAAGTTTGGGGATCAGAAAGAGACGAAGAGTTCAACAGAATTCATGCTGGTATTGCTGGTTAATGATTTGTCAGAATTAGGTGATTTTCTTAGATATCAAGGTGTCTTAATTTTACACTTTGCTGTTGCTGATAACGTGTTGTTTTTGTCCAGACTGATAACAATACTATTATTGAAGCTTTGGAATGACATCTTGCAAGTTTTTGAAGGTTTGTCTGGCTTGAAAATTAATTTTACAAAGAGTGATATGGTTGATTTGTCTATTATTTACTTTAGGAAATTCTTGTGTTGAAAAACACTTTCTAAAAACGCATTTGAAAACTTTGAGATAGGGAAGAAATAAATTTTGAAAGTGTTGTTTGCCAGCTGAACTACTATGACATGAAATTTTGTTTGGTTGTTAAAATGGTAATGTTTTGACAGTAAGTGCATTACAGATGTCAATAACTATATAGTCGGATGTGAAGGAATGTATTCACAATCAATAATCATATTTGCTTAATTATTACGGCGACTGTTAAAATAGTTGTTAAAATAGAAGGATCTAATTGTAATATATTTTTTACAATTTTGATAATTTTAATAGGTTGTATATCAAATTTGATACATTATAAAAATTCTTTGATTATTGATTAAATGCGGATAAAATTGAATCGTTAATTTTTCAAATCGGTCGATAAATTATCAATTAATTCTTAAATTACACCAAATTTAATAAACGACCTAACTAAACTCAAAATAATTTATCTATAATCTTGTATATATTTTTTTTTATTTAGGTAATTCTTTTTAATTGATTCTTACTGTTATCAAATAAGTTTGTTACCGATATAACTCAATACCTACTTAGACACAGACACAAATCTATCTGTAACCATTCAATACATTACATCACAACAATACAAATATAAAGCAGCTGGAACCCAACACTTCAAAAAAAGAAAAAAAAAAGAAGCATTATTAGTTTATACTACCATTTATTTTACTTTATTTTTCAATAATTTAAAAGGGGAGTTATTCAAGGTTCTGTAAAGGATGGCACCTTTGCTAGTTGGCAAATTGGTAGGTATAATTTGGTTTGTCATCTCATCAGGAGCCCAGTAGCAGTATGTATGTATGTATGCATAAATTAAAATTCGTTTCAGCATCAAATGCTTCTTCTATTATTTTATTCAAGAAGAAGAAGACAAGTCTCGCTGGCACCTTTAACCTTCTATTGTCAGTATCCACGTGGATTTGTCCGGATTTAGCTAGCAGCGTAGCGTCCTCTTCATCCCACAATTCAACTTCTCTTTTTTCTCAACTGTAAACGTGATAAATTTCACCTACCAAAATGTGTGGGTTATGTTTACTAAAAAAATATATTTATATTTAATAATAAAAATATTATATTTTTATTGTTGGGGTTTAAATTAGTACAAGTTGTATTTTATTTGTAGGATGAAATTTTTAATTTTAATTTTTTTATAATTATTTAAGAACGAAAAAATAATAAATATTTTTATATTAATTATAAATATTTATAACTTTAAATATAAATAAATTATTAATTTAATATATATTTTTTTGATGTGTAAATAAGAGATATAAAATATGAGGTATAAGAATATTTTTTTCAATATATATAATAAGCCTATTTTACTAGGCTAAGTTGGCGACCCAGTAAGAAAAAAGACAAAATTGAATTTGAAAACAAGGCGCCACCTAGCCGTTGAAGCATGAAATTGAAAGGTCCTTCTAACCATCTTAATTATATAATATGTATTTTTAATAGTACCAACGGTTTTAAATTTGAAATCACGACTGTTGTCACAGAAATTAGGTGTGAACAACAAATGTGTTGTAAAAAGTTTTTGGGAATCATGTGATCCTGACTGAGACTCTTGGTTTGCTTGTTACTGTACTGTAATTTTCCCAATGATATATGTATATATATTTTTTTTATGAAAGGAGAATTTTATTTTTTTTATGGGAGAATTTCACTTCCGGTTCGTCAATCAATAGGAAATGTAAAAAAATCTGTACGTAATACATTAAAAAAATATATTAATCGTACACAAACTCAGATTTTAATAAAGTTCATGCTTATCTGAATACATGGTGGAGTCAAAAAAATTTTATGGGGTCGAGTACTATACTAAATATTAATATCAATACAATGATTATATCAATATGTATCAATATATATCAATATAATGGAATAATTTGTATAAATATATGGTGCTCAAATACCAATTTGCTTAAGAAAAACGCATATATAGTATAAAAAAATAATACCGTATATGCATGTATAAATAGGGGGGGAAAAGGAGACATTGCATTCCATGTTCCCCACTTGGATATGTCAGTGTTTGAATGACTTGGACAAAATTTACATTTAATTTGTAAATTATTTCCACCTTATCAAGCATATATATATATATATATATATATATATATATATATTGGGTTGTTGTTTTGTTATTTCTTAAAAAAAAAATTGCTTTTGTTAAATACCTTGTAAATTCAGTTATCAAACCTTTTCTTTCAAATGAGCGCTCTCACATTTAGAATAGGGACTGATACATACACAGATATGGTTATTGATATCGTTATCGATACGGACTTAATATATACAATAATGAGTTATTATGCAAACTCATTTTGTATAATATTATCATAATGTAACTTAAACGAATTATTATATATATTAATGATTTTATTATGCAAACTTATTTTGCACAGTATTATTATTATGCAACTTAAATGAATTATTATACATATTAATGATTAAGTTAAATAATATAAATATTATACATAATAAAGCCACTAACATGCATAATAATTTATTTAGTATATATAATAAAATCTGTATTGACGACAGTATCAATAATGATATTTCCGTAACATTTTCCTTTAGAATAAATTAATTACATGAGCTACCAATCATTTTTATGCTCCCTTCTATTTTAATCTACTATATAGTATAGCAGGAAAATTGGCAAGCATCCCTGATGACATGATCCCTCCCCAGATTTCCAACTTCATGTAACAATGTTTGACAATGATATAACAATATTAATACAAATTAAGGATATAATAGAATAAGCCTCATATCTTCCAAGAAAGAATAGAAATTGAAAACAAGAGGAAAAAAAATCTAACGGAACAAATGAAGGATTTGACTTGCAGGTTTTAATTAAACCTTGTTATACCAAGGGAATATCTCGCAAAATTAAATAAATAAAAGAAATGAAAGCTAATCATTGCATGAGACATTTTATGGTCAAAATGTAGATAAAAAAGAGCTAAAAATAGGTCGTAAAAATTAAATTCATATATATGCAAGTTACATTATAACATGAATTACAATACGGTTGTAGGCCACATGTACCCAAGTAAAAACATCTTTTGCAATTTGTATCAGAAAATTCGGCTCCGTATCAACAGCTTGTTTGTCTTAAGAGCCATTAAATATAGCAATTAACAACCTAAGTACTTCAATAAAGCTGTCATTTAATAAAGAAACCCTCTTAACACCCTGTTGTGTGCCATTTCACATGGCACGTGACTCGCACAATAATTGTGCCTTTAGCACTTGGAACCATCTCTAGATGCATGACAGAATGTGATCTTTTGCTAAATAAATAAAGGCATCTACAACCAAAGCCAGATCTAGAATCCTCCATAATGTTGATTCTTCTTTCCCTATCAACTATAGTTATAAGTGTATCAACACAGAATATTTTTTTACATGAGGACTAATCAATCGAGGAATAAACCAACTTCTGAAATGATATTAGAGATGATGACAATAACAGAAAATAATTTAATCAGTATGATAAAACAAATATAGCACATCATACAAGCTCAAACCCATTATCCTAACTACCTGATATAATCTACCTCCACCTTGTTTGGTTGTCGCGGCTTCTGAAGCCCCCTTCTTCTTTGCTGCTGTATGGATCTGATGAGAGAGAAGACGCATCTCGTCCCATCTTTCGTTCCTGTGAAGAAAATTTAAACATACTGTCAACATCAACAATTGTTCTAATACCATCTGATGTTAGCATCATAATTTCCAGTGATTAGAAGTTTGATCCTACCTTGAATTACTTAGAAGTTCAATCCCACCAAAAGTTTCCTCTCCTTTCTTATTTCTGAAAGTATTAATCTTCTTTTAATATAAAAGAACTCAAACTAATCCTTTAATTTTAATAAAAGAAAAACCAGGGGCAATCTGGCCATCTCTCAAAAAGGTAAAAGGATGATCTCATGTTGTCTGTAGGCAATAATTACGTATGTAGTACGTCCTACCATTTTGTCAGTGCACATGATATTTCTCATTTTACAAGGAATCTATTACTATAGGAATCACATACGTCTTTGATAAGCAGGTCATCCATTTCGAGCATGTGTATGACATGCCCCATTTTGGGTCTCTTGTGACCATCCGGGTCGACGCATCGCAATGCCACAAGAAGTGCCCGTTTAAGTGCCTTGGAAGACGGCTTCTCTGCTATTTTTGGATCCACCACCAGTTCAGCCTTTCTCTCTGCCACCATATTCTTCAGCCACTCTATCAAGTTCACCTAATAACACAAAGTCCATTAGTAAAAAAAAAATACTGAATTTGTTTTTCTTTTATGAAGTTCACACAAAGATTTAGTGCACTTTTTACCCTCCTAGTTAACTTTGAAGTCATGATTTATGTGAGACTTGACTGAAAAGTGAGGAACTTTTATAATCTTGGAAATGAATTTATTGTATTTTTTGTTGGGTGCATGATAGTTCCAGCATGAGCTGGCTTTGTACTGTCAACCAAAATACCCTACCTCCACAGTGATTACCCATGTGAAGAGTAACTAATTTTAATGACAACAATCCAAAAAATGAAGCATCTTGAGGACTCTTTATGTTTCCATAGTTGGTCCTTGGTGACCTATACCAGGCAAGAAATCTAATTTTGATACAGTTTAAACTAAAAACCTCGCTAGGTGGTCTCGAATAGTCCACAGGAGACCTGCCAGTAATTATTTCCATTATGAGAACACCAAAACTGTACACATCACTTCTCTCATTAAGCATCCCAGTGCTAGCATACTCAGGAGCCACATACCTGCAATACATTGGTATAAATTATTCAAATCCTTAGTAGCTAACAAAGAAAATGGTTGCAATATTATAACTAAATCTGAGACTTACCCAAATGTACCCATAACACGTGTTGTGACATAGCTTCTCTCAGAGCACAATAATTTGGCGAGCCCAAAATCTGAAACCTTTGAATTCCATTGTCGATCAAGAAGTATATTGCTTGATTTAACATCGCGATGTACAACCTTCGGTTCGAGCCCCTCATGGAGGTATGCTAGCCTTGAAAATCAAATATTTCAAATTAATTCTACATTTTCAATTGATACATACAATTAGAGAGCTTCAATTTATGATTAGTACAGAATTAAGAGGAAGCTCATCACTTTTTTATACAGAGCATTGGAGTTTGAGACTCAAGACTGACAAAATTTACTTAAAAACCAAAATCAAGGGAACCTTGTTTGATTATAAAGCACAAGCAATTAAGATAATTGAGATGCCTTGCTGTTTGAGGAATGATATATATTTTTTTTTTCATTTTTTTTTCTTTTTTTTAAGGTGCCATTATCCATGCACTGAATGAGTACAAACAAAGGAACCATGGAATAACTTAGATCAGAAGTAGATTTGCTTACTTCAACACTACTTTATACCTGCATTAGTTAGGTGCTATCTCAATAGTTTTGGGAGAGATGCACTTAATGCCAATCACAGATAATTTGAAAATTAGAGCTCCAATTTTTCAGATAAAAGATCCTTAAAATTGGTATACCTAAAATGCATACAAAGAATCACAAAAATAACTTAAGTCACAAAGATTTGTCTACTTCAACATTAGCTTATTACATGAGTTGGTTATGCAGTACTATCATAAAGAGCTCAGCAGAACTGAAAGTAATGCCAATCAAAGATAGCTCTGAAATTTAGAAACCGATTTTTAAAACTGATCAATATTTCAAAATCCTTTCTGATCAATATTTCTAACAAAATATGTTATAAAGCTATGTTTAAAACTGTTAAATATGCAAATGCGATAACTATGAATAGCAAATTTCAAAAAGGACAAGACAAGTAAAATCAAGTACTCACCCTTTAGCAGTTCCAAGGATAATATTCATCCTAATTTCCCAAGTTAATGGGCTTATTTCCCCAACATCGCCATGCAACCACTGATCTAAATTGCCGTTGTCTACGTACTCATAAACAAGCATCCTACAGGCATTTAAAGAAGAAAATTTTACAAATAGCAAGAATAAAAAATTTTAGTTTATTTTTACATAATTATAATTTTAAGAAAGGTAAAAGACAATAAATAAACCAACCTATAAGCCCCTTCTACGCAGTATCCAAGTAATCTAACAAGATTTTTGTGCCGAACACGACCAATAGCCTCCACCTCCACTTTAAACTCCTTTTCCGCCTGACCCCTATAGGGAAAAAACATAGATCAAGTAATTACTTTTTAATTTCCTTAAGCTTCTTTAAGGAAAAGGCATATCAAAATTGTAATTCAAGTTCCACCACTGAAGTCATGAGTAGAGCAAGAATAATGTGCCTAGAGAAAATTTAAAATTTATCACGACATCTACCACAGTGGGAGGCAATAAATTATAGTTAGGAAGATAATGGAAGGAATAAAATACACCACAACTGCAAAAAACACCAACTTCCTGTTATAAAATTGAACCGAACAGACAAGATAAAAAGGAACAGAATCAAATTGGCAAATTTCTAAAACCAAATACCATAGCTGCCATTGCATCAGGTACCAAAGATATACTAAAGTAATCATCATAGAGTTTAAAAAAAATCATATATTAATTAATAGAACAAAATTGGACCTACTTCAAACAAAAATCAGGCATTTATAGTGTCATCACTTCAGAATAATTAGCAATGGGAAGTAACTAATACCTATTATTAAGCAAATTCTTAACAGCAACAGTGGTCTGATCAACCAACACTCCCCGGTAAACAATCCCGTATCCTCCCTCTCCGATCACATTCTCCTCAGCTAGTCCATTGGTCGCCTCCTCCAATTCCCTTAGTGTGTACCTATAAAATTAGAAACAAAACTCTTAATTCCCATATTATACATGTTAAAAATAGAAAAAACCACAGAAGAACACAGTAAAATTGGTCAAGTTACCCACTCTTAAAAAAAATCTATGAACTAAAAAGCAAAAAGGAACAATAGAATTTAAAAATGATTGCTGATATAGATATCCATGTTAATTACTAACCAATGGCCCCATCCAAGATGTGAAACCTCTGGCGTCTTGGCCGGAGTTCCAGTCCCATCCCCGGCAGCTCGGCTCTCTCCGCTGACAGTACCAGTTGTCGAACCTGACTGCGCAGGAGGAGGAGGCTCCGCCACCGTCCGGCGATCTCCACCGAGCACCACCCGGTGATCCACCTTTCCAATGTCGATCTGCACCTCAGGCAAGGGCAACTGATAGGTGGCATTCTGATGCACAATCTCTCGGATATCTTTTGAGACTGGAGGAGTCCGGTCACGGAGGTGGAGCTTGAGAGTCTTGCCTGAGCTGGAGCCACCGGCGGAGGTGGAAGACAGGCGTCGGCGAGGGGAACGGCGGCGAGAGGTGAAGCAAAGAGAAAGGAGAAAGAGAACTAGAACGATCGTGGCGCCAACTAGAATCCCGATCACGACCCAGAGGCGTAGGCCGAAAATGGATGTCTTTTTCGAGAGCCAGTTGTTGAGAAATCCTTCCGACCAGATTGACATACTGAGATTGTTCGTTTGATGCGAGAGAGGAGGAGGGTTCATGAAAGGTGAACTGAGGAGAGATTGGAGAGGCGCATCGCCTCTGGAGAAAAAGAGAGAAAAAGAGAGAGGATGGCTTGGTGGGTGTGCTTTTCAATTTTGGGACTGTTTTATTTGTGTCTTTAAACTTTAAAAACTTGGAGAGGAGATGAGATGAGATGAGATGAGATGAGATGAGATGTGGCGTCTCTGTTGTAAAGAAGCGCAAGTGGGACTCGCCAAAAGACGAGCAAGTAAGAAGAAAATCCCAAATTTACTTTTATTGGCAACTTAACAATATAAAAAAGTTCAAAAGTTTATAAGGAACTGACAAATATCACCAAGATGATTTACATGTTGGGTAATAAAATAAGAAATATATTATGTAATGATTATTTAATTGGGTAATAAAATAAGAATGATTATTTAATTGAGTGTTTATAATGTTTAAATTAGTTAATAATTTTCTTAGAATTAAAGTTTCATATAACATAAATATTTTAAATATTATTCTATAGATACACGAGGGTATTTTAATTATTTTATAATTTATAATTGAGTATTAGATAGTAAATTAATAACCAGGGGGTCATCCGTCACAAGTAGCGTAGTTTGGGAGGGTGTTTGTTCAAATTAAAAGTTTAGAAGCTAATTTGTCACGAGTCGAAAGTTCGGGGGCTCTCAAGGCGTTACCTCTATTTTTTTCTATGATACATTTGTGTCATAGTTTTTTCGGGTCTATGACACATGAGACTTATTAAAAATATAAATAAAAAAATATCCCTCTAGCTAAATATAAGCCGTTTAAATCAAATCAAACCGTTTAAAATTTATGACAGTAAATTTGTCATAGATTTTAATAACAGCGGATAGGGATCCATCACATTAAGAATAAAACAAATAAAGCTAGTGTTTTAAACTCAGCAGGATCACCAATTAATTATAAATTAATTAAATCTGCTTCGAATTATAAATTCAAATCGCTGAAACTGAAGTATATAATGAGTACTATGTTTATAATATGTTTACATTATAAATTTGTAAATTCATTTAGTATAAAGTAACGTCAAAAAATTATAGAATTATAAGCTATTTTCATCCATTTAATTTTTGTCATTTTTTACCACCTGACGTTACGTTGAATAAAATTCAAAATTAATGATTTTATTATGAAAATATTTGGAAAATATCATCATTGATACCGTCATCAATACCGACTTTATTATTTATGTCAAATGAATTATTATTCATATTAATGATTTTATTATATAACTTATTTTATACAACACTTTATTATTCAACTCAAATATCACTAATTTGAATAATAAATCACTTAAGTTGAATAATAAAGTACTGTACAAATAAGTTACATAATAAAGTCGCTAACATAAATAATAACTTATTTAATATGAATAACAAAATCGATATTGTCAACGATATCAATAATTGTATCTATATATCAACCCTCTTTTATTATATAAGCACATCACTCATTAAGTAGATTGGTTTCAACGGTTTAGATTTGTAATCTAAAATCTATTTAATAAATTTTTTAGTTAACTTCATCAAAAAATTTAACGAACTTAAGAATACACTACCTTTACTCCTTACATAAATATTAGTGGTTGCCGTAAATCCATTAATATTATTTATAGAGTTCACACTTTGAATTTACTTACTCCATGAATGTACAAATTTGAATTTGTACATGATTCAAAATCGTACGCACGAATTGAATTTGCATATCAATATTCACTCCGGTGTCCGGAAAGAGTGTTAGACAATTGCTCCGACGATAACTAATTAGCAAATCACAAAAATGAGTAAGAGTTAGTGTGTACAAATTTGGCAAATCAAGAAGTACCTCAATTTAAATAATAATAGAAGAGTATTAGTTTTTATTATTAGAAAGAGCAAAAATGTTGGTTGGTAAAATGTTAGTTAAAATAGCGGAGAAAATCTTATAACAACAATGATGGTAATGATAATATTATAATAATAATGATAATAATAATAATAATAATAATAATAATAATAATAATAATAATAATAATAATAAAGAAATAAATAATCATAATAAAGATTTTTTAATATTAATAATGAAGATGGTGATATCAACTATGAAGAAAATAATATTACTATTCATTTAATGATAATGATAATGTAAATAATATAGTACAAATAATTATAACATTATCATCATACTATGGTCTTTTCAAGAGAGATTTATTTTATATTTCCGCAGCAAAAATGTTTTGTTGTTTATAAGATTTTTGTTTTTCACCTCAGAAGGTACAAATTGACAAGGAAGACTCTGAAACAAATGAACTTACTACATGGTATTATTTATCCCTGACAAACCACATTGTAAAATTGATGTTGGAACAGTTCCCTTTGTGCTAAATGAACATGCAGCCATTATGACTAACATGCTCAACATTATATATATATATATATATATCTTATGTCCCTCTCTAAAGTATACTACACACAGCCTATGGGCATTAATAGACAAAAAAAGAAAAGAAAAAGAAATCATCAATACACCCCTTGTTTTTTTTTTCCCCACAATATGTCCGAATTGCCCCTAATTCTTGATCATGTATGTAAAGTCAATTTTAGGAAAAGGAGGCATGGTTATCATGCTCTATAGGGTAGACATAATTTCCCTATATTTGGTAGTGAATGATATTTCTAGTTTTGGGAGGATGCATGCAGAGGACATGAAATTGACCCTCTTATGTTTCGCTCAAAATACTCAAATGTGTTCCCCATTTTGAAAATTTTGATCACAGAATAAAAAGACCTATCAAACTTTTTTTTTTTTTGAACTAGAACTTGTGTTACCGCTTCAAGGAAGGAAAAATGATAAAGACGGCATCTCAAGCAGACGCATGAAAGTAATATACCTCTAGTGCACCTGATTTTACTTGTATGCCCCATTTTTATAACTCAGATTACATATTAGTTCCTTAGATGATAAATTTCTAGTAGTCAATGTGGTCTACGCATCCCATTATAATATTAAAATTTTAATTTTTGAGACTTCAACCAATTGGCAATGCTTCGTTACTTTCTTGTAGGTGAGTGCTTCAAGAGGAGGCTGAACAGCCAAACAAGGAATCTCAAATAGATATTTGATAAAGTCCGTTTTAATATCATAACGTCAATTGTTTCAATGTATGATGATATGATACATCCACATATTACATCTGAAGGGAGGCTTTACAACAGAATAGGATAGACAAAATTTCGACCAGCCTTTAATCTCTCAAAAGTTTTTAGAAGAGTATAACATTTTTATATTTTTAACCTTATTGTTTATGTGCAATTGAGTCGGAAAATCTCAGACAGATTATAATACTAAGATGTCTGCCCCCCCTATGTACACGTTTACATCCATTTATACCAGGAGCCATGTAAGCAAGTAAAAGAAATCCACAAAACCAAAAAAATGCAACAGATACTTCTACTAGTAAGACTGAAGCAGCACAAGGAAAAGGAACATGAAGAAAGAAGTTAGAGACAGCTACAAAAAAACTGAGATACTCTCCAGGATTATGACCTCCTATTGTAATCCTCAGTAAAGAAAGGATGGCAAAGAGCCTCCCGGGCTGAGAGCCTATCAGATGGATCATATCTTAATAGCCCACGAAGAAGGTCAATGAGATCAGCAGCAGAGTGGTCTACATTCTCCATCAGTAGATCCTACAAAAAAAAGAATTAACACAACCGATATAAAACACTACATCAAAAACAATATTAGAAAACCACCGAAGTTGATATAGACAAAGTACTTAGAGCATGAATTTCAGTACCTGAAGGCGAGAGAGTTTCGAAACTGCTTTCATGCTTTCTCTTGACTTACAGCCTTCGGGCCAATTCAACCTTCCTCTTCTAACATAATTCTCAGCATGTCTACGGCAATAGGTGAAATAGGAACATCAATTTGAGTTTCAGATCAGTATTTAAATAAGCTACAAAAACGAGGCAAAGGTTTTTACTCTGCTGTCCTCAGCATGTGCTCTGGCAACGGTCCCAACACCCTCTCCATCATTGCCAAGTGCTCCAGATCTTCATGTGTTTGAAATAGTGCATCCCCCTGTGAATATCATCACCATGTTCACTGAGTTGTTACCAAGTCACTTGTCTTGGATATCAAATAAGGCAAATGGTTAAGATAATACCGAGCAAAGTTCAACAATGATGCACCCCACACTCCAAATGTCACATGGATAGCCCCAACCAAGCCCTAAGAAGAGCAAAAAGCCACAAGTTAAAACAATGAAAGCAATATTACAATAACAAGATAACAACAGTAACAGTAATAGTAAAAATGCTTACCAAGAATGACCTCAGGTGCCCGATAGTGCCGTGTAGATACAACATAAGTATTTTGTTGGCTGTCATTTATAGTTGTACTACCAAAATCAATTACCTTGATAGCACTTGACTTAGGAAGGCGCCTATAGTAAGAGCCCCCAGGAGACCTCGTTGTTACCTACAAGTGCACACTACAAGTCAGCCGCCTCATTTAAGAAATAAGGAGCAACAACATGCAGCAAAAAAGAAAAACATCGCAATACTTTGTAGTTGGGTACTTTAATGTACTCTGGAGAAACAAGTAGTATGTTCTCAGGCTTTAAATCAGTGTGAATCAGACGCAAGTCATGCATGACTGCAAAGAAGCAAATAACATAAACATAACGAATAAAAGATAAAACCCAATTATCGCCAAAAGCATTCATATAATGTTAACTTAATTTTCTTCATAAAGAATTGATAAAATACTTTATCAACAACCATGCGAAATATTCTGTAATAAAGATTTTGATAACATTGAGTGTAGGTAGGTAAAAGTAATGTATACACACATGCTACACTTTCCAAGAGTTGTCTGGCAAACTCGCGAGCTAGATCAATAGGGAATGCGCGATAATTATTTTTCCGAAGAAAATCAAACAAACTGGGGCCCAACTTCTCAAAGACCTGTTACACCATACACGTTGAATTTGAATTGTCATAAAAAAAACCCCAAGCTAAACTCTGGAAAAAGGGGTTAACATTCATAATTTATCATGTACTTACAATACAGATATGGTTACGATAGTTGAACCAATTCCTTATTTGCACACAACTGCAAAAACACATCATCTAATCCATAACAAAAACAAACAAAGCAAAAATTAACCAATGATAAAGTTGTATGTACTGAGGGACATACCGAGATCCAGCGAACTCATACTTGCCAAGCTGCTGAAGAACATCAATTTCAATCATTGCAGCATCTCTGTATTTTTTTATGCCACGAATAATTTTGATAGCAACCATCTCTTTACTTTCTCTGTCCCAACATTCCAGCACCTGACCAAAGGTACCTAACACACTCAAAAGAAAAATAAATCAAACGATCTGTCACCTAATTATCTTCAAAATAAATTTGATTGAAGGTCCAGTCGAGCTTACCTTCACCCATCTTGCTGTGAATTTTGTCTGAAAAATGAAAAGAAATAGAAGTTAATAAAAGCAGTCAAATCTTCAATGGTAAGTAGGTGATGATAGACACTTTAAACTTCAGATTTCATACTATAAAAGGCTGTAACAGTAAACATAAATAATCAATAAAAAGCATCATTAAGCAATAATTTTGAGAAGTGTAATTACAGCGTGAGGTCAGGTTATCGCCGATAGCAAAAATATAGCGCCCATCTTTATCATCGTCTCTCCATGGAGGAGAAGAGAACCGAACAATTTCCTTGCCAAACTGATGGTTTAGCACAGCACCAGCTTCTTGTGCACAAAATAAACCTAATTGAGCCTACACAAAACCGTACATTTTAACTTATGCTGGCTCTTAAAGGATGGTTTCTTTCATAAGCAGTGGTTCAATTTTAACCAGATTATTACTATAGAGTAGTTCATATCAATCAATTTGCATGAAACTATGAATTTTCCCTTACAAGCATTTACATAGGATATGCATCCCAAATCAAGAAATGGACCCACTTCAGATTGACTGGAACTCAACCGTACTTGAATCTGGGTATGGGTAATTACAGTTAAAGACCCAATATTTACCCAAATGGATCAATCGTTAGTTGCAATACCCCTAAACAGACCCACCCACCCTTGATGAAAATAAAAATTGCCCAGGTGACTCAAACATTAATTGGGTATGGATCTTGACATGGCAGTGCCCAGACCTACCGGACCTAATAGCATAGCTAGTTACATCATCTGACCATAATTTGGTTGGCTGGAGAATTCAATTCCATTAAATATATAAGCAAAGAAATTGAAAATGGAACATCTAAATATATAAAGATGTGAGGATATTTGATCTACAAAAGATAGTAAACTTAACCAAGAGTATGTCAGATCCTAAATCCTGAAATTTAATTCTTTTGCTTAATCTACCATTCCCCCTTTTCCTCAAATTATTCTTGTTTATTTTTATAACTAGAACATCTTTACTCTATAGCCTACCCCTGTCGGATAGAATAGAATAATGTTCCCATAATAAAACCTAAAATCTCATTTCACATCTAATCAGAGAGAAAATTACGAAAATAATCTACAAGCGTAAGTACGACACCTCCAAGACACAAGACCTGTTGATCATAAAACAGTCTAGTAGAAATAATCCAAGAAATAGAACAAAGAAAAGAAGTTATACCGTGGGATCCTCCGGCAACACATCCCATCCAAGTCTCTGACGCTTCCTAGGACGGCGATCGACGATGCCCTGAGGCAATTCCATCAAGCACTCCATTGATGATGATGTTTCGATAGATCAAGGCAAAGCGGCTCGCGAAAAGAGAAGAAAAAAAAGTGTTTTTTTTTTTAGGTGAGAGAAAAGAAGAGGCGTCGTCTTCGATGCGCGCTGCGATCGGATCAGATCAGATAAGATAAAGATCGTGAACTTCTTCGAGAAAAGGAGAGGCGTCGACTCTTCTTTATTACGTTTAGGCAAAATTTATATTTTAGTCCTTTAACTTCTTCAAAAATATCAAGTTGGTTTTTAAATTTTTATTTGTACTAATTTAATCCCTTAACTTTCTAAAAAAATAAAACTACTTTTTTTAATATATTTTTTGAACTATTTTATTTGTCATATAAATTTTTTATTTTCTCTATATATTTACTATTTACTGCACTATTATAAATTATGTCTAAATTGATATTTATATCAAATTTATTCCACTTCTATAATAAAAATAAAATTTAATTGTCTAATTTATTACCATACAACAATTTTCATACTAAACAAAAAATTTCATCCAAATCACCATTACAAAAGCTTTTGCTATTTTTTAAAAAAAAATGAGTTGTCCATATCATCAATTAAAAAAAAATCTATGTGGCGAATAAAATAGTCTATATTAGCAAAAAAAATATGAAAAAAATGAGTAATTTGTTTTTTTAGAAAGTTAATAGACCAATTTAGTTCATTTTTAAAAATTCAGGAATCATTAATACAAACAAAAATTTAAAAACTAACTTAATTTTTTTTAATTTGAAACCAAAACATAAATTTTCCCTTTCATTTATTGCCAAATCTTGGAAATTTCTAGGTAGAAAAGAAACCAGCTTATAAACCGTTAGACTAGCATATGGTTTCTTGGTTCTAAATTCTAAACCTTGAAACAAGTTGGGCCCAATTATCATTGTTAAGAGTATATGACTAATATATATTAAAAAAAATATTATGTGTAACTTTTATTTTATTTTTTAACAACTCAATTGTTTGATCAAATTTTAAATAAATAAGCAGGTGTACACTGACAGAATAGATAAATATACATCGACACAGTAGTTAAATGTATATCTGAAGGTATATAAAAATGTTTATAAAAAATATCTCGAGAATGAGTTAATTGAAATAGTTATCACATATTATATTGAAGTTATGGAATTAATTACCCAAAAATTATATTCATTCAAAAAAATTAGTGGTGTGTACTGTGTAGTGTAGTGTAGTGTAATCATAATCCTCTCTCAAAATACTGATCAAGTTCCATCATTAGTTAAGAAATAAAAAGTTAGACACGGTCCATTCAAGAAAAAAATGTCCGTCAAATGAACTTCTCAAACCTCGCTAGAATTTGTATAAGGGGTGTCAATTTTTGATCCGATCCGAATCCGATTAGACTCAAAATAATTCGAGAGAAAATGAGTCTGGTATGGACCAATAATTTTTGACATGTATCGGGTCAGGTCGGATATTGATCAATAATTTTTTATCTAAATAATTGTATTTTTTAGATTAAATTTAAAATTTTGCACTATTAAAATTATTTATATATTAATTAAGGTTAATTATATACTAATTAAGATTAAGTTGCTTAAAAATATAAAAAAAAATATTATATATTTAATCAATATATTCGGATCAGAACATGTCGGTATTATTTTATTATTATTTTTTATCCGACCCAATCGGATGAAAAATTTATGGCACGAAGAAAAGTAAAAACTAGTTGATTGAAAGGGAAACTAAATGCAATAAATAGCTCCAATTCCAATACAACACAAGGTCAGTATAAAAAATAATGCTCGAGTGAGAATTTCGGTAGTACAGTTGATGGAAATAAATTTTGAAATTCAACTCCATCCGGAATTTATGCAAAATAGGCTCCTTAAATCCTTCCTTTACTCCAATGAAAAAGAAATTCTTTTTCGCGGAGATTCTATGCATTTTCATTCATAATTCAACACACTTCGACTGTGTTTTACTATAAACATACAAGATATGACGAGTAGGTTAGAATTTGGGAACCAAAAAGAACCTCTGCAGCATATCTTCTTTTAAGGTCTGGCAACAAATATTACAATATAAAAGCCTTCTAAATATTACAATATTGTTTTTGTACTGCCTTTTCCAGAGTAGGTTCTTTTTTAGTTTAAATGGAGAATTTCTCGTGTACTGTGCTCTTCATTGGAGCCGAAATATTCTTTAACCATCAAAGAAAGAGCCTGAAATTCATGCCTTAGAATCCTTTCTTACGCAAAAGTTTACCAATTCTTTGCTTGGAGATTGCAAATATTTCAATATACTTTAGAATAACACCTTTTTAGTTATTTAATAAGATAAAAACGAAAAACAAAAAAAAACATACTTTGAAATCATAAAATTTACAGATAATATTTACGAATTGAATTATTAATTTGCAAATATTGTCCGTAAACTCATTACACACAATATAACATAAATATATTCACAAATATTATTCGCAAACTAATAATATGATTCGTAAACAATGAATGTGATCTTCTCATTTAAAAAAAAATGTTTTGGATTGAATTCTAGCCCATTCAAAATTCTGCATTGTCAGACAAAGAAAAAAGTATTAGAATAACGTGGAAACAGAGCAAAGAGACCCAAACACTTTACTGTCGAACTTTATTAGACACACATAAGCATCAGATTTGGCAATAATATTTGATACAATCATACGAATATACTTTGACATCTTCACAAATTTAGTAAGGCCACCATATATAGGCATCCCAAAATCATAAAATTTTGAACTTCTCTCTTTAAAATTCTAAGGAAAAAAGAAAATCCTACATGACGCCTACTTTCGCATAAGCAAAACAACTGTATGAGCTGCTATGCTTCTGTTTTCTCCGAGGCTGTCCACTTTTTCATGAGTCTTTGCTTTAAGATTCACAACAGAAGGATCTGCTTGAAGGAGACTACACAATTTGGCCCGAATGGCCTCCTTGTGTGGGCTAAGTTTGGGTCTCTGTAGGATCAAGGTAGCGTCTAGGTTACCTAGCTCATATCCTGCTTCATGCATGAGTCTCACCTGATATATCGGATAAATAAATATTATGATCAGCATTTTTTCATGGAAAATTATTATAGTCAACAATTCAAATAATACCACCATGATGTGTCAGTTGGTTTAGACTATGAAGGGTATATTCACATGATAAATTATTACCAACTTTAATCTTTGTAAATTAAACCTACCTGCCAGTACAAAGTGTTGAACTGAACATTCCAGTACTTGCTTGTTTCGGACCTTGTATTTTCTCTGTATACTACTTTGGTTGAAATTTGGTGTTCAAAGTGTAATTTTGTACTTAAAAGTTTCCAAATAAATAAAACCAGTGAATTGGTAAGGCTTAAAGCCTGAAACCTCAGAAACCCATGCCATAAAATCTTTACCATTGACATACTGACACCATTAATAAACGGAAAATTTTATGTTCTATTTTATTGGAGCAAGATTGACTTTCCCCTTAAATGTTACCCCAAATTAAATTGATTGTCTCATCTGCACTACTAGAAAGCAAGCTTTTCTACTTTGTCAAATGTTCCTACTTTTTAAGCCTGCTTCAATGCTAATTATACAGCTCTCATACAGAATCTGCTATTATAAAATTATTAACTCTATAAGAAATTCTCCAAGTGGATTCAGTGTTATTTGATAAAATAATAGTGTTCTATCATGGACCTCGAGCTGGCTAATGCAATTATGAAATGTAAACAAGTGAACTAAAGGAGTACCAGCGTGCATCAAGTTTGCTATTAAACAATATTTACATGAAACAACACTAACAAATTCATATTGAAGATATCACTTCTAAAACCCTACTTACCCAATAATGAGCATCCTAACTCTTCTTATCGTTTGCACAAGTAACCATTTTCAACAAAATTTACTCTGATGGCATGCCATATACCAGCTAATTTGCACTAGAAGCATCATCCAATACAAGCCTTACTATTGTTCTAAACCCTTACCTGACAAAAAATAATAGGAGAAAAGAAGAAATCTACTCACCGCTTCTCTCATGAAGACCGACGAATTTGCACCTTTCCACTTGGGATCAGAGTCTGGAAATATCTGGCCTATGTCAGGTAGCCCCAATGCTCCCAATATCGCATCCACCACACAGTGAAGCAACACATCACCTGTACCGATAAAACAAGAAATTAGAGACAAAATTCAATTGAATTACCAAATTGTTCACCCAATTAGAAATCAATTACCATCAGAATGAGCTTCACAGCCCCTGTCATGAGGAATATCTATTCCTCCGATAATCAGAGGTAATCCCGGCTCAAGCCGGTGTAAATCGAACCCGTGCCCAATCCGATAAGGAAGGGAAGGAGGCGGCGACGGTTGCTGCTTCGCTGAATCCGGTCTCTCCACTTGGAGCGTTGATCTCACTCTCAGATCCTGACGGATCGACCTGGATGACCCGTTGCGCAATTTGGGGAAGGAGACACTGCTAGGTTTAGGATTTGAAGAAGGAAGAAAAGAAGCTCGCCTGGTAGAGCCTGTTTGCGTCACTTGCGAGGGAAGGAAGATTGTTGTTGAAGCCATGAGAGCTGCTCTGCTTCTCTAGTGAGAATTAACGGCTTGATTCCCTCCTCCTTTCTTTCTCTTTCTATTCCCCCCTTTTTTTTGTGGATGAAACACGGAGGAAGCGCGTAGAGCTATTTCTATTTTTCATGGCGTATATTTTTGTTATGGGAATGTTAGATGCCAACGGTCGAGATGTTCTGACCGAAGAGATATCGTACGGACGATTAGATCTCAACCGTTGAATCGTTCAGATCAGATGGCGCTGCTCGTGTGCGAGACTAGTGCAAGCTTTGACCGTTAACCAACAACTACTAACGAGGAAATTAGAAATTAATTAAGCACAAATTCGTCATTTAGACCAAACAAATTTAGAGATGGGAGCTGCTGATATATAAATATGATTATTGGTATCGTTATCGATAAGAACTTTATTATATATATTAAATGAATAATAAAAGTATTGTACCAATAAAATTGTTAATATATATAATAACTTATTTAACGTATATAATAAAGCTTGTATCGACGATGATATCGATAGCAATGTCTCCATAACATTTTCCAATTAGAAATTTTTTTGATATAAAGAAATTAGAAATTAATTAAGCACAAATCCGTCAATTAGACCAAACCAAACAAATTTAGAGATGACCTCCAAGTTCTGCTACCTCGCGAGTCAAATATGATTAGGTGGGAAGAAGAGCGACAGCAGAGTGAGACCGCAATTAACAGCAGCACAACTTGATTTTCATGTTGGTTTGGTCAGAGAATTTGCTTTTCTGACACATTTTTTTTTAATATAATTAAGTCAAGATTTGTGTTTAGGTCTAATTGAGTTTGCAGTGTTGTTTAAATTCAAGTACGTCTCAGAGGCTAGTCAAGTTTTCCCTCCTCTAGTCTGTGGTCATGTGATACGATAAAGAAGAACTATGCTAAATAAAATTATGCACCAAACATTATCAATTTGAAATTCAGATAAGGGTTACAAGTTCAAAATTCGGATGAAATTTTTTTTATAAATATTTAAATTTGAATAATTTAATCCTCATTTTTATCTAAAAAATGAAATTCAAATTGAAAACATTAATCCAACATTTTGTATCGTCTCAATTGTATGCCCATAAAAGCTTAAAGTCGTAGCATTAATTTGTGCATTTTTCAGACATATCAGGATATAATGGAATGATATGGGTCTTTGTAAGTGTAATTAGTGCATGATTGTCCCCATTCCTTGCCCATATTGATATAGCTGTGGATACGCCGAGATAAGTTTTCAAAAGGATACTCCAATGGATAAGTCAGCTTTAATAACACACTCAACAAGCCCCAACCCCCAAACCATCCCCCCCCCCCCCCCCCCCCCCCAAAAAAAAAAACAAAAAAACAAAAAAACAAAAAACAACCCACCCAGTCACCCACTTGGCCGCTCCAAATCAAGTAAAGACACATCCCTGCTGCAAAAATAAATAAATAAATAAAAAGAACAGAACTGCCTTGACAGTATGTAAAGCAGTAATTATAGAACCACATTCAATCATGATGAATCAGTCAGAAGAACTACATAGTACTGTTTGATACAGGTAGTGCATTCCCAATAGATAGCTATATACATGACATGTCTTAGAACTTCAGCGGTACCGTTAGATACTCCCCTATGTAACAGAATCTACATTAATATTCTAGCAGACACCAAGTGTGCTCCTCTATTACTTTGATCGGCTTCACACTGCAACAGAGAAGCAAATTATTTGTACAGCTACAAGAAACAAACTAAAAGGTAATAAATTATGCAAGGCCCGCCTACAGAGGAATATTAGAGTGATTCAAGAAAATGAAATACTTTTGTTAAGAGTTAAAACCAAGAATCACATTTCCAAATTCGATAAATATGGTACTTGGGCACATTTAAAATTATGAAATTAACCCAAGTACAAAATTTACCAAAGTTAATGAAGGAAGTCTGTTTAGTATGGACCAATTACTACGCTTGGAAAAACTGGTATACATTAGTGATCAATCTGAAATCTACCTGTACACTAGCACTGGTAAATAGAGGCCAAATTTAGGAGCTTGCACTGATACTTCACTTGTACACTAAAGCAGTCAAGCAAAAATATAGAATTTAAGAGATGGAACAGTTTTTTAGGCATCTTAATTAGTAAATCTATTAAGATATAACCACCAGTACTTTCTACCAGATCACTGCATTTATAGTATCTTCGTTCATTCTTTCCTAAAGTCTGAAAATGGCCCCTTAATGAATTGTCCCCAAGCTCTTTTTGGTTCAATCAAGCCCCTAACATTAGAATTTGTTCAATCAGGCCCTTCTACCAGTAAAAATTAAATGCTGCTGGCTGGCACCAGAGAAGAGCTAATCTAGCTGAATTGAGCCCAGAAAAAGACTGGACTAAATAAAATATTGCTGGTTGAAACATTAACTATCCCCTTCTGCTCATTGTACTTTCCATCCCTAAACTTCAAGCTTATGTCTCCTTGCCCTCTATTTATTTCGACTACAGAAAGAGAAGATGAGATGGAGTTGTGGACTTACATTTTTGTTGTTATATTACCTTGTTGAACAATATGTTCAGCTCAAATTCTTTTTCTCCGGCTTTTTGAACAAGAGGGTCCTGCTGGTAGGCAACTCGGTGTCGTTTCTACTCCAGCTTGTGGTTCTGACTCTACCAGCTCTATTCTATCTGCATCTCGCACGCATATTACATGTGCCGCTTGCTCTTCCAGTAAGGCATCAAACCTACTAGGATCGTCAACCATGCCAAAGATGCCCTTGCAGCCCTCAAACATCTCCTGAGCAAATAACTGGTACTCTTTGCTTGTCGCATTTTGCATTTTCATAGAAGCAGACCTGGCCAGATCCAATGCCAACTCCGCCTGGAAAATGAGAAAAATAAGTAAACTGCAACAAATATCAAATATTGATTTTCAAGAAATTGGACCATGGTTCAAAATTTTGGATTACCACTCGTCTTGAAGTACCAGACTTTAGCTCAATTGAGAGCTGCTCCTGTGTATCTGACAATGGACTGTCCTGTTCTGTCAGCGGAGTAAGATGTCTCGAGAAGCAAACAACAGTGGCATTTTCATACCACTTCATGTAGTCTGTCTTGTACAAGGTCAAATCATATGCTCTTTCCTCATGGATAACTGTATCCTTTCTCCTAAACCATTCATCAACGTACTTACTGTGGTGAGCTGTCCAGTTTTCCCTTGGGCGAGCCCGTCTTTCTACTGAATGAAGTGAGTCAATAGTAGCACGTGTTGGTGGTGGCACAGTCTGATATCGGCCGAATTGGCGCATGACCCTTTCTGGGTGGTAAGTCTCAACAATCCAAAAATGCAATAAAGGAGCTGTCATCATCCATAGGCCTGAATCTGTCGTGCAGATAGGAGGCAGGACCTGCTGTACACTCCTCGTGTCATATGGTGTCCATGCCACCTGTTCATCCCTTAGCATATCTATCTTATTTCTGTAATAGCTCAAAGAATGGCTCCGATTTTTCTTCCATGTGTGACGACGTGACCACTTATAGCCCAGCGGAGGCAAGTAATCAGGATTGACATTGCCAATTGGCTTCAATTTTTCTACCTTTGGACTACCTATGCGCAACCGCTCCCACACCCACATCTGTAACAAGAAAACTGGGCCAGCCATTTGCTTAGAATTCCTCTTACAAGCTCGACATAGCTCCTTATAAAGGAAGGCAAGAACCCCAGATGCCCAACTATATGACCGAACACGACCAAGATCAGCAATTAGTGGGAGGTACAAACAAGGAACTGAATCTCCAGAAAGATCAGTAAAGAGCACAGACCCAAATAGAACCAACAGGTATGCTCGTACATAGCACCGAATAGTGTCTTCGCTAGCACCAACAGGAAGAGACCCAAATTTATCACGCAACCATCTAAGGGATAAGGCAGATTTGTTGGCCCATGCTTTCTCATCAGGCGGGACCCCTAAACAATCATTAACCCATCTGTCCCAATTTTCATCGGTAGTATAAGTAATGGGTTCCCCATTCACTGGTAGCCCTAACAGTATTGCCACATCTTCTAAAGTTACCGTCATCTCACCTACTGGTAAATGAAAAGTATGAGTTTCCTGCCTCCACCGCTCAACAAGAGCTGAGATAAGAGCAACATCTACTTTGATGGTTCCAATCTGGATAATACCACACAACCCAGTGTCTTGAATATACTGCTTGTACCGATCATCCCATTTGAGAAGTTTATGTTGGCGTATAAGTAGATCTTCCAATTTCTCCCCCTCAAAGTGTGATTGAGATCTGTGTGTTGTTTGCATGGTGAGTAGAGGACACACTGGTCGAACAACTGGCAAATCAGACAGATAAGCACCTGATCCTGTGGATGATGAGCTGGCATGTGCATCTTCAACAATTTCGACATCATTGGCACTACAGCTGGCATTATCCGGTTTCTTTGAACTGGATTCCAGATAAAGTTCAATAACAGACCACTCAATCTTTCCTTCTAATGTGTTTGTAATCACACTCTTAAGAGAGGAATTGTCAACAATGGGGATTAGCATAAAATGGGTACTACCTCCTCTAGCAGCTTGCCATCTAGCACTGATTTCCACATCAGTTGTCTCCTCCGGCCATCCCGTCGTAGAGAAAATTTTACTTTTTAGTTCATCAAAAGTTATGTTGCGGTTGGTGTGGACAACAGAAGGTCGAGGACCATCATAAATGTAGCCATTTGGTCCTTGAACTATGCTACCCCCATGATACAAGAAAATTGGAACAAGCGTTGAATCCATCACCTTAGAAAAAAAATAAACAAACAAATCATTATAGTACTTTCATTTAAATAGATCAGTGTGCAATATCCATTATGCAAGCCTCATTAAAATAAAAGAAAGATAAAATGTGCCACAAAGTTCAATGTTCTTGCTCTAAATTTCATGCCATCCCCATTGCCAAATAGCAAAGAATTTCCAATAAAGGAGAACTTTCAAAGGGAATTTCTGTACAGGCGGCCAGTATTTTGTGCACAGAATTAGGTATTTCCTCTACTAAAAAAATTACGAATATGATATATTCAAATTGTGTGGAGTTAAATACACTATTTATTAAATCCCGAAGGCATAAATAATATTACAACCTAGAAAATTCTATAATCCACCTGCTTTGTTTAGTTGCGCAGCAAAACAATAAGCATGATCACACCAAAAAGGGACAAATGGATGCCTTGTTGACAAACACTATAATCTCATAATTGTCAAGAGTACAAGTACTCTAGAAACAGACTGACGCTAAATGAATGGCAAGAGTTAATCACAATGGCCAAAATTCTCAAGAGTTGAAGAACATCTTATTTGTCTATTTACATGGTAATTCCAAAACCATAAAGAATTTACACTTAACGAGGAAAAAGTACGTCAAATTCTACCTTCTTTCTTAGGAGAAGCAGCTCTTTGGCGCCAAAATGATGTCTGTTTTTGGAGATTACGGAGGCATTTTTAAGGATTTAACAAAAAAGGATATTGAAATTGAAAAATGAAGCTTTGGTTCAGAATTTCAGATCTGTTTACCAATGATGCCTGGGAACGGTCTTCCGAGATAGCCCGGTGGACAAACTGGTAGAGATCGCCGCTTCTGAAAACCAGCGGCCGCTAAAGACGCTGGTTTTTGGAGGAGGATGAGCCTGAATGAGTTCGCAACTACGCCAAACGGGCAGCGGTCAGGACACAGACGCAGTTTTGCATATTGCGGCCGAAATAATACCCTTTAACCTTTACCATTCATCATTCAGTATTCACCGTCCACAGTTCACAGGATTGAAGTGGTGTGGCTTGGTTCTTATCTAGATAATTAATTTACAAAAAAGAAGATTTAGACCAAATTAAAATAAAAAAAATAAATTTATAAATATTTTAGTGAGAATCTAATGATCAAATTTTATTTGATTTAAATATTGTTGATGGAGTTAAAAACTGTTAATTTCATGTCGTTAAACTTAGATCACTTGATGTATAATAAAATATATATCAAATCTCATCATTTTTTTTATAAACATGATATGTAGATAATATAATTCATGTTGTATTCATATTTGAATATTTTTTATGATGTCAACATTATCAAAATAAAAAAATTGTCATGTGATCCGCTTAATATTGTGAGTGAACCATATCATGCCAGGTCTCCCTCTTTAACATCAATATCAATATTCACAATTATTTTAAGAAAAATGATTTTGATTTTCTGGTGAAAATCACACAAAATTTCAAGTTGACCCTTCCTTTACTCAGAAAAAGAATAAATCTTGTACATTCATATAGTAAACTTGCACGATACTTAAAGTGAAAAAATAATCATATGCTAAACGAGATATAGAATTTTATGAATAATAATTAGCACTCATGGCATTTTGAGATTGGATTAAGCATGTCAAAGCAAAAGTGACAAATGGGCCTCTGAATTAAGCATGTCAAAAGCAAACAGAATTGTTTCCTACACCGAAAGTAATTTGATTGTTTCGTATAATCAAAGACAAGCCTAGTCAGTAATTTGATTGTTTCTAACGAGATTTGATTCAACAAAAGGATCAACAAAGATTACTTTCAGATAGCCAATTTCTAATTTTTCTATACCACTAACAGCAACCTCCATTCTTTCTGGAAATAAAAGTTTACCATATGTTGTTACCACTTGTCAAATGTTACATTAGGATGAGTTGTTTATCTACCTATCAACAGACAAAAAGGTCATTGTTTGAAGAAAAAAATATATCTTACCATGACCGCAAATGAAGAAAAGGAAGTCAAGAAGCAAAAGCAAATTGCATCTTAAACAAGATGCAGATATGTACACTATCTTAGTTCAATTTTTTGTTAGACATTTCCTATGGTACAACTACAACCTTATAGTTAATGCATAATTAAAACATACACGGCCAAGGGTAAATCCTCCTTAAAAGTTGCAAAGCCCAAACTTTCAGCAGATAAAATCAATTGCCCCGGGAAGAATGTAAAATTTGGTGGAAAGAAATCCCCAATGCTCCCCATCTGACTGAACATAGATATCACCACTTGGAACCGTCTCTTTTACTTCAATTGACTTAACACTACACCAGAACAACAAATAATGAATGTCATAAAGAAAGTACATATTCATATGCATGAGGAATTTCATGATCCCACTTACACCAACTTTATTATTTTCTTCAGATAACAAAAGACATGAGTGTTCACAAATTGGTTATCAAAATAGCACAGACACACTTGCCAGCTAAGATTTGTCGGGAACAAACAGTAAACATGAGATGCATTAGGAATTATCTAGCTATCTATATCAGAAGTTCCAAACACCTAAGCAATATCCACGCAGGCTACTAGTGCAGACATGAGACCTTACACCCCAGTCTTTTGACTCTGTCACCTACACGCTAATTTCTCATTCATAAATAATTATTTCTTTTAGCAGAATTAATTGATTCAGTAAAGTTAATCAACTCTTACCTTCTGGAAGTTACACCTTTTGCTGACAGATGAGTACCACCATAAAGTCTGTGCAGCTTAATAATAAAATCATACCATTTGAAATTCTGGAGAATCACCAGCTGGACGGCACAAATAAAATTAGTGTTAAAGCTAGTAAGACATAGAAGGGCAAAAGGGAGAACTTGATTACCTCCAAGTGGCCATTAGAGGGGTCAGCAGTTGGAGTTATCTTCATACCACCACCAAAATATTGGGCATTTCCTAAACACATAGCAGTGACTTTTGTAACTGATTCCCACTCGCCCCCATCAACCTATATTAAATTACCAGGATAATTGGTTAAACAATAAAATCAACATTGTATGTGTTAAAAATAAATTGATTAATTACCACACCAAATTTTGTAAACTGAGATTGAGTGCAGCCTTTTGGCCCTGTGGACATTCTAATATAGTGTGGTCATTCTTTTTTTTCTACATTCTTTTTAATTTTTCTTTTTTTCTTTTTTTTTCTTTTTTTTGCTTTTGTGTATGATAGATGATTACATGAGGGTTATGAATGATAATTGAGCTAAAATTTTAGACTTTCACTGAGGCAATATACTTGCTTAAAGGCTAATTCGGGCCCTTTTTGGCTACATTTCAGGCTTAGTTATGTCATTGCTTTAGCCTTTCTGGGGCTCAGCAGTTTTCTAGTAGCAGATATGGAAAAATTTGGTATAATTACTGTAACTGTATCAAATTGAGGCCCTTTTGATTATTGTTGACGTTTAGTAACATAGTTAGGGTTATTAGGAATAATTGGCATTAGTAAGTTTCTAATAGAAATTTTAACTTGTATAAATACTGTAAATGTATATGATAGAACTAATTTGCCCTTCACCAGTAAACATTAACTGAAATAGCAAGAAACTATCCTCACAACAGTCCCCAAGGAAATCACCTTAATTTTCATGTCACAGTTTTCATGTCCACTGAATGCTTTTAAAGCCCCAATAACATAACATAGGTTCCCAAACTTCTTATATTGTGAAGCATAGTAACCAGCCTTTGCACTCCTGCAAGGGGTTTAGCCAAACAAAAATAGATATCAAATACTTTCATCTCTGGCAACATGATTGAAAATATTTTTCAAATTATAAATTGAAAATATTTTTCAAATTATAAATTGAAAAACACAAAGAAGCTTTCGTATCTTACAAGTGTATGTCAGCAACATTTACAAAGAAATGCTTGTCCCCAGTAGGCCCCTCGATTGTCCCAACATCTAGTTTTGATTTATTTCCTTCAAATATATTGTACTTTTCAGCAAATGGAAAGCAAACACTTAAGGAAAAAAATTAGAATAAGGATAGAAAGAAACCTTTTGCAATTCGTTCAGTTGCATCATATGGATCATTTTTCCTAAATATCAAGAAGACAACAAAATTTATATAGGCAAGTTATAAAAAAGCCATGCTTACTACAGAAAGTAACATAAAATGGATGAAACTCACCAGCCAAAGGTTCTAGCAAAATCTGAACCGGTCCCAAGTGGAATAAGCTGTGCAAGAACAGAACCCAGGAAAAAAGGATTTATTACAGAGAAGGAAATGGAACTCATTATGAATGAAGTTTAATACGTAGATCCTGACCCCAAGTGCAGTTGTAGATCCTTTTTCATGAGAAACCAAGGGATTTCCATCGCAGAAGAAGCCATTTACCACCTGTTGGTAGAAAAATGCCTAAAAATTGAATTATCATCTATGTCGGGCTATTGAATTAAAAAGGAATCCCCAAATATAGAATAATTAAAATTGCATTGACTTAAACAAATTGATTAATCCCTTTGTCAACTTCAATCAATTTCTTGTGAAAAATGTTGACAAGCTTTGTGAGGTTGAATTAAATCTGATGAGTGAAGGGATCTTCCCGATTTTGCAGGATATTTATCAACTTGTTGTTGTTGAACTATTAATAAACTAAAACATGATAACTTGGCGATCGTGTTTAAATCAAAAGCCTACTGAACCTCATGAAGTGTGCCATCACCTCCAACAGCTATGACCGCTTCAGCTCCTTCCCTTATAGCCTACAACAGGAGCAAACTAATTTTTTTGGTGCATCCTTTTGAAAAATCAACTGAAGTACTCTACTGGTAACTAAATTCTTTACCTCTCTTGTTATGTCTGTAGCATGAGAAGGACCTGATGTAACAGATTCGCACACCTATCCATGATAAAATTCACAAATAACATTTTTATCATACGAAACTAGAAATCCAGTAAAGCCTGAGGTAAATGGGCACATTACGAGCATCAGTTTGAATCCACAAATCCTACATGACTTAATTCATAGAGGAATAAAAAGAACAAAATGAAATCAAGAAAACAATATGTCATAGTATCATTTGGTAACAAATTTACACATACACACACAAATATACCAAGTTGTCAACTATTTAACTTGTTAGAAAGTAAGATTTAACCAACATTGCATTGATCAGCGAGGCGAGTACGAAGATAAGGCAGGAGCTTCTTCCACTCCTTCCCCGTCCGACCGTTGGCGCCTACAATCAACCTAGTTCCCATTACACAATTACAAGACGAGATCAATTACACGAGGAGGTGAATGTGATGAATGACGCAAAAATCACCCTTAGGATTAACAACAAAGACGAAATCTCTCCTCCGGTGAGACGCAGCGGGCGTGGCGCGCTCGGATGAGATCTCCGGCGAGTTGAGCTGCTCCGCCCGAAGCGAGAGAGAGGGATTGGGAAGCAACGCCATTGACTCCTCCACTGTCAGATATGGGAAAGAGAATCGGATAAATCTTTCGGTGGAGGAACTGATCAAGTTTGAAGGAAAAGAAAAGACAGCCCACTGCGCTGCTGCCGGAACCGGATAAGTACGACTGCGTTAATTTGCTGTAACTGCTGGTTTGAGGTGGGGTCTCCTTTTTGCTGGTGTGCTTGGACAGTTGGACCTTTGAAGAGAGAAACGACGGTATCAATCTGACTTTTGGTCGGCTGTTTCTCTCTGATTGAATTGAGCCGGTTCACGGCCTAAATTTTGGGTGATTTTGATGATCATGAATTGGGCCTAGTATGTGTTTTATGTTTTTCTGTTCTCGGTGGACCCTTAAATCTTAGCGTTGTAATTTTAACTAATTTCTGGATAATTTGATTTGCAGTGTGCTAGTTGATGGTGGTTACCACTCTGCAAGTGATGCTCATTTTGACCAGTTCTAACGATTAGAGAGATCTGAACCTCAAATATGTTCTCAAACATTTCTGATCGAGTGTGGTAACTGATAATAAGCAGTACTCGTGTTAACTAGTAAATAATTAAACATGGAGTCTCTTTAAAAGTCAGAGTAAGGAAGTATGCATACTAGAATGTATTCACTACATATTACCTTGATATATTTATTTTTCCCATTAACTGAGGCATCATTTCGTTTCACAAAATCACCAAGGAAAATATTTGAGAGGTATCATTATCAATATCGTTATCAATACTAAATTTATTATTCATATAAAATAAATTAGAGAAGAAATTCAATAACCACGATCATGGTGTCTATAATACATACTTTATTATTTATACTTCAATTAATATATATAAATCATTAGATATATTCTAATATATCTTAATAATATGTATATAAAAAATTATTAAATTTTAACTTTATTTCGATGGTCATAAAAAAAGTGAATTAAATCACAAAATTTAATATGTTGATTTTATTAGTGCTTGATATATATCAAAATAAAGTTAAAATGATATAATTTTTTGTGTATCTATATAGCATGATATATACAAAATGTTCAATTAATTATTGTTTTATTTAAAAATTTAACAAATAATTATTTAAAATTTAATTTTATAATCATTGATATAACACCAATAATTATGACCATTAGATCCCTCCTCAATAAATTATTATTAATGTTAATGACTTTATTATGTAATTTATTTTATACAGTATTTTATTATTCATACAAATATCACTAATCTAAATAATAACTCGTTTAAATTGAATAATAAAAATATTATATAAATAAATTATATAATAAAATCATTAACATAAATAATAAATAATAAGTATCAACCACCGTATCCATAACAATATCTATATATCAGTTCCCAATCACCAAAACGCTTTTTAAATCTAGGAAACTATTTGGCCACTTCATTCATCGTTACCTTTTTTAATCAAAATGGTTCACGATAACTACGGATAAACTGAAGCTGCCGAACAAGAAAATCTGGAAAGAGAAACAGTAAAATACATGTATTTGTTTAGTTTTATTGTTGACCTCGTTACTATTATTTTTTTTCAAGTTCGTCAATCGGTCAAATACCATTAAAAATGAAGTTTCTAAACTAAATACTTAACCAATAAACTAAATTAAAAGCCATAATGATAACATTTAAAGCATCTATCCATTAGCTCCCTTTGATTTAAGGAAATATTTCGTAGATGGCTTACCACCTGACCTTGAAGCTAGAAGAATTCTGTCATAGTTGTTATCAAAGGTAAAGTAATCACCTCTCCTTAAAAAAAGAAAAAAAATTGAAGTAATTTAAAATTGTTACAAATTACAAAGTAAATGTGCAGAGAAGTGCGGAAAACAACAATCCATCTTGCAAAAAAAAAATACAGAACTATACGAGATGGTGTTGTAACAATATAATTGTCATCATGATGAATATTCTTTTCTTTTTCATGTTTCATGCCACAAATAAATAAAAGTTATCTAAGTGCTAATACCATCTGCAAAATTTTCACCTCTGCAAAGCTGAGGCTACCAACATTTTAACAGAAAAGCACGCTATAAAGATTGAAAACCTCCATTAGAGCAACCGTACTTTCTTACCCTCCAATCTGAACCTTTTATTTCCTTCTAGCTGCAATTAATCAAGTAACATCATATCAGCCTTTTTTTTCCTTGTCATTTTCATCATTTTAATAACTTCCCTTCTCGGGACCCTCACACTGAAGCTTTCATGCCAACCAAATTAAGCAGAACTAAAGGTCCAGAAAAATGGTACAGGCAGCTCTTATAGCCAAAGCAGCATTCCTCATAGGTCACCATACTTCACTCTTCACAATATATTGGTCACCAGAATTTGGATTTATCCCCCACAAACCACTAATCTTTAAATTTGTCCCAATTAGATCTGGTGATGTTGAAACATATACCCGATGCTAAGAGCTTTTCTGACTGAATTGGAAACTACTTTGGTGGATGGAGAACTTTTTGCTTACATAGCTTTGCTGACATGTAGTGACATTAACACTCAGATTTTGGATGAAAAAAAGAAAATAATTTATGCTTGAATTTGTCTAAGATAGCAAATTTTAATGGTACAGACATCTAATCAAGCACCATTATCATCAAGCAGACATCTTAAGTTCAATTTTATTCTTTTATAACAGTTCCTGATCATTTAAGATCACAGAATAAAGCATACCTTCTTCTTTAGGAAAGTCAAAGCTTCCCGCTTAGATGAGAACTCAGAAAACACCATTTCAGAATGCTCATCTATAAGCGCCTTAAGCTCCTTCAGCTTTAGAGACTGTGAAGGTGCCTGAATGAAATAACCAACATCAGCTACTCGCATCTTGTAAAATAAACAAAAAACATGGAATTAAATAAGGTTAGCTACCTGGCGAAGAATTGTCTTGCACAGCTTCTTGAGCTTTATCTTGGATTTATTAGAGACAGTTTGACCAGAATCCTCACTTGTGTCCACACTTGCTTTTAGATCAGTCAACTCGCTCGAGCCTTCCTCATCACTTTCGCCGCCAAAAGTTGTTTTCTGGCCCTTGAAGCGGGCTCCAGCAATTTTCTTGGGTTGGTCCTTAATGCCTAGTCCCTGTCTGCCTGCTGTTGCTTTATCCTGGAAAAGGTAAATACTTTTAGCTTACAAATACCAATAACAGCTGAATGAACTGTTCAATAATTGATCGATGAATAGAATCAAAGTCACTAAGTTATCACCAGATAAATAGAGCATAACAATTTCTACTGATGCATTTGAAATATAGCATCCAAACCGATTTACTACGTATGAATGTGCTCAAACAATTTATATCAGTTAACAAAATAAGCATGCTGCTCAATGAACTAAAGTTGTCAGCAACACAAAGTGCACACTAATAACAACAACAAATTATCTCAATGATTTTCAGCATTCATACAGTAACGCTCATCAACAAGCACAGTCAGATTATTCTAAGCCAGTAAAAGGTACCTGGACAAGATTATAGAGATTTTCTTGATCTTCTTCACCAAAAGTCTTGCGGACGTATGCAGAGTTGCCATCTGAACTTTTAGCTTTGCGTAATTTCTGAGATCGTGCTCCAAGAAGACCTCCGAAAATGAACCCTTGCTTGTGCCCCCACCAGTCAGCCTTTATTTCTGGTACACCTGCCCATTTTGAACAATATAAAATGAAAATCTTTAAATTAACTATTTTGTTCATTTTAAGTTTTTAACATGGCAAAACAAGAATATTGTTGGCAATAGAAAACTGTGGTCGATGAACAATGGATTAACAAGCAGCCAGTATTATTTAAATCCATGTACTATTGAATATCCTGATATGCATCTGATGTTCCAGCTGGCCTATCTTAAAATCTTATTTTATATCTTGAATGAATATAGTCCAAAAGTATGCATGTACATATCAGCATGGATCAGGCCACGACATATCACATGGCCAAACCTCCCAAAAGCCCGTTACTTGAAGGATAAACCAGGGTATACATACAGCGTTGGGGTTCCTCTCATCTGCGGAGAAGGCATTGCAGGACAACTGCCATGATGGTTTCGATCCAGATTTCACTAAAACTGGACATTTTGTACTCACCCTTGGGAATATTAGTAATTGTTATTTACTTTTTCATACTTCAGTTATTTTCTCTCATCTAACACATTGAATGCACAATTATCATACATGTATTTTAAATCACCAAGACTATGCGGTAGTGTATAATACTACAGAAAAGGAAGAAGAAAATAACACCTACAGCAATAAAAAGATTGCAATTGCTTACCTGCTTCCTGGTCATCCTTGAGATCAATAACTTCCATATCCAATGGACCATAATCCAAATCAAGATTCTTTTGTCCATCGTCTTCTACCTTGTTTCCCTGTAAATGTAATTATAATCATAAATTCGTTCTGAGAAAAAATAGAAACATCAACACTGACAGTGAGATACACCATTCCCAACAGCGAGTTAACATAAAGCAAGGAAGAAACAAAGGGACATACAGAACCCAGGATTCCTTGAAGATCCTTCTCTGTGTATCCAGTCACTCTTTTTGCCCACTCTCGTTTCTTGTACCTAATTTTAGAGAACAAAACATAAGTTCCATGGAGATCTCCAAAATAATAATAGAAAAAATAACCTAAAAGTGATATGGACCTTCCCTGGGGCCGAGGAGCTTTGCTAGCAGAGACTTCTTTGGGCTCACTATTCTCAGCTTCAGTAGGGTTTTCAGTTGCATCAGCAGTTCCTACACAAATTTTATTTAAAAAAAAATAATAACAGCCCCTTGCTGTAAGTGTAAGGACATCGGTACAGTAAGATGTGAAAATAAATAAAAAATAATTTCAGATATGTACCATTTTCAACAGATTCAGCCCCTTGCTGCCAATAAAAAGAAAAAACAAGTCAGCATGATCTGAGAATTCCATCATCAATTGAGTTTGTTTACAGTAGCCTACAATATCAATAAAGACTACTCACCACTTTTAATTTTTTAAGAATGTTATCAAATTGAGTCGTATCCAGGATCCAATTATTAATATTAGGCTTGTCTACACCAATACCTGTTGAACACAAAAAGAATTGATGATACTTGACACTTTAATTCCAAAATAAAGTGTACACATCAGAAAAGAACTTTAAAAAGGTGCACTTACCTAATGTATCCTGCTTGTTTTTCACCTTAACATATCCCTTTATGCCTTGTTTCTCCTTTCCAAGGCCTTCACCTTCTTCCCATCCCTGTGGGGAGAAGTACAATGAAAGGAAAACAAAAGTTAAAATATTTTTAGTACAAACCCCCAAACTCAACAGCTGATGTAACAATCTGAATTAGAAATTGCTCAACTCAAACATAATATCCTACTTTTTTTAAATCAAGAGCCAAATAAAGGCAGAATGACTAGATTCGAACAAGGCTAAAGCAAGAAAACAACACAATTTTCTTACAAGAGGAAAGTCTGACGTGGCATCTCAACTAATGTAGTCATTTTATCAGGCCATGAAATTCTTTTTTCGATCAATAATTTAGGAGCAAGCACATTGTTGCTACTCTCTACCACATAGAAGTAACTCATCTGTTTAATCCTATTTAAAAGAAGTTTCAGGATTATGGAAATTGCACAGAAATTTATGGTACTGGAAAGACATTCATGGTTCAGAAAAGATACTTCAGGCTTAAATTGTTAAAAATGTAATATGGGGGAGAGCGAAAAGGACAATCAAGGTGAGGAAATGAATTAGCTGGTAGCGTGACTATCGAAATATGCAGAAATATATGCTGAATAGATCGATGTTGTTAGATGGTGGGTCTGGCATAAACCATGGAAACTTGTGAGAGCTGACTCTTATGTTACGAAATGGAGATGAGACGTGAGAATAGAACAAGTGGTAAGAAACTCTATTTTCCTGTGCCTACATCTCTTAGGTCTTTCGTTTCAAATGTTAACGCAATTTATCAATTTCTAATGGAAACATTCAATTGAACAAATACCAAAGTTCAGGGGACTAATTGAATACAAAAATTTCAAAAGCCTATAATAATAGGAGAAAAATTAGAGTTTCCTCTTCTAACCGGATGGCTTGACACAATCTTTATCTTCTTTTCTTTTCTTTTTTTTAAAAAGACACAATCTTTATCTTAACTAACGTCAGGAAACTTCAATTTTAAGATCATTCATCTCATAACTCCTCCATATGGCGTCTAATTTCCTTCGAATTGAGTAGGGGGTTACATCACATCAAACAGTATAATGAGATGAATAAACAAAGAATACCATTTGTTTCATGAGGCGGAAGGCGGCGGATTCTCTAGCGACCCCGTTGTAGCGCGTCGGAGCTTCAGGCATGGCCATTGTTGATCTGCTATTCGTATCAAAGCCTCGCCGTTTAAATGTCGCCGATTGATCCGCCGCCTCCTGAAACGGTACTCTCGATTCGCGCCCGCTTCCGAACTTACGGGAAGTACCAAACCCTAGCTTGTGTGTAAGAATAAAACAATTTAAGGCAATTTGGAGTTTCGAGGGGGTTTATACCTTTAGATTCGTGCTACAAGGGAAGGAGGTGATGATCTGGCCGTTGGATGTTAACGAATGTGAAAGAGTCGCATAACACGGTATTTTTAGAGAGCTGATGTACAAAATACCTAAGATATCTAGTACCGTTATAATATCGTTATTAAAACTAATTTTATTATTTAAATAAAATAAATTATTATTTATATTAATGATTTTATTAGTTCAACTTATTTGTATAATATATTTATTATTTAATTTAAGTAAATTATTATTTAAATTATTAATATTTGAATTAAATAATAAAAAATTATATAATAAAATCATTAATATAAATAATAAGGTCGGAATCCTTTTACAACTAATATGTTGATAACCTTATCAATCATTTTTCAAATAACTTCAAAATAAATTTAAAAAATAGAAAAATATTTATAGATATATTTTTGAAGTTATACATTGATTATGTTTTAAATTTCATTCAATTTAAGTATCATTTGATACTCCATCAAAAGCAATCAATATTATATGAAACTTTCAACGGTATAAAAATTTAATAATTTATGATGGAATATCAAATGATCCTTAAATTACATGAAAATAAAAACATAATCAATCTATATAAGTTATAAAATATGATTGTAAATTTTTTATTTTTAAAAAAATTTTAAGATTTATTTTGAAATTATTTAAAAAATAATTGTTAAGTTTGTCAAAATATCTCCTTTCTAAATAATAATTCATTTTATATAAATAATAAAATCGATACAAACAACCATAATATCAATGATATTTTTCAAGGGAGCTAATATATATACACCAAAATCGATATCATTATTATTCATATTAATAACTTTATTATATAACTTATTTATACAATATTTTTGTTATTCAATTTAAATAAAATAAACATATTATAAAAAATAAATTATATAAATAATAAAATCGATATCAAAATGCCTTCCAAACATTTTGCTCTTATTTTTACCCGCAATGCCCGGTCGTTCCTGGGCTTAGTTAAGTTAACAAATGGAAATGGGCCCAGTCAAGTCTCAAGCGTCGTCGACTGCCATTCCAAGTTCCCAGTCAAGCACGTCGGAAGTCAAAATACGGGTCAACATCAGAAGGGTTAAATTTCCCCATTTTTTCACCCCCAGCAGCTCCTCCATAGTCTTCACTCCAGTCGCGCCAGTTCCCAAATACCCAAGCAGCTCTCATCAATGGCATCTCCGCTCCTTTCCCTGCCATCCTCCTACCCCTGCATCCACCTCGACTCCACCACCGTACACACGCTGCTCTCGCCTCACCTCCTAATCCCTCACTTCCTCACCACCCTCCCCGCCTTCTCTCTTTCCATCCATTCCCCTCCGCGCCTCTCCTACACGCTCCCTTCCCCTTCCCCTTCCTCCTCCGCCTCCAATTCGCTCCTCCTCATGCCCTGCTGGTCAACCGATCCTTCCCTTCCCTACCTTTCTGTCAAGACTGTCACTGTGTTCCCTTCCAATTCTTCGCTTCTTCATCCCCTTCCAGGCATCCATGCCACGGTTTCCCTTTTCCATTCCCTGACCGGCGCTCCTCTTGCCTCTCTCGACGGCACCTCTCTCACTTTCCTTCGCACCTCAGCCGTCTCTGGTCTAGCCTCTTCCTTACTCTCCCCCCCCAATCCTCAAACCCTCCTAATCATCGGCTCTGGCGGTCTGGCCCCCTACCTCATCTCTGCTCATCGCACTGCCCGGCCTTCCATCAACCACATTTTCATCTGGAACCGAACAGCCTCCAAAGCACTAGACCTCATTCATGAACTCCGTAAGAAAGAACCTGACTCTTCTACTGTTACCTTTGACTATGCCGAGAAATTAGATGAAGTGATTGGGTTGGCAGATATAGTGAGCTGTGCTACCAGTTCGACCAGTCCAATTGTGAAGGGGAGATTGCTTAAGCCGGGTGCACACCTGGATTTGGTAGGTTCATACACACCTGCTATGAAAGAGTGTGATGATGAAGCCTTGTTGAGAGGTAGAGTGTTTGTCGATTTTGAAGTGGCGATGGATGAGGCAGGGGAGTTGGTTGGGGCATTCGAGAGTGGGGCTTTGAGAAGGGAAGATGTTGCCGGCACATTGAATGAACTGGCTGGAGGGAAGAAGGAAGGGAGAAAGAGAGACGATGAGGTAACTGTTTTCAAGTCTGTTGGGACTGCAGCGGTTGATCTCTTGGCAGCACAATTGGCATATGAGAGTTATATCAAACAGTGAATTTGCCTCCTCTCAAATTTTGGCATTGTGTAAAGTGATTAAGTGTTTTTAAATTTGACAAAGCTTTATTGTTACTTCTGGATTGTGCGTTTCAACTATTGTTGAATAAAATGAGTATAGGCTCAGTTAATTGCAGCAATGATTTTCCAGTACTCTTGTATATTGTAATTATTGTCAAAATAATATATACTCTTTTGAGCATGGAATTACAATACTAAAGAGGGAATTATCAGAAATGAAAAATGATTCCTATCAGCTTTAAGTGGATTAATCTGGTATGGAGTAAAGATAAAGGTGTTAGAGAACAAATAAGTTACTAAGTTTGCTTGTCAGCACGGTTGCTAGGAAAAAAAAGGTTACTTTGGCCCATTGCCACCCGGCACTGTACTGGCAGCAGTAATATATGCATCAGGCAGCGCTGGAATAATGAACAATGCAGTAATATTTTGATTATTAAAATTGCTTTTATTTTATTTCATTCATTTTTATTTTAACTTGGTGATTAATTTTTGTGGCAACAAATCCTAGTTCAGCTGGTCCGTATCAACGGTGCCTGTAAAAAGTCAAGCCTGTACAAGCATACAGGTACAGTTAAACCAGTAAGAGTGTTGTACCACTTACTATTGTGCTATGGTACTATTTGGTTCCTATTGCACTGATAATATATGCTGCTTGTAAAAACCCAAGGCTCATCTCTAATGAAGCTTATTTATGTTAAGAAGTGTAAGCATTCACATAAATGCTGCAACTTCTTATTACTTCTTGCTCGGTTGTGGATAATTATACATTAAGGTAAGACTGCCTTCTGCTTTTCAATCCATTTATCCTCAATTGATATCCATCATATATTCTCTTATTTGGAGTTCTGAATCTCCAATCTCATATCACTGAGAGCTGCAAAGATCGAATCTCAACTAGTAAGAAACAAGTTGAAATATCAGTTACTTATCAAAGAACATGATACCATTGTTTTCGGGAGAATCAGAACAAAGCAGAATATTTTGGTTGTTTTATTTTTCAGAATAGCAGCTCAATCCTCTGCCAACCGACCAGTTGAATCTCATGTACACCAAAAAAAAAACACAAAAAAACAAAAAAAGGATCCATTCAGCCTAGGTTGCAAGTCTTATTCTATGAAGTAGACTACATATCATATTAGAGAAATAATCATTTTCCCATTGAAGCAACCTCTCATTTTCTATGTGGTATGTAAAATCCAAAGTCTACATCAGTTAGCTAGCACGTGCTTGGAGAAAAATCTGCAAATTCCAGCAATCTTTTTATTTTAAGAATATATTTTCTTTTCTTTTTTAAAGAAAAAAAAGGAGCACTGAGATTACAGTTTATCTTTCTCCCTCATCTGGCTTCAATGGTCCAGTCACTCACTATAAGTTAGTAACTATGGCAATCAGATTGGAGCAAAGGCCAGAAGAAAGGAGAAAAACTGAAATTACCAGAAAGGAGATCCTGGAAAAAGATGAGCAGAGGTGCAAGTTCAGGCGGCGGCAAAAGCTCTCTTGACTACCTTTTTGAATCTGATAGGAACCTGTTCCTGAGCAAAGGATCAAAAGAACCTACATTACCTCCTTTTGCTCTTGATTCTGATGTAAAGGCCAGAGATAATGAAACAACTGCAACTGCATTGGAAGCACCTCATAGCAGCAGCTCTAAAGATCAGGAGCTGAAATCAGAAAAAGTTGTAAGAAATTTATTTTATATTATTGACTGTTCCCATCAATCCTTGGATTAAGTAGCAAGTTGTATTGATTATGATGTATGAATTTCTATAGGCACTGAGGTGTTGTTATAGTATCGGTTGGTTTACCTTCTGTTGCTCTCTGTTTACGGTAGCCCCGCCATTTGACCAAGGCTAAGTTTTATTTACCTCATTTAAGCCCTAGTTCGTTAAAAGCTTGAAGAAAAAATAGATAGACGGTCATACCAGATCAAATTACAAAATGAGATTCAAAGCCTGGTACCAAACTTTCCGTACAAGCTGATAATGGCTTAGCAAACACCATAGCCTACTGGCCATCACGAATCAAACCATGCCAGTGAATTTGGTTGCAAAAAATAAAACCTTTTAGCATGTGCATTGCTAGAAGGGGCTTTTTTTTTCCTGCTAATTATCTCTTATTTTCCTCAGAACCGTAGCCGCCCCTCCATCAAGGTCCACGCTGTCCCTGGAGGGTCCTCATCTCTTGGCTACCTATTTGGAGATAAATAAGCATTCAGTGTCATTTGCCTTCAAGATGGCTTCATACAAACATAAAAAAAAGAAAGTACATAATGATACATAATTGTATTTCATGTCATCAAAAGAAAATAACAATGTTGTTCTGTGCTGCGTAAGGTCTCAGCTGTATGCATAAATATCCTAATTTATTGAACTATGATATGCAGCGTGCTTGTCAAATGTGTGTTTGCTCATGACTGTGGACATTGGATTAACAAAAGGGCTTTGCTCTTGTTTGTGTTAAACCAATTTAACTGTAATATATATATCTCACAGAAAATTATCCTACTTTTATCAGGCCGAGATATAATAATAGGAGTATGTATGAATATTGGGCCAAGTATCCATGGCCTTGAAATATGTGACCCAACCTTTTCTTTTTGGAATAATGCCTCAGTAGCCCTCTAAATTTTGATTTATGACAAGTTAACTCTTAATTTTTAATTTAAACAAATATTTCTCGAACTATATAATATATGACAAATGATTTTCCTGATTGTTAATTTATTATTTAATATTTAATTATAAATTGTGAAAGGATCAAAATACCCTTATATGTTTAGTGTAATATTTAAAATATTTATGTTGTATGAATTTTTAATTTGTAGAAAGTTATTAACTATTTTAAACACTATAGACATTAAATTAAATAATCATTATATAATACGTTTGTTATTTTATTTTATTTTATCTTTTTAAAAATATATATAGTTACATAAATAATTAAAATTGATTAAAATTATGTTTTATTTTTATAATACTTTGTAATTTTCAACAGCAAATTTAAATTAATAAATATTTTCTTACTTCGTAACATTTGTTGGTTTTCATATTTAAATAAAATTTTTATCAATTTTAATTATTTATGTAACTTTATATTTCTTATAAATATAAAATAAAACATATAAATTTAAAATAACAAACATATTATGCGATGATTATTTAATTTAAGTACTTATAATATTTAAAATATTTAATAAAATTCTGTAAATTAAAAATTCATATAACATAAATATTTTAAATATTATACTATAGACATATAATGATATTTTGATCATTTCATAATTTATAATTAAATATGGAATAATAAATTAACAATCGATAGGTCATTTATGACATATTAAATAGTATATATATTCAAATTAAAAATTTTTAAATCATCTTATCATAAGTTAAAAATTTAGAGACCCCCAAAACATTGCCCCTTTCTCCTCCTCCTCCATCTTTTTCTTTTCTTTTAAGATATTTTATTTGAAAAAGTGCTGTTATTATTATCTAATAAACACAGAACATGATTAGGCCTTTGGCACCATACAAAAAACCTTTCCACCATCAGAATTCAGACAGCAGCATATTCCATTCCATATTAAGGTGGCTTTTAGTAATCCTCTAACCCAATACAGAAACCCAGTTGCCTGACGTCCCATCAATGAAATTTTTTTTCTTTCTTACTAAGTGGGGTTTTAATTTAATGCATCTCTCTTTCAGCTCAACGTGTCGCAAGACCCATCTCAGGCACCCCATTATTTAAAGAGATCAAGAACCGACACATTGGATTATCGTAGCCTCATTAGATGGTCAAATTAAGACTTGAATTTTAGGAGTACACTTTTGGTGTTGTATTACTTTACAACTGTCAAGTTCCTATATTATTCTCAGTTAAAATGGGGCACTCGGATTTTTCCTTCTGAAACGTGGCATGGTGGCATTGTTTTCTGTTTGCGCTTCTGAACTCTTCTCTCTCTGGCATCCACTGATTCTAAGCGACTAAGTTGGTGGTGCATGACAGAGTTTGTAGTTGAGGATATGATGCATCTCAAAATTGTGATGTAAGAAAGGCTTTTCAAATTGCATGAAAAGATATATTTTTTTCAAATTGGTGATTGTTGAAATTGCAAAATGATTAAATAGCATGTTAATTTGATTGAAACGATCGTCAAAAAATGAATGAAAGAGTTCAAAATAACATTAAAAAGACTAATCTTTTATTTTAACAAATTAATAATAACAATAATCATCATCATCATTAGTATCAGTATCAGTATTAGTATTTTTCTAATATTATCATCAACAATCATTGTTATTTTTTATTTTTCTTATTGCTAATATCTTATATTATTGTCGTTATTAAAAAGTTTAATTTTATATAATGAGAAAGTAATATTAATTTCACAATAATGAATGGAGAGGAACCAGAAGTGAATAAATGTTTTAAGAGTTACATTACATCTTAAGTATATCAAATACATCCATATCTTATATATTTTTTTTATTCTTATCATTATAGTTATATAATCCCTCATTTCATTATTCCAACTAACATATTATCAAATAATATTTTCACTCTTTCCAATAATAACAACAGTAAAATCATACTTATAATCAAATAATATTACGCACTTATTATTCTACTTCTACTACTCGATTAATATATTTTTAATAATACTTCTTACTTTAAGAAATGGTCCTATGAAGCAAACCACGAGACGTGCCAATTCTTTATTTCAGGACGGTTTGTCAAGGTGCTTTGCACCATGCCTCATGCGGGCCCCTTCATGGTACAACATTGACATTATCAATCTCTCAGGTGAAAGTCACATGTCAGCACCACACAAAGAAGAATTCTTTCATTGCTTTTTAAAGAAGAACAAAAAAGGACCCCCAACGTGACTACTACTTTAAACTCAGACATATCATATCATATCATATCAAATCAAATTATCAATCAATCTATCGATTCCATTGTCGGATCATTGAACAACAATCATATACTCCCCTCATGTGCATTTGCCGACCGATATATAATTGCTTCCACTCTTTCATTAATTCTCCATGGTTTCAATAATCAAAACCCTCCGTATATTGTGGTGATGGAGAAAAAATGGATCAATGAATCAATGTACATGTCACATGTGACATTGGCTGTCTAATTAGTCGCTTTTAGGAGCCTTTTTTTTCTGAAATTGAAGTCGCTGTTATGGTTTGATGAGTGGCTCCGAGGAAGAAGCTATGGATGGGGTGAAGGGACGGCGGAGGAGAATGCAATGTGGCACGTAATTACACCGCGTGGGGCCATTCGAGGTCTTTCGTGGCCGTGTTAGCGAAAGCATTCCAACTGTTTTTTCCCATTTGGAAAATCGCGAATGATCATTTATTTTATAATGTATCTTAAAATTAATATACTAATGTATTATATAGTAAAGGCTAGGTAGACTACCTAATCGTCGGCTAGAAGAGGTCACATGCCAGGCCATGTGAAAGCAGGCGAGGCGGTGGTCGCAGAGGATCAGGCATTGAAGAAATTAACAATCGGGATGAGGCTATCATCAGTGATCACAGCTCATGGGGGCTTTAGGAGCCACTGGAAAGAAACATGCACTCCGCCTGTTTTCACAGGTCGTCCTGCGTTTAGGCCTCGTGGCCTCACGCCTCCGTCATGTGGAATTAATTAATCTCGTGTCGCTTCTCGATTCAAACCCTGGCCCTCAGGCTCAGGGCTTTGTATAGGGATGACAATCGGTCCAGTAAGGTCGGATTTATGTCAAATTCAAAATCCGATTCGTCCTCTAAAATCACAGATATGTTATGTTTGATTTATATTATCGGGTCTAAAATTAAAGATTCGGTTTCTTCATATGATTTTTTATCCCAACTCAGTCCAGTCACCTGTCACTTTTTGTTATTATCCCGTTTTCATCTCAATTTTAACTCAGATCACTTTACATATTTGAATAATGTAATTATATTCAATTCAAATAAAATTAAAGCGGTCATTAAAATACTAAATAATTTTATTTTTTACAAATAGTTTTATCTTGAACGTTAATATTACGTGAAATTTGAGAATATATATAATTAATTGTTTACTCAAAATTCAATTTATATTATATACATTACACATAATATACACAAATGTTATATTAGTATGCAAGTTATCGATATTCCGGACTGGATAGATGACCCTGAGTCTTATACCCGTATCTATCTCGGTCCATCTAATGACTCGATCCGGCCCTATACGATAACTGTTTGGATCAGATAGGTCGACTGTCGGGTCGAACGGATCCGGACAGAACCGTCAGGTCAGAAGCCGAATTGCCATCCCTAACTTTGTGGCATCCAGAGCTGATTTGACACAACACTGTAGTGCCGCTTTTATCTTTTCTCATGAGTCATCACTTCCTCTCTTCTTCTTTTCCTTTTTCCTTTTTTTTTTTCTTTTCTAAACACAAGCCCGTGGCATTAACACTTGAGCACTTTAACACTTTACCAGCTTCTTTTTTGTTTAGGAATATACTCCCGACACGGAATGAAAATTCCAAATAGGAATGTAAAATTTTATTATTTTAATCTGAATCATTTGATTAAAACGGACATCAAATTTATTTAAAAATATTGTTTAAATTTTAAATAAAACTAATTCAATTATTCGTTTTAATTCGACGAATCAAATTGAAATAGTAGAATCTAACTTTTTTATTTGAAATAATAGCATATACGGACTCCATCAGACACTATTCCTTCTGCCTATTTTATACCATCCATCTCGAGTTATATATTCTGCAATCAGTCAACGCGTTATTGTTGGTACAAAATAAAGGATGAGTGATTTTGTTAAGTTAATTGAGAGAAGGTATCAGACGGCTTGAAGAAGAACGGAATTTTATTATTCTACTGACCTAACATTATCCATTTGAGCCGTCCAAAATAAGGGGATGACTTCGCATTGAAACTTTGCTGAAATTATCAATATAATATTTTGGATTATGAGGTGAGGTGTCATCAGTGTGTGAATGTTTGTGTCTGAATCTTATCCCAAGCATTGTTGGATTGTAATAAGACGAAACTGCCCCCGAAGGATTTAAAATTGGATGGGAAAATAAACCATTTTGTAATTTAGAAAAAAAGTTTGGATTCTCAAGAAAGATGTTTCTTAATTTATGTGATAAACAATAAACATCAAAGAAAAATTTCGGGTAATTTGTCACATAGAAAATATAGAGAAAATATATTTGTCGATCCTTGCATTTGTTAATACATCATTTATTTTGCAACACAAATAATGAAACTAAGAATTAAATATTGAATCAAATTAAGGAGCCCATGGGAGAATATAATAAAATTGAAGGACGGATGATAAGAAATTGGCTTCAGTATGAGAATAAAATATATATAGAGGACCAATATACCCTTTTATTAGTTAGATTGAAGAATAATCAAAACTATTTGCACTCTGCTACAATATATTTATGTATATTTTTATTTTATATACATATTTTTAGTGTGCATTTAAATTTCATAATACATTAATATTTATGATATATATAATCAGAAAATATTATTCAAATTAAAAGTTAAAATTACAGATATTTTCTTAATTATTTGAAAAATGATATATTAAATTTAAGTTAATTTGAAATTTCTCTAACATTCCATCAGATAATATAAAATATTTAATTGTAGAGTTTTAATGACTTTATGATTAATGACCAATCAAATTTTAAATTGACTCAAATTTAATACATGATCTAACTAAACAATTATGTATATATCTACAAATATTTTTTTTAACGCAAATAATATTTCTCAAATATATATATTATAAATAAGATGTATCATAAAATTATATGTGCATTAGAATTATTCATTTTATATGTACAAGAAAACCATCAAAAGCCAAATAAAATGCAAAACAAAAGTCATAAAAAATTGAGAAAGATATTTCAAATTTAATAGATGGATAAAAAAAATACTAACTTCTCAGAGTAAAAACTAAAACAATAACAACAAAACCAAAATGGAAGATGAAAGAAAATGCATAATTTTTAATTTTCAAGAAGTACTCTAATTCGTCAGGAGAATTAAATAGACATTTAATAACTAAAAAATTTCATGCTCATAAGTTTAGATGAGAAGAACATAATGCACTTTTATATTGTTATACAAGGAGAACAAAGAAAAATAGAAAAAAAAACATTTTTAATAAAATACAACAATAACTCAATTTCAAATAAATAAGATGACAGAAAAGCTTTAATAAAGAAATGATAATGATAATAATATATTAGTCAATATATATTAAAAAAATACAAAAAAAATAAAAAAAAAGATATAGGAAACTTAATAAATAAAAGCTTCGTCCAAAAAAGTTTCTAGGAACTGTTTAAACAGCCGAACTGTAGGTGCATAGTGGTAATAGATCTTTTTTTTATGAATAGATGTAAATTTTAAGTCCCGTAAAAAACATTTAGAAATGAATAAATATCGGGATTAACAAGAGCCCTTATATAAAAAAATGTTCAAACAATTGTAAAAAAAAACTGTTCGAACAACTGTAAAAACTACAATGTTCAAATATGTCCCTGACATTTATATTTGAAGAACTATAAAATGAAAAAAAATGTTCAAACAAGTATACACTACAGTGTCTAATTTGAACGATTGAAAAAAAAAGTTCAAACAACTGTAAAAAAAAACTATCCGAATTACTATAAAAACTACAATATCTAAACCTATTCTCCAACATCTATATTCTTCTTCTTCTTCTTACTGTTATTATTATTCAAATAACTATAAAAAAAACCGTTCGAACAACTATAGAAACTACAGTATGCGAATATATCCTCCAATATTTATATTATTCTACAAACAACTACAAAAGAAAAAAAATTGTTCAAAGCATTATAGAAATTATAATTCCTGAACCATCTCCAATATTTATATTGTTATAAATTATTATATTATTAAAAACAATTGTAAAAAAGAAAGACACTATTCGAAGCACTATAGAAACTACAATGTCTGAATCATTTCTAATATATTATTACAGACAGCCTACGGACAAACTTTTTAAAAAAAACATATAATCAAAAAAATAAACATAGCAATATTATATATTATTTATATAAATTTTGTCATGTTTATACATGAATTATCTTAGTTTTGGTAATTCAACTGCTTGATTCCTTTGATAATTTTAGTAACTATAATTCCATTATGCATATTAGTAGATTTCACTACTACAGTTAGATTAATTAAGTTATAGAATTTATTTTCTTAAGTTAACTTCTCTAACACTAATTAGATTTACTTAATGGTTAGTTAGATTAGTTAGCATCTTTATTAATAACTATACTTGGTTAAGAAGTTTTTAGTTATAGTTGTGTTGTTAGATATAGAGATTTAAATACAACAACAGACCTCAATGCACATGCAGTACTAGGCTTTTTTAGTTGCATATATTTTTGTGGAAACTCAAAGATTATATTTTGCTAAAAAATGAATAATAAATAGATTTTGGGATAAAACATTAACTCTTTTGCTTGAGGGTTTTTGGGAATTATTTGTAGTTGAAATATCTATTCTTTTAGATTTAAAATTATTACCATATACTTGCACAAACTTTTCTAGATTTGATTTTCTTATGATTTTAATCTTGGTTATTTCTGATAAAAGTATTCCTTCAAATTTTTATTACCTGCATTCTTGGATATGTTTTTTTTTTTGTAATATTATTTTGTTGGACATAATACGAAGATAAAAAAAATAACTCTTATCGCCTCACCAAAAAAAAATATGAATTATCTTTTTATTTTTCTACTTTTTCCTCTTACTAAATATGACTCCTGAGGATCGTGATTCGTAAAAACATTATTGCTCATTTCATATGCTTGTTATTAAATATTTGTAATTTTATTATAATAGAGTCACAATCCGTAAAAACATATTTTTTACAATTTTGATGGTCATGTCATGTGAAACATATTGTAGAGCAGAAATACAAAATTATATATACTATTTACGTCGCACGCATATCATGTTGCGAATGATAATATGATCCGAGGCATGTTTAATAATTTAGTGAATAATTTATATTTTGTAAATGTTAAATTTTAACAACCCAGATATATTGAACAACAGGTAAAATACATGAAATCCGCATCTTCAATTTATTAATTTTTCTCACGACTGATGTCAGAAAAATCAAAACTCCATCAGAGCATGAATTTGGGGAGCCTTTCTAACATTAAAATTTCATCCTGATATTTCCTTAAGAAAATAAAATTATAAATAAACGTTAATATAAAAAAATTTCTTTTTGAATGTTGACAATAAATTCCTATGTTGAACCTAAAAAAATCAGCCAGTCAAAGATTTTATTGTTATAAAATAAAAAAATATCTTAGATAAAAATAAAATCAACCAATCAATGGTCAACTCCTAGCTGTTGAGTCATGAGTTACTATTTCAATTGCAGAACATTGACTGATGATTTAATAATGATAATAATTATTAGCCACAGTAAGCACATGGTACATAAATTATAAATTTCTAAAACCATATATTATACGTATATTATATATACTACGCTGGAAATGGAATAACACAAATAAATGGTCAATGAACTTCAAAGTGGGGCCCATGTCACTAAACCATTTCGAGTGGCAGTGAAAACTGTGCGAGTATCTTTTTATTATCACTTAAACACTAAACGGGTCAAATTGACACCTTACCCGATAAGGCCCTCTTAAAAAACCCACACCCGAGACTTCCCTCAGCAATCTCCACACTCTCTCTTTCTCTTTCACATCCTCAAGCTCCAATCACTTGTTTCAATTCGACTCTCTCTCTCTCTCTCTCACCTTCGCCTCTTCCCGAGGCGAGAACATTGTACCTTGGTACCTTGGTATCTATCTATCTATCTATCTATCCCTTCTTTGGGACTTTAAAGCCAGGAGTTACTCAAATAATCACACACAGAAGGCGAAATTTGAAAAGGAAAGCTATACGAAATCCATGTCGCTCGCCGTAACTACCAGTATCAGAACAAGCACCTTTCGCGCCGCGTATTCCCGCCGTCCGGTCTACTCCGACGCCATTTCCGGCGGTCGAGTGCTTCTCTTCGCGCCGCTATATGTTCGCTCGAGGCCACTCCGGCATACGCGGAGGAGAGATGCGCCAATCTGTCTTGTCTTGGAGAAGGAGAGGACAGGTGAGTATGCAACTGGAGACTCCATTTCTGTGGATATAGATGAACAATTGAGCACGAATACAATTGAACCGAAGATCGACGAAGTCGAGGTGGGGAGGAAGATTGCTGAGAGAATCGCCAGGAAGAAGTCCGAGAGGAAAACATATCTGATCGCCGCTGTGATGTCGAGCTTGGGAATCACATCCATGGCTGTCGCGGCTGTCTACTATCGCTTCGCTTGGCAAATGAAGGTTCGTACTCTGTTCTTTCACCCTTCCTCTATTTCAATTTCTTGATTTGGGATCAATTGAGGTTTCTGATTTTAAAATTGTTTACTCATTTGGTGTGATTGTTAAACAGGGAGGAGAGGTGCCGGTGACTGAAATGTTCGGGACCTTTGCGCTTTCGGTCGGCGCAGCGGTAAGCATTGACTAAACAATGCTTTGTTTTTTTTTTCTTTTTATTATTAATTTTAATTCTCCGAAAATAAAAAGAATCTTAACCACTTCACATTAGCTGAGATTGTCCCCTTTGATTTCGGATGATTTCATAGGCCAACATATAAATGTGAATTTTGCTTGTTTTGTGACAGGTGGGGATGGAGTTTTGGGCAAGATGGGCGCACAAAGCGCTGTGGCATGCCTCTCTCTGGCACATGCACGAGTCGCACCACCGGCCTCGAGAGGGCCCGTTCGAGCTCAATGACATTTTTGCGATCATAAATGCCGTCCCTGCCATCTCTCTCATGTCTTACGGCTTCTTCCACCGTGGCCTTGTTCCCGGTCTCTGTTTCGGAGCGGTACGCATCTCCCTCCATCCTCTTCAATTTTTTTTTCTTTCCTTCTCTTCTAAGATTTTGACTACTGATTCTTAGAAAAAAATAAAGAAACAAAATAGGAAGAAGATTTGATTGCTGACTGAATGCTGAGTAAAATGCCATTGGTCTACTGTGCACTGTTGTTTTCATAATTAATGAAGCCGATTTCTTTTTTTAAACATCCTTGTATCCAATATCACAGATTCACCTGTCCATCACTACACTGTTTGTTTAACGTTTAATCTTTGATAGTTATGGCGCTATGGCATTATGGGGAACAATCCACTTGTTAAGAAATTAAGATTGCCTTGATAGCCTGATAGGAGTACAGAAAGATGGATTCAACAATCTGATGTCCACGTGTCGGTTTTTTACAGGGCTTGGGGATTACACTATTTGGTATCGCGTACATGTTCGTCCATGACGGTCTGGTCCACCGGCGATTCCCGGTGGGTCCAGTTGAGAACGTGCCATACTTCCGGAGAGTCGCGGCTGCCCACCAGGTTTGTTGCCTGTTTCCAAACCGCCCCAGTATTTCACATTAATTACTATTTTCCTTTATTGTTCCAGGTTTTCTGTACCACCTGTTCTGTAAAAACATGTGGCGAGTCACCTAGCAAACTGTGTGCTTTAAATTTTTGAAAATTTTGAATCTTTGATAGTTGGCGGGCTCGCAATGCAAGAATATATATGGCTATAGAAAATCTGGGCGCATAGTATTTGTTATATTATTTCCGTTGATTTTGTATTTCACGGGGAAATTAATGACGTGCTTGCGTGGTTGCAGATACACCACACGGAGAAGTTCGAAGGGGTGCCGTATGGGCTGTTTCTGGGGCCGAAGGTGAGTGGTTGATATTTCAAATTTGTCACTTTTTCTTTTTTCTCGAGTGGTTTAAACATTCAGACCATACAGGCCGAAAAATGTACAGAGAGGTCTACGTCTACACTGATTCGGAATTGGGTTGTCTTTTTCTGGGTTCTTTCCGTGGTGCTTAATTTCTTGTTTGTTTCCTTCGTCTTTGTTCTTGTTATTTCAGGAATTGGAGGAAGTGGGTGGCACGGAAGAACTGGAGAAAGAGATTAGCAGAAGGATTAAGAGGAGAGAGGCTGCCAATTCTAGGGATTGAGAGAAAAATCAGAATCATGTTCAAATCTTTTATTCTTTTGGGTTTTATATGGGGGTTCGGTTGGTGTGTTAGGATATTTCTCCATTGGTGATTCGTCAGTAGCAGAGGTTTTTCTGGCAAACGAGGGATCCACGTAGACTGCCTTGTAGTTGCAAAAAATTTGATTCGCTTTTTGGATGATGGTGTGGGGTTTAGACTGGGGGACAATTTTGTTAGTACTTTTATTTGAGAAATTCTTTTCACTTGATAGAAAATCAAAGAAGAATGTTTGTAGATTTCTTGTATAATTTGACGGGACTCGTATATGATACGCCTGACTACTAATTGTAAATATATATGCCGAATTAACGAGACGCCAGTCTAATTGTGTGAATATAATTTGACACGACTAATGTGATAATATTTTGACATGACCTTAAACAGTCTGAATTATAGTAGCCTTTCAAGTGTAACTTGATGGAACTGATGTCCAATCAATCCTGACCTGAATTGACCAAAATTCAAACAAGTCTAGTTCCTGTTCCTGATTTAATAATCATAGCAGTTTAAATTATTATTATTATTATTATTATTATTATTATTATCATCATTATTATTATATATAATCATGGCAGTTTAAATTATTATCATCTTCATCATCATCATCATCATCATCATCTTCATCAACATTATTATTTTTTAAATTATACATGATAATTTTATTTTGATATTTTAGTTTTAAAAATTTTTATTATTAAAAAAATAAAAAACAAAAATATGATGAAGACCTAAAAAAAGAAAAAAATAATGATATTTAAATTCTCCTTAAATTAAATAATTTTTAGTGACTCGGATGAAAAGTATGAATGAAGCTAAATTACTTGAAAAATCTAGATCAAATAGTGTGTACCTGTTCATCTAAATATATATATTTCGAAAATATTTAGCATCCACCCCTTATTATCCGCTCATCTATTCATCTTTTTTATTTGTTAATATCAACTATATATCTGTTAACTAAAAATACATTATTATTAATTAATAAAATTTAATTATTTTATATAAAATATATATAATAATTAAATTTTATTAGTTAATAATAATAATAATATATTTTTAATTAATAAATATATAATTAATGTTAATAAATAAAAAATAAACAGATAAGTGGACAGGACTCTATATATTTTTCCAATTTGAATTGCCAGACCACCACCACAGGTTATTAAAAAACCATATATAAAGGGATCAAACAGCGCCACATTAAAAAAAATTTGTCAAGTGGTTAGCGTGCCAGATATTATTTGTAAAGCACATTTCTCATGCGACACCTAAACCTAATTTCTTAATCCATATTATAAAAGGTTGCAAAAAAAAACTATGAAGACTGTAAACAGTAAAATAAATATACAAACATGACATATTTAATGCCGTGGCAATGCGTTATCTCCTCACGTTATCTCCTCTTGCAATTGCCAGGTGTCTGAGATATAATTAAACATGCTTTCATTAAATACCTGATCCTTGTAGCAATTTCAACGTTGCATGTTTCTTATGTTTCATGTGCTATCTTTGTACTGAATGAACTTATTAATCATGATGTTATTTTCATGGTTACGTCCCAATCAGCAAATTTTTTTTTTGCCTTTATTTTACTTCTACACAGACGTGTAATGGAATTAGGTGATCTGACTAAAGTCACTAAACGGATAGATATTGGATTGTGCAAATATCAAATATACCCAGAAAGAACAGGATATAAAAGAAAGAAAATGTTTGAGAGATATTTTTATTGATATCGTCATTAATATCAATTTTATTATTTATATAAAATAAATTATTATTTATGTTAACGATTTTATTATTAAACTCAAATATCATTAATATAAATAATACAACTTGAATAATAAAAATAATATACAAATAAATTACATAATAAATCATTAACATAAATAATAATTAATTTAATATGAATAATAAAATCGATATTAATAATAATATTAATATTTATATATCAAAACAAAAAAATACTCCTCAATTATAAAAAGACAGAAAGACCCAAATTACTTTGTATATATATATATATATATGTATGTATATATATAAGACGAATTCGTTTATTTTCAAGAAAGTTTGTGCCCGTCAGTTAGAAATTTGGTATCTTTCATCTAAGCAACAGAAGAAAAATGAAACTGGAATTTGTGACTGGCAGTACCGAGGCTGTGAAATGTGAACTAATTAATGATAAGGGACATTATTTTTTTGGGATAGTATTTTTTTTGGGAACGAATTCTTTTTGTCTTTGTACGAATATCGATCCGGACTTATCCATTAACAGGATTATTATTTTATTTTTGACACGGCATAATACGTATGTCAAAAAAAAAAAAAAAATTTTCTGTATCTTATCGTGACATGTTATGTTTTGACACGGCATAATACAGTACACACGATTTTAGAACTCTACTTACTACTTGTGTAAACAATATAAATATTTGAAAATATTGTAAATTCTCTTTACAAATAAAAAAATCATATGTTTTGTTTAAATATATGTATCTCACAAGACAAGACACTACTTAAGTGGTAGGTCAGATCAGAGATAGTTTTGTCATGATAATTGTTAGCAGATTTCTTAATTCATCGTATTTATAGACATAATATTTATATCATACAAATTATATCTGTATTATTGAATTTTCAAATTCAGATTTTTGTTCTAACTCTTCGTTTGATAAATGAAGTAAAAATAAAACAGAATAAATATTAAATCATTTCAAAAAATTGATGTTTGATAATAGTAAAGTACATAAAATAATAAGGGTAAAAAAATATTAAAATTTATGAAATTTGATAATTTAACTTACTCAATCTATATAGATACTTTAACTTACCTCATTTTAAATCACCTCCGTTTGATACATTAAAATGCCTTAAAGCAATTAAATGATCTTTACTTTATTTATCAAATGGGGGTAAAATTGTAAAATTTGTCAAAATAAATAATTTTTCACTTTCTTCATACATAGACAAAGTCCAAAATATATGTGTGAATAAGCAAATAATATTGCTAAAGAAGTGAATAATAAAAAAATTGCTTTAATATATTAAATTTTTTTGGATGATCGATTGATATTAACTTAATCAGATAATTATGTTATGTTATTGAAGTTTTTCTAAATCAAATAAATGGACAGAATGCCCTTATTAAGACTTAAATTAATTCTAAAAGAAAAAGAAATAATTTTTCTTTATCAAATAATTAAACCTAACTATTGAAGTTTTAATATAGCGAAGCATTACTCATTTTTTTTTATTTATATCCTATTTGGATAACACAAAGTAAAAGGAGAAAATAAATAAAGAATAGAAAGGACGAGAATGAAATGAGAAAAATATTATTATACTTTATAATCTAATTTGTTGATTAATAAAATATAAAATTTAAGAAGTTAAAAAATTAAATAAATAATCTCTTATTAAATTTTCAATCAAACAAAAATTAATTATGATATTTCCTTTCTCCATTTCCCTCCCTCCTTCCTGTGGAATGAAATCATCTATTATTCATACCGGAAAGTAGGGCCCTATTTCAAATATGAACCATTGAATTAAAACGAACAGATCAGATTTATTTAAAAAATATCCTTTAAATTTCAAATATAACCTATTATTCATATTGAAAAATAAGGCTCTATTATTCAAATATGGACCGTTGAATTAAAACGAACAGATCAGATTTATTTCAAAAAAATCTCTTAAATTTCAAATATAACCGATCCGTTCGTTTTGATCCGACGATCAAAATTAAAATAATAATCTTACTTTTTTCACTTAAGATAATAACAGATACAGACTCCTCCCTCTGTTTCCATCCAAACAATGTGCGAGGAAAAGTAATCGGAAGGGAAAAACAGAGGTTTATGAACATGTCACTGGTCTTGCTGATGTAAGACATGGAACGACAAAGGTTCGTGTCTTTCTGTTTTAAATAAAGGTCCGTCCTTCCTCAGCCCTTACAAAAGAGAAATAATAAATTATGAAACATACCTTCGGCAGGGATTTAAAAACAATACGCGGTATTAAGGTACGATGCGGTATGTATCAGAGGTGATACGATATGACACGGTGTGTTAATACGTGTTGCGTGTCGTATCGTTATCTGTGTCGTGTCCGATTTTCATCATTGTAAATAAGGCACAACACGTACGGGTAAGAGGGGACACGGCATGGAATACGCATAGACACGGCATGAATAGGTACGGATAAGCACGTTTAGTACGGATAGGCATAATATGCATGGATTGTAGACCGTTGAATGTTGATCGGACGGTTGATTTTGTAATTTATCGACGGGATTTTATAATGTGGATTAAAAAATAGACTAATTTGAAAAAGGATGAGGGAAAATTTGAAAAATAAAATATTTTAAAAGTAATTTTTGAAATTTTTTAAAATAATTTTTGAATTTTTAAAAAATATTTTTCGGATTTAAAAAAAATTCAGATTTTTATAATTTTTTTTTGCAATTTTTACAAAAATTTTATAATTTGTTTTCTAATTGTTTGTTTAATTTTTTTAGCAGCAAAAAAATTTAAAATTTTTGAATTTTTTATATTTTTTAAGATTTTCTGAATTTTTTACAATTTTTTCCGATTTTTTCGGATTTTTTCTCCACCAAATACATTTAGCACGGTTAAGGCGAATGTAACACGACGTGTCCATTCGACACGGTACGGTTAAGACACGTCACGTTTAGCACGGCGTGTCGAATCGATACGGTATGTGTATCACGCCATGATTTAACCATACCGTACTTTATTCATAATGTATTTTATTCGTACTATGCCGACTCGCCTCTCCTTATTTTTAACACAGTACAACACGTACGTTCAAAAAAATAACAATCCCGTGTCGTGTTATATCACATCGCGACACGACAGGCACGTTTTTAATTCCGACAGCTTGCGCGAGCCAATAAGAAATCGTCACGTTGAAATATCTGACGCAGCTGGATGCTAAGGTTGAAATATCTGACGCAGCAGGATGCTAAGGGAAGAGAGATCGTTCCCCTTCTAATTGATTTTCTCTTTTGTTCGTGATTTAATGGATTGGAGACGTGCACGGCTCTGTATGGTGTGTTGGTGCGGATATTTCGTTGTTAAGATTGTTGAATAAGAAAAAGGAAAAGTTTTTTTTTTTTGTATGGATATTTTTTACTTTCAATTTTTTGACGACTCTCAAAAAATGACTATCTTCCTATTCATGTTTTTACAGTTTATTGAAAAATTTATTTTTATTCGCTCGCATCTGAGAAAATAAATTACAAACTCCGAACTTTTTTTAAAACTAACTCGCCGATTTTTTTATTTAAGAAAATTTATATTTAAAATTAAATAAATAAGAAAATCGGATGAGAAATCACAAATATAGGAGGGACGGATTTTGGAAATTTGTCCCAAAAATATTTTTAATCGTTCTTTATAAAAAATAATATTTTAATGTGAGACGAGTTTTTAAAATTGATCCCCCAATAAAAAATATTGATTGATAAATTTTGAAATCCCGTTTCATAGAGAACATATTTTGAAAATCTCGGGTTGAAGAACGAATTTTTAAAATCCGCCTCTCAATAAAATAAATATATAAATATATTTTATTGAGGGGTCGGGTTCTAAAATCCGTCCCTCAATAAAATATATTTTTTTATTGAGGGACAAATTTTCAAAATCCGGCCCTCAATAAAATATTAATTTTTATAAAAAATGCTAAAATCGTGTATCGAGTTTCAAACAGACATAATTTTTTTTATAGGAAAGTTCGTAGAAAATGTTTAATATTAATTCGGAAAGTTCGTAAAATAATCTATCTGAATTGGTATTAAACGTTTTCTACAGATTTTCTTATCGAAAGTTATGTCTGTTTAAAGTTCGATACGTGATTTTAGTATTTTTTTTTATAAAAATTAATATTTTATTGAGGGACGGATTAAAAAAACCCTCCCTCAATTTGAGGTTTTCAAAATTATTTCCTTATGGGATGAGATTTCAAAATCCGTCCATCAATAAAAAAATGGGGGACAAATTTTAAAATCCCATCCCACCTTAAAAATATTATTTTTTAAAGAAAGATTAAAAGTACATTTGAGGACGCATTTTGAAAATCGATCCCTCTTATATTTATGATTTTTCATCCGATTTTCTTATTTATTTAATTTTAAATATTAAATTTCTAATAAATAAATCTTTTCATTTATTAATTAAATAATAGTCGGCGGTCTCTTTTATCATTATGAAATTAAGTCATGAAACACAGAAACATGCTGCTTGTCCAATCCAAAGACTGTCCAGGTGAGTCTGTCCAATCCCCCCCCCCCCCCCCCCCCCACCACCACCACCACCACCAAATGCAATGAATCAGTGGATTGTTTCTTTGGTACTCAATTACTCATACATACAACATCTCTGAAAGCAGATTTCGGTCAAAAAGATTGTGCAATTAATTTCCAAAGGATATATAACAAGCACCTCCACGTAAGCTCAATGGCCGTCTGATCCCCTTTCGGCAAGTCCTTTTTCGTGAATATTGGCTCAATTCGTGGAAGGTCTGTTTGACTCACTTTTCTTAGTGTGATATGTTATGAGTTGATAGAAACATGCAATCCATCGACTTTTTAATTACGTAGGTAGGATAAACTATATTGTTCCTGGCAAAGACCAGGTGTGTCAGGTACAATGTCTGAAATGGAGACACTGAGACAGTGACAGAAACACACAGTGCACACCTAACTGCACATGCATCACCTGATTCATTCCCCACGAGATTTTATTACGGAGAAACGAATCCATCATCCGGTGTGAAGCCCAAAATTCTTCAACTAACCAACATAAGGTCCGTATATCAAATTTTAAACATCAATACAATACCTGGTCCATATCTAATCTCAGTCTGTTCATAGTTCAACATCGAATTAGTGCTACTATTCACGGCCCAAATGCATCCTTTCTCTCATGGCGCCTTTTATCTCGTAATCTTATCTGGAGTAACAAACAGATAAGTACACTCCTCGCACTTCACCTCCGCACCTGTGGTGGTACAGCCATGGCGACACCCGCTCCGCCAATCAACTCAATACGCTCGGTGCATTCATTCCTGCCCAACTCTTCCTTGCGCCGTCAAGCACCTCTGCTCCGCCTGAGCACTAGGCTTCAGTCGACAGTCGTACGAGCCTCTGTCGCCACGGCGCCGCTTCCGACTGTGACGAAGTCGGATTCGGGCATCGTTCTGATCGACCCGACGGAGAAGGAGAAGGTTCACCGCCTCAAGCTGCATTACCTCGAGAAAGTCGTTCCTCTTCTCAAGGAGCAGTTCGGATACACCAATATCCACCAGGTGTTTGCTCTTTTGCCTAGGCTTATACTCTCCGTGTTTCAATTTCCATTGCTAATTCAAGTGTGCAGGATTTGAATGGGTAGGAAAGTAAACTGTTGGAGAAACTGCAAAATTCCCGGTCCGTAAAGTTGGTTGCAAAAGATGTAGACATTCATGTGTAGTTAAAGAAGTTAGGAAATTTTCAAGAGATTTAATTTGGATTAGAATCAAGTCAATGTGCGGACGATAATGTAGTGCTTGCTCACCTTACCATTTTTGTAAATTTGTTGGTTAAAGGTACCGAAGCTGGAGAAGATCACTGTCAATTGTGGTATCGGTGATGCACAACAGAACTCAAAGGGGCTGGAGGAGGCAATGAAGCATATGACCATCATCACTGCCCAGAGGCCGGTGAAAACAGTTGCGAAAGATTCGGTCGCTAGCTTCAAAGTCAGGAAGGGGAACACTCTTGGAATTATGTGCACACTCCGTGGCAAGGTTTTATTACATGCTTCTCTACTCACATCCAAGATGTTTGTCTGTTTATCATTATGTAGCATGATTTAAGATTGAATCGTGCAATGAAGTGCCAATTGATCCTATTTTACACACTATGTCAATGTCGTTATGCTGTGATTAGCATAAAATTGTCTTCATCTTACCTTCCGTTGGTGAAGAAAACTCAAAGCACTCGTGTTACAAAAAAAGAACCAGGGAAGAGAAATAACTATGCGTATATTTTAACTTGTATGAAAATGAAAAGGAAATCAGTTTACAGAACTGGCGAACAATAACTGTACATACTGGCACCACACCCCAAGGCCAAACCACTACAAGTAGCTGACACCACAAATTTTACTTAGTCCTGCATTTCTTCTTGTTAGGGTTAAATTTTAATAGAAATAGACAAATAGTCCATTGCCCATTTTTCCAGAATACAAGTAGGTCTAACATTTCCTGTCATCTCTTTTTTCTTTCCATTATTAATAATTCCTGTTCTGTCCTTTGATGCATAAATGCAGTACATGTACTCCTTCCTCGATAGGCTGCTAAACCTCTGCCTGCCACGTACTACTGATTTTCAAGGCGTAAATCCAAGAAGCTTCGATGGGCATGGGAACTATGCCTTGGGTCTGACCGACCAGGGGTCATTTCCAGAGCTGGAGAACATGGGGAGGCAGAAGGGAATGGATGTGAATATCAAGACCACGGCAAATACTGATGACGAAGCAATGGCGCTGCTCTCTCTGCTGGGGATGCCGTTCAAAGAGAAGAAGGAGGAAGAGGTGGTGCGCAAGAAGAAGAGGTTGAAGCAGCATCACTTCTTGAACAAGAACAAGAACTTTAAGCCAAGAAGGAAGAAGTAACAAGGTCAAAAATCGAGTGCTTGGTATTTTCGTCCTGTGTGTTTTGCTGTATCTGATATTGAATTCTTTTATGAACTATTACGGATATTTTTTTAATGAGCTATATAATCTTTGTGGAGAGTTCTGTTCCTTGTGTTCTGGTATTGGGATTTCTGATCTAGTTTCGAGCCGGAGAATAAGATTCAGAGAAATGGAACCTCTTCTGCCAATGAAAAGTCTATTCGAATCAAAACTAGACTGTACCAACAATAGATGGTGAATAATTGGGTTAATTATGTTAGCTTGTGCTGATGTTCTCTATGGTTAAATGAGTTTAGCAGAAATACTCGACTTCTAACAAATAACAGTATTACAGATATGAAGGGTACCTAACTTCTCACTTTTTGCTTAAAGAGGTCTAAGGGCAGCTAAGTAACAAGTGAAATTGTTGAAAACAAGAAACTAAAACAGTGCAGTAATGATTAGTGATAGTTTGCTTTCTCTTACGAGAGAAGGCAAAAAAAAAAAAAATTTATATGTTCAAACTTCAAAAAGGTTGACAGTCACAATTTGATACCAATTACCATCTTTGGTAGCAGATTTCCTTGGTGTGAACTCAAATTTCTTTTCTTTTAAAAAAAAGTTCATAGAAAAGGGACTTACAGTTTCAAGGACTTAGAATCCTCTCTAGCTGAACCGCAGATTATAATGATCCAAAATGATCTAAGGAAATAAACTGATAATTTTATAGAATTTCTAAGAATTTATTGGAAAGAATTTTGATAAGCTGAGAGAAAAGGAAGAGAAATAGAATAAAAGATAATAAGAGTTTTTTGCTTGAATTCTTCAACAGTTCTCATTACAGATCAAAAGATTATTTATATGAAAAGAAAATTACAATAGTAAAAGATAAAAATAACTTAAAATAGTAAAACAATTGCTACTGTAGCTCAACGAACTCCTCTTCCTTCTAACGACTTAGTCCCCACAGCCTCTGGATTATCTCCATTTCACTGAACAATAGCATCCAGTTCCTTATTTATCCTAGCTATTGGATTTTTACCTAATTGGACTCTTTCTTCTCCTTTTGTACACACTTTTATTCAGCCCATAAACTCATATTCTTCCCAAGTTGCATCCTCGTCATCTAAATTGGACCACTTTACCAGAATTTCTGGTACAACCACATTTCTTTCCTTTACTAGTTGCCTTCCTAAAATAGCAACTGGTTCAATCCTCAATTTACCTTCAGGCCCCAAAATAGGTAATCTGTAATTGACCTCAACCCCTTTTCCCACATGCTTCTTGAGCCGTGAAACATGAAATACAAGGTGAATTTGAAACCTCTCAGCCAAATTCAAATATACCCAATCTCCTTTATTGAACTTCCTTTCTATTCTTTTCATGTCCGCATACTTCTTTATTCTGACTTGAGCCTTGACCAATTGTTCTTTCAGTATTTTCAGTGCTTCCTACCTATCTTGCAGCAATATATCCACAGCTTGGCTGTTGCTTTTAGGAATTGAACCAATTAGTAAATGTGAAGGGGGGTAGCCATATAATGCCTCAAAGTGGGTTGTATTAATGGTATAATGGTAATTTGTATTATAACAAAACTCAACCAAGGGTACCCATCTGGCCCACTGTTTGGATTGCTGAAAGATCATACATCTGATATATGTTTCAATACACTGATTTAATCTTTTAGTTTGTCCATCACTTTGAGGGTGGTAAGCGGCACTGTAACTTCAATTGGATTCCTAGTTTCCCCATTACATCCTTCCAAAAATGGCTAGTAAAAACTAGATCTTTATCAGTTATGGTCTTGTTTGGTAAACCATGTAATTTATAGATGGAATCCGGAAAAGTTTTTGCCACATCAGATGCCTTGAAGGGGTGGGTTAAGGTGTTTAAATGACAATACTTAGTAAATTTGTTAACTACCACCATTCGTACATCTTTACCATCGCTTTTAGGCAAACCGGCCACAAAATCCATTGTGACAACTTCCCAAGCTCCCTCAAGAATAGGAATGGGTTCCAATAACCCCAGAGTAGCTACATTTTCATGCCTGTTCATTTGGCACACCTCACAAGGCACATATTTCAACACACTTTGTTTTAGGTTTGGCCAGATTAATAGCCTTCTAACCTTTTGGTAAGTGCCCAATATTCCAGAATGTCCAACCACACTTGTGTCATGTATGGTTTCGACCATTCTGCCTCTCCAATCAGAATTACTGTTTGCATATAATCTTCCTTTCTTTCTGATAATGCCATAGTGTACTGAAATTGAATCACTAGATAGAGTACCTAAAGCATGTTGTTGCAAAATCTTATAAACTCATTCATCTCCTTCATAGCTATTTTTGAGGTCATCTATCAATTTAGGTAGCACTTCAGAGATAGCTGAAAACTCAGCTTATGTTTCTTCTGACAACCTCCTTGAAAGAGCATCTACAACCTTGTTCTCAACACCCCTTTTGTATTGGATAGTGTAATCTAATTCCAGTAGCTTACAAAGACCTTTATGTTGCAATATGTGATTCAATCTTTGTTCTAACAAGTGCTCGAGGCTCACATGATCAGTTTTGATGATGAATGATTCCCTTTATATATAGTGCCTCTATTTTTGAATAGCAGAGAGCAAGGTTAGAAGCTCCTTCTCATAGGCTGAAAGATCCCTATTATTAATTCCTAATGACTTAACTCATGTAAACAATAAGTCTCCATCCTTGCACCAAGACTGTCTTCATACCTTTATCACAAGCATTTGTCTCAAGAATGAAACACTAAGTAAAGTCAGGCATAACTAGCAATGGAGCTGTACACATGGCCTGTTTCAAGGCAAAAGACTGTTCATTATCATCTAACCAAACAAAATCATTTTTCCTTAAGAGGTTGGTTAGAGATTTACTAATAATGTCATAATCTTTGATAAACTTCCTATAATAGGCTGTTAAACCCAGGAAACCCCTCAAACCTCTGATTGTTTTAGGAACTGGCCAATTCTACATTACTTCTACCTTTTTGGGGTTAGTGGCAAGCCCACTCTCAGTTATAATATGGCCCGGCTTGTAGTCTTTCAATAGCCGAAGTACACTAGCTAGGTGTGTTTTGTGTGTCTTCAGATTAGAACTGTATATTACATTATTTAAGCAGTTTCTATCTATTTCATGTCCGGCAAAATAGAGAAGAATTATAACGTAGCTAGTCATCATAAGGTCCAGCCGAAATAAATGTCATCAAAAAATACAAAAAACAAATTTCCTGAGATAAGGCTTGAAAATATGGTTCATGAGTGCCTAAAAGGTTGCAAGGGCATTTGTGAGCCCAAAAAGCATCACCTGATACTCATAGTGACCTTCATGAGTTCTGAATGTGGTTTTGGCAAAATCCTTCTGGCACATTTTGATATGGTGATAATTTGTCCTCATGTTGATTTTGGAAAAATACTGAGCCTTATGCAGTTCATCTAATAAGTCATCTATTATGGGAATTGGATATTTGCTTTTGATTGTGACTGCATTCAACTACATATAATCAACACATAACCTTCATGTGCTATTCTTCTTTTTGATCAAAAGGTCCGGTGAGGCAAAAGGACTAGTTGAGGGTCTAATTATAAAGTTCTTCAATAATTCCTCAATGATCTTATCCAGCTTAATTTTTTGAAAATAAGAAATCTATAGGGTCTCAAATTGATAGGTCTAACTTTAGGGATAAGAGGTATTTGATGGTCATTACTTTTGATAAGGGGTAATATTTTGGGAACCTCAAACACTTCAACAAATTAAGAAAGAATTGGTTGCAGCTCTGGTAAGGTTGATTTTCCCAACTACTCTTCACCAGTGTACTGTCAGATTTGAGCTACCAGCACCTCACTAGCAGATTTAAACTCCTTTTCCAACTATATCCCTTGACACATTAATCTTGACACACTCTCCTTGTACTTGAAACCTAACAGTACTACCTTCTTTATCAAACTCAATCCACTTATCTTTCCAATCAATTTTCATGGGTTCCAAACTTGCCAACCAATCTAACCTAAGGGTTATATAAGAGTTTTTTTTACTTGAATTCTTCGACAGTTCTCATTACAGATCAAAAGGTTATTTATATGAAAAGAAAATTATAACAGTAAAAGTTAAAAGTAACTTGAAATAGTAAAACAATTGCTACTGTAGTTCAACGAACTCCTCTGCCTTCCAACAACTTGGTCCCCACAACATCTGAATTATCTCCATTTCACTGAACAATAGCCTCCAGTTTGTTCTTATTTATCCTAGCCGTTGGGTCTTTACCCAATTGGGCTCTTTCTTCTCCTTTGATACACACTTCTACTCGATCCATAATTCTTTTCTCCAATGCCAGCCCATTTCCTTCTTTTCCTCATTGACTTTGTCAATCTCATCAACGGTCTCGTCAAATTCAAACTCCGCCACTGCAGACACAGATCTAGTACAGTAATGTTAGATTTCATCTCTTTATGAAGAGACGTAAGTTTAAATCTTATAAAAAATATTTGAAAAGAAATAAATATCAAGGTTAACGGGAGCTCTTATATAAAAAAAAAGTAATCTTCTCTCGCTGCGCGAGTTAGCAGTACAGATCAGATTCCTTTGCATTAAGATTTGTGCTCTTGATTAATCTCATCAACCATCCTTACGAATTGCATGGCTGTAGCTCATCTCAGGGATAATGTTTGAGAATAATAATTGATCTTAGAAAATCATAGAATTGATCATAATGCTTTGTGGTTGTTAATTTGATTAGTCTTTTATATAGGTAGAAATTTTGCTTGTATTGTTTTGTAAGGATAATCAGATATACTCTAGTGTGTCAAGTAACAACTGTTTGATATTGTCACAAACATATAATTTATTTATTTTTCAATGAAACTGGCGGAGTTATCTATTTTTATCAAAAAAATATATAATTGATCATAATTCAAGCACAAAAGTCAAGCACAGATTTCAAGTTCACAAGTCAAACACAGATGATGAAACACTCACCAACAGAAATCAATAGCTGTATTATATACTAAGATATTTATTTTTTTTAAATATTTTTTACGGGATTTAAACTTATATTTCTTCGTAGAAAGATGAAGTCTATTATTAATATTTTAAGTATGTGATTCTTCATACTTGAACAATTAGTAAGACAATCTATGTTAATTAGGAATTCATCCAACATCTAATGAGGCCATAATTAAAATCCATCATGGGCACTGTAACTTATCCATAGAATAGCACAAATTCATTAAAATTCATTCTTCATTTCTAAAAAAAATCAAAATGGTATCAGGGTATGTCTAAAAGACTAATAGTCTGATCCTGTTAAACCTCATAACTTGTGTACAGAATCAGAACAAATTAAATATAATTTATTTTCATTTCTGAAAAAAACAATAGGTAAGAAAACATAGAATGATGCAGAGGTTAATAGTTAGCACAACTGGAGAATAATCATCTGATTTGACCATATTGTATTGTCTGTTTTTAAAAGGAGAACAGATTATATGGCGGAGAAATTAAATATATATCTATCCATAGACGAGATCAGCAAATAAACTGATATGATAAATTCTTTCTCAACACACTGTCTGGAACAGAAAATGACGGCTCTCGCGATCTCGAATGAGAAAAATAAGCAGATTGAAATAAATTGAAGTTGTCCTTTTGTGATGTAATGGTAAGCAATCAATCATTGTGTCATATTTTTTCGCTCTTATCTTCAATTTGTTATATGTCGAATTCAGATCATTAACTCCAAATAAAGAAAGAAAGCGATGCTTCGATAATTTCATAAGGATATGATATGACAAGCATCGACCATCTTTTTTCTAGATGTATTCTAGTACCCCAATTTGTATATTTGTGTATATTAGGCTTTTCTCAAGTGGAATGTTTTTCTACCACACAAAATTCTGGCAAAAAAAAAAAACAGAATCAATTGCAAGTGCAATTAATTAATTGCAGGTTTTAGACCTTTGAGAATTGTGGCTTATTAATGAAAAATATTCTCTTCTGAATCTGGGTTGTCATTAATTTTAAAATAATCATTGACATCAACTTGGTACATCTTTTATTGAGTGTGGTTACACCCACAAATGTATAGACATATTTTCAAACTTATAGATTGGTCATATTTTAAATTTCATATAATTTAAGTTATATTTGATATCTCATCAAAGACCGTTAAATATTGATTTTTATAAATTATATAAATTTTAATGATTTTTAATAGACTATCAAATAAAATTCAAATTGTACAAAATTTAAAATACAATAAATCTATAAGTTTAAAAATATATCTATGATTTTTTTTCTATTTTTAATATTTTTTTTTCAAATTTATTTGAAAACTCATTATCAAAATAACTTTGGTCAAGTGATCCCTCCCTTTTTTATATTGGGAGGGGATCCTTTGACAACTATTATTTTACAATCTTGTTTACAAATTTTTAAATAATTTTTAGAAATCCTCAAAAATAGAAAAAAATTGACATACATATTTTTTAACTTATAAATTGATTGTATATTTCAAATTTCATGTAATTTAAGGGTTATTTGATATTCCATCAAAGACCGTTAAATATAAACCGCTATAAATATTATGTAATTTTGATAGTCTTTGATGGAGTAATAAATAATACTTAAATTGTATGAAATTTGAAATATAATCGATCTATAAGTTAAAAAATATGTTTATAATTTTTTATTTTTAAGATTTTTTTGAAATTATTTGAAAATTCATTGTCAAAATTGTTAAAATAATAGTTATTAATGGATCCTCACCCTTTTATATTAGGTTTTTCTTGAGTAGCATGTTTTCTATCACACAATCAATCCATAATTAATTAATTGCAGGTTTTAGATCTTTGACAATTAGTGGCTTAGTACTGAAAAATATTCTCTTCTGAAACTTGAATCTGGGTTGTCATTAATTTTAAATTAATCATTGACATCATCTTCGTACATCTTTTATTGAGTGTGGTTATAGTATACCCACAAATGCACACCTCTTCTACTGATAATATGAGTCTATATTTTAGCAAAAATAATAAAGTATTATTTTTTTTTGTTATACTTTTTAAGTAGCGGCTGGCATGATGGCATCAAATTACTTGGTAACATTATTTGCAACCGCACTAAAAAGAGTATAACAAAAGGGGTCCATACTCCATACCCACTCATAAAATCGGTTCAATGCATCTATCAGTTGGATTATAAAATTCAATTTTCATGAATAAACTGCACCGTCCCTTACGAAATCAACGGTCAAGATTGCTTTTGGGAACAGCTCACTCCATTCCGTACAACTGAGTATGGCCCACAGATCAGCCGTAGCCTCGTAGGTAGCCGCAGCCTTCTTCTAGAAAGTACCGCTGCCATACATAGAGGCCTACGGGGTTTGGTAATTGGCAATTGGCAATTGGCATTGCTCAGTTGACCTCAAAATGGTCTGAACTCTGAAGTCTCCGTTTTTATTCCCTGATAGATCTCGGCCACAAACCTTCTTCTTTTCTTCTTTTCTTCTTCTAATGGGAACGAACGACAGCAACGCGTTAGCTTCCATCTGACTATTCCCTTTTTCCACGCGACACGACGACCTCCACTTCCCCCCTCTCTTTCCTCCTAATTACTGAACTCGCAAAAAGCAAAACCTGATTACTGAGAAACTGAAGTTGAAAATAGAGCTCGAATCTTGAGCTGTTGAAGGGAGGAAAAGAAGGGGAAGAAAAGAAGACATGGCGACTGGAGATGGACAGATGAAGGGGACCCTGACTCATGGAGGCCGCTATGTGCTTTATAATGTGTATGGGAATCTATTCGAGGTCCCGGCCAAGTACGTGCCTCCTCTCCGGCCGATCGGCCGAGGCGCCTATGGAATTGTTTGGTGAGTTTTGATCCCTCCTCTCGATTCTCTCTGAATAATAGCATATTAGCATGTGTGGAAAGTTTAATTGGATTCTCTAAGAATAGTATGTGTGGGAAGTTTTGGAACTTTTTTACTATGATCCTTACTATCTAAAGAATAAATTAGAAAAAAAAGGTAAGAGCTATTACTAGAAATTTTATATGCTAAATATGGATCATAGGTACTAGTAGAATCCACTGGCCCACCAGGACTGTTGTTTTTTTACTTGAAATTGAGCTGTTGCTTTAACTTGAAATTCAGGATGAGATAGAGCTGTTGCTTGTTACTTGAAATGATGCAGCTGAGCAGACGCATCGATTGGTACCTGTGTAGTTTGAGACATAATCAATATTACTTATCAGCAATGATTAATTGATGGTTCAATTAAAAAGAAAGTCCTGGTAGGCCGGTAGATGAGAACTTTTATATTTACTTCATTTTCAAAGGGACAACAACCTAGTTAAGATGGTTGAGAATCGACCGCTTGAGCATGTTTTTTGGTGGAAAACGATGTCGCTACCATCTGTATATATTAGTGAGCGAGCTTAGTTGACAACTGCATCTATCTTTGTTTTTTGTAGTTTTACAGCAGCAATTTAAATTTAGGCTCAATGTCAAAAAAATGTCTTAGTTCCAACTTCCAACCAGAAACTCAGTTAATCCCTATAATTTCTGTAAGTATTAAGTGCTATTACTGCAATAACAGTGCGGGCAACAAAATTAAGGACCAAACCTTGATTTTTTGACATGTTAAATGCTGCCTTCTCCACTTACATATATGAACTAAACCAGCTCTGGTTTGTGTGAAATATTTTTTGCTCATGCTTTTGACTTAATTTGTCATCTATTTTTTTCCAATATTTACATTAGTTGAAAGTAGAACTCTGTGCAGCCATAAAATTAAGTACAAAAATGCTTCTTTTTCCAATACAGCGCTGCCAAAAATGCAGAGACAAATGAAGATGTTGCCCTAAAGAAAATTGGAAATGCATTTGAAAACCGCATTGATGCCAAGAGAATTTTAAGGGAGATAAAACTTCTCCGTCACATGGATCATGAAAATGTAAGACTCTTTTCAAATGTGTTTTCTTTGTTCATGGGCTACTGTAGTTTTGAAATTGTAAATTGATTTTCTATTGTTTATGATTTTATGTTTCATAAATTATATGGTGTATCTTTTTGTAGCTGTTATGGCTTAACTAAAAGCATTTTAGGGGTAAACACAAATATGGCTGAATTTCAATACTTTTTAATAAATGTCCTTTACTTTGTTTTAAAAACCTGAATCGATAGTTTCCATGGCTTTTTGTAACAACTAGTACGATTACTCTTTTGCTCTTTCTAAAACAGGTTATTGCTATAAAGGACATTGTACGCCCACCACAAAGGGAGAACTTCAATGATGTGTATATTGTTACCGAGTTAATGGATACAGATCTCCATCAGATAATACGCTCCAACCAGCCATTAACTGATGACCATTGTCAGGTTTGTTATTTTCTATCACTGAGCCTCAGCTGATTCTAGCTTATCCGTTGAGTGCTATTTTAAGGTAATTACAAGCTAATGAGTGACAAAGCAAGAAGTCAGTCAAAAATGGGAAAAAAAGAGATCTGGTTGTTGCTTTTATTGGGGTAAACTGACCTGTGTTGGTACCATTCTGGTATGGTGCCTTCTACGGTTAAAATGCTCTTGTTCTTCAATGTCATGGCTTATTTCTATCTAGTTGGGGATATATAGATAGATTGGTTCTTAATTTAGGCTCCAACATGAACCATCAACCAAAACTTTTCTATTGAGCTGGAACCTTATCTTTACAATATCCATAGTGCTGCAAGTGAAGTCCTGTTACTATATTTGATATAATCCTCGAATCCTACCATGCTCCCAGAAAGTGTGATGTAATATGCAGAAGGGACTCAACATGGCCTTATAGATGCTTATATCTGATTTACACATACAAGTTTCATTTCAAATAGGCCATTACAATGCAATATGTTGTAAATAGGACAAAAGAACACAAAAGAAGGAAAACCACAACTAGTAAGTACCATAAAAGATGTCAGCATCTTGTCTCATAACTATCCTTGAGCTGGTAAACATTTTCTGTAAGGTTTACAAAATTGTACCTGGTACCTGGTACCTGATATATATATATATATATTTAATTTGTCCGCTGAAAGCACCTAGCTCTTATACTTGCAAATTAGAACAAATATTTTTTAGTGTTTTGTTATGATGTTGTGAAAACTAATAATTAGTCATTCTGTGGGTCAGTAGATTGCACCTAGCATTTTTCGATTAACTCTTTAGTCTCCAACAAATTGATTGATGCCCAGTTTTATGAAGTGGATAACCTAAAACTAAGTCCTCGAAAGGTTTGTTTTAGTTATCTTTGAGCCTCAAGGAAAATGTAAATCATTTTAGGTTAGGGCAAAAGCAGCAATATTGATTAGAATACACTTTTTCATTAAGGCAGATAGTAGGTACCATCTGGAATTATTTACAATTTATTGGAGCAAATTGTAATTTGAGATGGTTAGTTGCTATATCAAATGTAGTAAAACAGTAACTATCAATTGGGGATGGATGAATTACAAAGTAGTCTCTGAAAACCTAAGCTACCATGATATCTAACTAGAATATTATGCTTTCACAGTATTTTCTATACCAGTTGCTACGTGGGTTGAAGTATGTACACTCAGCAAATGTACTACACCGTGACCTCAAGCCAAGCAATCTGTTCTTAAATGCCAACTGTGACCTGAAGATTGCTGATTTCGGGCTTGCCAGAACCACTTCTGAGACCGATCTGATGACTGAGTATGTTGTCACACGCTGGTACCGTGCACCTGAGCTGCTTCTTGGCTGCTCACAGTACACCACAGCGATAGATGTGTGGTCAGTTGGGTGCATTATGGGAGAGATCATTACCAGAGAACCCCTGTTTCCTGGGAGAGATTATGTGCAGCAGCTGAGGTTGATTACTGAGGTATGATTTATCTGTGGTCTGGCAAGTGTCAGTGATGTATTTCTGAACTTCTCCTCCTTTTTTGTTCCTCACAAAGTGAAATTTACTCGCAATAACATGAATACTTCTTTCGTGTTGATCTACAATTTTTTACATCTGTATCTTTCTGGGTCAACATACCTTCTGTACCCTTCTTTTGTGGATAATTCATGTGGAGTAAATTTTGTGTCCTACTTTCTTTTGTTTATTGTGCAAAACATATCTCGTATTTGTCATTGTTTCTACTAGTTCATTGCTTGCATTTGCATTCTAGAACTACAGTTCAATGTTCTTTCCTGTTTGTTAAAAAATATTATTTGAAGATTAAATTAAACAAGAGATTAGATTGCTGGTTTTCAACCTGTTCATATCGACTTGACTGGGTGATCCAGAGCGGTTCATTTTAATGGGATGTAATTCTGATTGACTTGAATTTAGTTCAATCTTTGGCAATGATAGAAATATCTTTAAGGTAGAGCTGAAGTGTCAAATATAACTTACTGTCACATTTAGCAAATAATAAGGAAAATCTTAGATTTTAACTGCAAAAACTGAGAAAATGTTTGGTGTTAATTGCAAGTAGGATGTGTAGTTAAAAAGAAAAGAAAACAGGCTTACGGATTGTGAAGTTTTACATTGCCATTGTTGGAAAATGCAATATGGTAGTTATGGCAAAGAATACTAATTTTTTCTTCTTCTCTCCCCTTCATTGAAAAGTTGATTGGTTCGCCTGATGACACAAGCCTAGGGTTTCTCCCAAATGATAATACAAAGAGATATGTCAGGCAACTTCCATGGTTCCCAAGGAAGAGTTTTGCCCTTCGGTTCCCTACAATGTCTCCTGGCGCAATTGATTTGCTGCAAAGGATGCTTGTGTTTGATCCAAGCAAACGTATTACAGGTACTTTGCGATTGCATTAATTGCATTAAATTCTTATTTGCCTGGTGATAAAAATCAAATTAGGAATATTACACTTGTAAAACGCATAATAGATAGGGAGAAAAATAAATTTAGAAATAACAGACAGTACCTGTACCTTTCAGGTACCATGTGATTGTTATGATATAAGTGGACCCTCTTGACAGTTAAACCCGCATTGATAATTTATATTTCATAATTAACAAAAAAAAAGAAAATTCTGAAGGATAGTTTATGCACAATTTTCTTCATCAGCACTTTCTAAAGTGAACCCCCTATACTATTGGTTTCAATGCATTGTAGTTGATGAGGCTCTGCACCACCCGTATTTGTCATCTCTTCATGACATAAATGACGAGCCTGTTTGCCCGTCTCAATTTAACTTCGATTTTGAGCAGCCAAACTTTACTGAAGAGAATATAAGGGAGCTCATTTGGAGTGAATCTCTAGCATTCAATCCCAATCCCCCTTTTTAGGAAGCTAAGGAGGTTTGTCCAAATGATATATTTTTTCTTAATTTATTAGAGTTTCTTCAAATGAATAGTAGAAATCTGTATAAGCTCATTGTCAGTGGATACATATGGTATATGAAGGTTCTGTCATATCTATTGATTGAATAAGTAAATTTATAAGGTCAATTTGTTAAATTGAGGGGAGTTTTTTTATCCCATAGTCTATAATGTGCCTTTGCTGATGTTCTTTCTTGTTCAAGTTCTATTATAGTCATTAAACAAAGCTTTTTATGATCATAGGTGTTTTGAATTCAGCTTGATTAAGAGAGATTGTGCAGCAAGAAAGGAAGCTCTGTTAATGTTTTTTTTTTGTTTTTGTTATTGTTTTTTTCTTTTTTTCTAAAACCTTGTGGAGGTGGAGGAAAGAACACTAGAATAGAGATCTTCTTATTAATCAGAAGTAATTTATCCAGTGTTTTGTAAGTAGATCAGGTTTGCAGTATGCAGTGCATCTTATTTTATTGCCAAGGCTTGCTTGATTTTAATTTATTTTCTCACCATATTGCTAGTGAACAACTGTAAAAGTTCTCTGGAATTGATGCTTATATAATACAATCATGATCCAAAACCTCTCGTGGATAGATATTATTATATTTTGTTGACTGTTGTTATACACAACTTATCTTTAATCAAGCAAATCATGGAAGCTAGCAGAGCATTAAAAGCATTGCTCCTAGCATTTGTAAAGTGCAACTCTACGATAAACCTTATCAATGGCAACCCTTAAAGGGGCACTGGCTGATAGCAACCTTATCAATGGCAAGAGTTTCTTGTGGGAAGGCACATGGTTTCGTAGAAGGACCTTGGTTGTGGATGAGAGCACAAGGTGTGGGGGTGACACCGGTTGCCACACCCTCGACATCTGTGCAGTTCCATTGCAACTTCTTTGATTGTATCACCTGTGCTGTCACATTTGATATGCAAATTCCCTTGAAATGATCATTCGGTAACCCTTCTAATTTAGCAGTCATGGTTGCATTCTCAGCGTAAACATTACTATAGTTGATCCCGGTAATTTCAGGCAATGCTTTCGGGTCGAATTTATCATCTGGGTGCTGCCCGTAGTTACTGGTCATCCAAAACACCCACTTGATGGTGTAGAGATTCATTCCCTTTAGATAAATGTCCTTGACAAAGCCTCCCCTGCCAACACCTGACTTGATGCGAACGCCTGATTCTGAATTGATGGCGGTGATGTCTTCGATGCGAACATTCCTGATTCCACCAGACATCTCGCTGCCCAGGGCTATCACAGCACTGGTAGGTGAGATGCATGTGAGCCTTCGGATTGAGATGTTCTGACTTGGCATGCCGACAGCAATCCCATACTGGTCCCAGCCGCTCTTTATCGCAATGCAATCATCGCCGGAGACTATATAGCTGTCCTCAATACGGACTTCAGAGCAGGAGTCTGAAAAACAAATCAATCCAAGTTTTTTAACTAGTTGTAGGAGGTGGACACATTGTAATACTGGTTACAAAAAACAAATACTGGTGAGCATTGCTGTACCAGGATCAATTCCATCGGTATTGGGCGAGTGGATAGGAGCAAGTACTGTAACGCCAGAGAATATCACATTTCTGAAAAAGTTAAATAACAGAAACAATTTGAGTGAGCCCTCCATATCATTGTATGTTATACAAGACCTAAACAATGAAAAATGAGGGAGAGGGATATTGGGGGGGGGGGGGGGGGGGGCGTTCATACTTGCAGTAAACAGGATGGAGGTTCCATGAAGGCGAGTTGACAAAGGTGACATTAGAAAGGAGAATGTTGTCTGAATACATGAGCTCAAACAAATAGCCCCTAGTGTAGTTAAGTTCGTTGGCATGGAACTTGTCCCACCAGATCTGGCCTTGCCCGTCTATTGTACCGTTATTTCCTGCTCATTGCAAAGCCACATATGAGAAGAGATCAATAGTTGCAACACTTACACTTTTAAGAACATAACATATATGCAGACAAGAATAGATACACTGATTATCATAGCTTATCGCCTGAATTATCGAAATTATTAAGGTTTTAATGTACCTGTGATAACTACATCAGTGAGATTGGAACCGGCAATGAAGTTGCTGTGCCTCGGTCCGGGCAAGTCTCTTCCTCTCCCGTATGACTTCAATGGTGCAATCGGCGGGTAGTCAGCAATATTCTGTATTAGAAAGAACAAATCTTTTATAACCATGAACTCATCCATCAAAGTAATTAAAAGAAAAAAAAACTAGAATTTCCATGATTTTAGTACATAAAAGGCGTCGGTTTTTCGACCAAGAATGTCATTTTTTTTTCCAAATTTCAGATTAGCAAGTCTAAACATTTTGGTATAATTAATTAACTGAATGATTTTATATATAGCTTTTCTATTTTGAAATACATTTGTGTCCAGTGCCAGTGATTCTTTCTTCTCTTTTTGTACTTTACTTTCTGTCTGGTCTACAGATTGACTGAAATCCTTGTACTGGAATGTACTTGGTACCATCTCGGTTTTTACTTTTTAGCATATCACCAAACAATGACCCGAAATTTAAATCCTTTTTACAAAAAGCATGCTTTTTAGACGGATCCGACATGTAATAAATTCCACCGCCAATTGTCAACAAAAAGGCACCAAATTGCAAGATTAATCAACCATCTCTACATAGTACACACAGCATTTAAAACAATATAAAAATATATAGTTTGACCGTGACGCATTTTTCTCCGATGACATGACCCATTAGGCTGTACTCAAATTTTTAACTCTTAAAATTAAATATTAATAAATTTTTAATAAATAGATAGAGAATTCATCTTTTTTTTTTTTACCTCCTTTTACTTTTTTCAATTAAAATTTAAGAATAATATTAAATTCTCCTCCTCATTCATTTTCTCTAACCTTTTTTAGAATACACTCTTAATATCCAAACGGGGTTAGTATTTCCACCAACAGCATTCTACTATTTTAAGTCCCTCATTTCAGGAACAAAAGACCAACTAACATCTCACATCCCCTTTCTCATTGACAGAAAGTACCAGTCGTTTTATTAGGAAATGGTGATATCCATTTGTTGGTGAATGGATAAGAGAAAGACATGGCCAGATCAGGACAGTAACAACTCTAGCATGCTATATTCCCAGCCAAAAAAGTGAATCCAAAACGGAAAATAAAAATAAGGAAAATGGTTGGGAGATATCATTATTGATACATATTTTATTATTTATATAAAATAAATTATTGTTTATATTAATAATTTTATTATATAAATCATTTTGTATAATATTTTTTTATTAAATTCAAGTATTACTAATATGAATAATAATTTATTTAAATTAAATGATAAAAATAATATAATAAAATCATTAATATGAATAATAAAATCGATATTAATATTAATGATGATATCGGTATATAAACTCATATAAAATAAAACTCAAATCCAATTCCAATCTGGTGACAATGTGCCTTGCTAGTTGCTATATTAATTCCAATCCAACCCAAATCCGTGACCAAAACGCGACAAACAGAAACCGAACAAAATTAAACGATATATAAATTGCCTACACGAAATAATAAAAAATTAACAAAAACTTTTTAAAAAACAAGATCAAATGCTTACAGTGGAGGCGAGGATAACAGCGTCCTGCTCGAGGAAAAGCGTGAAGTGACTTGTCAGATTGAAGGGCCCCGTCAGCCACTTCCCGGCCGGGACCACAAGCATCCCGCCGCCTCTCTTCTCGTGCTTTGCCAGCTCAGCAATCGCCTTCTTGAATGCAGCCGTGTTGCACGTCTTGCCATCTCCAACCGCACCGAAGTCCTTGATATTGACCGTGTGGGCTCGGCATGGCTGAGGATGGCCTGACGCATTGGGCCCACCCCTACGGGGCAATCCGGTGGTCTTCTTGCATTCGGCTGCGGGGAGGAGGATGCAGAGGAGGAGAGAGAACAGACACAGGGATAGAAACTTTGTCTGGACCGGCGCCATTGTTAGGAGAGGCGTCGACTGATCGAGAGGTGAGATTTACAAGGACACCGATTGCGCCTCCTTTTATAGATGAGAAAAATGGAAAACGGTATGGATTTGTTGGAATTGGAATTGGAAGGGGAGGGAATAACGGAAGGGAGATTAACCGAAAATCCGAGGTGAATAGACTCGGTGTTTCTGGTCCTTCTCACTGAATTGTGGGTCCCCGAAGGTTTCTCCGAATTGCGCTCCCTTTTTTTGGAAGAAACTGGTAGGCGGTTTCTCTCCCCCGTGAAAAGAGGGGATAAGTGATTAAATTAAGTTAAATTAAATTAATCGTGTGTAATTTCCTGCTGGAACTGCTATGAGAAATGAGAATGCGTTGGGGCCGTTGGTGTTGTGTTTTTGCCCAAGTGGGAATGCGCGTGTGGTGTAGGCGTTTAAGGCAACACAATATTTCGTGCAAGCATCAAAAGTAAGGTACGGAAGGATTTAGAATTAATGATATGGTACATGATATGGGAATAGCAAATAGTAGGCAATAAGTATGACCGGATCCGAATTTTGAGAGGCCAAATGAAGCAACTGATGCTTACCAGGATAATATCTTAATTTTAATAATGAAATTATCTGATAATTAAGAACCAATTTTTGATATTGTGTGACAATGGTAATGCTCTCAGTGTAGGAAGGAGTAGATTCAAAATCTGAATAAAAGTTTCTTATGAACATTTAAAGTTGGATAGTTTAAAATTTCATTTGTAGATTGATTGTGTTTTAAGTTTCATACAATTTGAATTTAATTTGGTATTGCAACAACACCAGGATACTTTCATCATTTCCATAAAAAACTATTAAAATTTATACAATTTGCAATAGCCCATAGTTAACAGTATTTGATGAAATATTATATGTAACTTAAATTATATGAAATTTTAAACACAATCAATCTATAAGTTTAAAAAATATATCTATAAAACTTTTTCTATTTTTAATTTTTTCGAATTTATTTAAAAACTCATTGTCAAAATCATCAAAATAAGCGTTGTCAAGTGATCCCTCCCTTTAAACATAACTTATATATAGGTTATGTATAAACTGTCACATTTTAAATTTAAATTCTATACATAAAGAACTAAAGATTGTCAAAATTTATAATGTACCCCAAGTAAAATGTATATTTGGAATCTTCTTTTTTATATGTGGACAAATGTGTACCACAAGTTAAAATAGTACAAAACCAATACTGGAGTTCTGTGGCCAAATGACTGTGTCTCATTGTGTAACATGTCTTTCATGATCACTTGTGAAACATATTTCCATCAGTTCCTAGCTCTCATGTTTAATCCATATAATTAAGAGTAATGATTTTAATCATCCAAACAAATTCCATTCAGTATAAAGTTAATTCTTTTTTTTCATTAAAAATAATGAACTTTAAACATTTACTGAATGAAGTAAGATTCTTACAGCAAAAAAAAAAAATGACTCTATATGTGTTGTATAGAATTTCTGGACAATAGTTAACAACTCTCTATTAAAGAAATAAGACACATTCACATTACTATATTTTATTATTTAATTTGTATCAAGTGTTGAGATTTATGAAATTTGAAGGGAGAAGATGATGAAATAAAACCTTTATTTGATATGTTTTAATTTACAATAAGTACCGTGAGTGCTTTTATGCAGATTATTTTAATGATTTTTTTCTATCTACAATAACGGTACAATTCTAAAATAGAAAAATGAGTTGAGTGATTTTATTTTCTAAATATAAATACTCTTTTTTTTCTATTTTATTGACCAATGATAAAAATATCTCTCATGAATCTGAAGTCTATATCCCTAATTACTTTTCTAATTTATTTATTTATTTCTCAACAATCAACACCGAGTTTAATTATTCACATTAAATCCCGGATTATCATTAATTTATATCAAAATGCCTGCTTATTATTCTCATCGACACTGAATATATTATCAAGATGACAATTTTATGTACTGTTCAAATCTTCAAGTAGGCACATGGAAAAAAGAATTGGTTAGGTGCTGCCTCCAGCATCAACATTTCAATTTCTTTTTTTTCCCCATTAAGCATGAAAATGTGGACACTTCAATTCCTTTTGGTTGAACTAATTGGTAACCATAGAAAGGAGGATAACCACTTGGACATATGGTGCAATGGTAGGCATGAGTTTATATCCTCTGCTATATTGTACTATACAGCGCAACATATTATCTATCTGATTGCGTTAAAATTCGTACAAAGTGAATTTTAAAAAAAAATCTCTATAATTTATCAGTTTATATATTGTGTAACCCAATAGAAAATCAGCACTCAAGTAGGCATGCAAGTTGGGGACATGGGGGCTTACCAAAATGTTTAATATAGTATACATTTTTTTTAACTGTTTCGCATATGCTAAAGTTACACCAGATTATTTTTCTAGATATTCTGTGGTTTTACAAGAATTAATTAGCTGACGACAAGGAATTCTGCTAGGAAAAAAAAAGTAGATGAAATAAGAAAGGGAGCTGATACACACAAATACAGTCATTAATATCATTGTCGATATCGATTTCATTATTCAGATTAAATAAATTATTATTCATGCCAGCAATTATTCATATAATACTTTTGTTATTCAACTTAATTGAGTTATTATTCATATTAGTGGTATTTGAGCTGAAAAATAAAGTACTGTATAAAATAAATTATATAATAAAATTGTCCATGAATAATAACTCATTTTATATAAGAATGAAGTCGGTATTAATAACATTATTAACGATGATATCTTCAAAGCATTTTCCAATAAAAAAACAATTTTTTGTGGCATGTTAGTAGCAGAAAAAAAATATTACGCTCTAGTTAAACAAAGTATTGTATGCAAGAATAAATTTAAAAATGGTTTGGAAGTACTAGATTTAGAATTGATGAAAACTCTTTTGACTAAACAGTGGTGGAGAAGTCAAAATCCTTTGGTGGAAGGACATTGAAATGATATTATTAAACTATAGAGCTCTAGATCTTCTTTGACTAAATTATTCTCTTTCTAGATAGGTATAGGTATATATATATATATATAGATAAAAAAAATAGTAGATTTAGGTATATCACATATGATGCTCAGATTACAGTGAGTCAAGTATTAATTAATTAATACATGACAATTGTGAAATAGATTTTTTTTAGAAGGTGAACTAATCAATTAGCTCTAAAATGGCATGAATTACATTGTAAAATACATTTAGGACAAGTTAAAATCATAATGAATTAGACCAATTAGTATGGAAATGGAATGCCAAAGAATATTTTACAGTTCATAATTGGGAGGTTTCAATAAAAGTAGGTATTAGATTGTATGGAATGTAAATATATCTTTGAAAAATCAAAGCTTTCTTTATTAATTTGGTAAAACAAATTTTTAACTATGGAAAAACTTAGACAAAGAGGATGGAAAAGAGATTAGAAATGTGTATTTGGTTCTGAAATGAAAACAACAAAAGATCTGTTTGTCAATTGTTCACTAAAGTTTGGATTGTATAGCAACATATAATACATTTATTTTTAGTGCAAATATATGGAAGATTTTGTGTACTTGAACAATTGTTTTCCATTAGAAATTAAGAAATTAATGGAGTTATTAAGGGGGTGCAATTATTTGAAATGTTTGGACTAAAAGAAATACAATTAATAATTGGAAAATATTTGGGAGAAACCAAAATCGATATCATAACCGATACCGACTTTATTATTCATATAAATGAATTATTATTCATGTTAACGACTTTATTATGCAACTTATTTTGTATAGTATTTTATTATTCAATTCAAATACCACTAATCTGAATAATAACTCATTTAATATAAATAATAAAATTGATATCGACGACGATATAAATGACGCTATATATATGATATTCAGCTCCCTTATTACAGACTAACTCGTCCTTAAATTTGCTTGAATGGGCCATAAATCAATCTAAGGCCTTAAAATGCCTTTATGTTTTGTGGAAAATTTAGGCCTATTTAATGCCACGGAAATTTCTTTTATTATTTCAATTAATTTTAAATTCAATTCCAGAGCTCCCTTTTTTTTTCCTTTTATAAAGCCCTGGCCCATTATACATTTTTTTGTTCTTTGATTAATCGGAGATTTTATCTTTTACTGAGAAAAGGGAGGTTTCCGGTGGTGGGATGGTGATCACAGTTGGAGAAAAAAAAAATCAAGCGACAATTAGAGAAAGCTGTTAAATTTGAAAATTATTGAGAAGCAAAAGGAAAAGAAAATAAAAAAGAGAAGAATGGAGGCACTGTACAAGTAAACAGTTCCTATTCGCTTGAGAGAGAAATAGAAGGAAAGAAAGAAAAGGGGGGAAAAGAAAAGGAAAGAAGACGAGTAGAATCCGAGGGAAGGAGAAATAGAAGAAGCGAAGAAGGAGAGAGGGATGAAGGAGGTGATTCTACACGTGTACGATGTGACGAACAGTGACTCGGAGAAGACGAACAACACCATTTTACAGATCAATCGCATCTTCAAAGATCGGATCGGGCTCGGAGGAATCTTTCATAGCGCCATTCAGGTTTTCTACTTCTTTCTTTCTTTCGAGTTTTTTTTTTCCCTAATTTTTAGATTTAGGTAAGATTGAAAGAATTGCTCTCCAAGCGCTGAGAGGATCAGTAAAAATGGCGGAGATGAGCTGTTGTTGCTTCTTTTAATGTGAATTTGAAGTCCCTTTCTGGTTAGTTCTGAGGGTTAGGCTCTGTTGTCCCCTTTCTTTAAATTAGAGATAAAACGAATCTGGTGGCCTATGTAATTGCCCAATTAGATAGTCTAATCTGAAGTTCTCCATTACAATTTCCTAATTCAATGTTTTTGTTGGAAACATCTAGGGTTTTGGGAGATTATTCACAGGATAGCTCTCAGTAACTGCAGTATCCGTGCCTTTTAAAGGACTAAAATATGTAATGCATTAGCTTTCTTTGAGTTAGATTCTTGCTGCTATCCATCTGTATCAGTCTCATTAGAGAATCTTGTTGAAAAGTTCTATGGCCCTCTTTTTCAGTCCAATGTTTTGAATCGCAAATTCTAGCTTTTTGCAAGATGAATATCTTTATTTATTTTGTTAGCAATGAAGGTCGTTTGTCTTGGTAAAAACTTCCAAACGATTCCTTACTTTAGCACAGTGGAGTTGATATGGTTGGAATAAATAGTGTAGATAAATGAGAGCTGGAAGCAACAAGAATTTGAAGGAGAACTACCACTTTCTTTTTCTTTATTTCCACTAATGTTCGTCCGAAAGTAGCACAAGCAAGATCTATGTATCAAAACTTGATATAGTGTTTCTTATCATAAACCTTTTTGTTGCAACTCTATTTTTTTCGTTACATCATCAAAGTGATTATTGGATACTGATTGTATCAACAAGTCAAACCAATGAGCTTACAAATTGAATACTTGTTTTTCTTTTAAATTGACTTATATGTTGAAATTTAATTTACATTATAATCACTGGTGTCTTGTAATTGAACAGGTTTATGGTGAAGAGGAATGGTCATTTGGGTTCTGTGAGTATGGCAGCGGGGTGTTCAGCTGCCCACCCAGTAAAAACCCAATGTACACATACCGTGAAAAAATAGTACTAGGGGAGACAGAGTGCTCGATCTTGAAAGTTAATCAGATTTTACGGGAGCTGAGTAGGGAATGGCCTGGTAGTTCTTATGATCTCCTTTCCAAGAATTGCAACCACTTCTGTGATATCTTCTGTGAGTTGCTTGGTGTTCCTAAACTTCCAGGTCAGTGTAGTTGGTGGTAGAAGGGTCTGTTGGTGCGTATGGATCAAGTAGAGAATGTGATCGGACACTTAAAAAGGCATCTTTTGAGATCATACAATTATAGAAATGCAGTTTTGTTTGTTTAGGTTGATCTGATGGTCAATTCAGCTGGAATGGGAACTTGACTAGTTTGTTCCCTGCTAAGTGCTAAATGCTGATGATTGTATAATCCATATGACCCTGCTAACTTTGGGAGTTGTGCATAATGAAATAACTTTGTTGGTTTACAACTTGATTATAAATCAGATATGCCTCTGGAGCGTCTGATCTACTAGTTTGTTAGAGAGTGTGTAATTGTGTTGGATCTCATATTCCTGATATCAATAATACTAAGATAATTTTGTTGTATAATTTATAGTTTTGAAAGGAAGTTGATTCTATATTAATTCATTTGTTTCAGGTTGGGTTAACCGTTTTGCAAATGCTGGTGATACTGCTGTGGTTGTTGCGGGGAATGCTGCAGATAAGGTGTGAACCTTAATTTTTTTCCATTTTTATATACTTAGTATCTTTTAGATAGGTAACAAGAAAAAAAACAGCTATTGTAATTTTTTTTGAAATAGTGGTTATACTACCGGTTTCATTTGAAACTGTAGCCATAGGAGTTCCGCAAAATGTAGTAGCGGACTATGGTTTGTCTGTTGTTGTGAGCAAGATCTGCATCTCTATGTTTTTTAGCATTCGTTTATCACATAATAATCATGCATCCATAAGAAAACTGGCATCTGCAGAAGGCAAAGACATGCTGACAACAAGTTCACCTTTCCCCCAACGGGAATTGTGGTGGATGGAGTCAGTGTGTTTTTTATTTTGTCTCCAAACAACCAGGTAAAGACAGGTTTTTAACCAAGACTTATATTGAAATTAAACACTTTCATGGAAGGTGAGAACTAAGTATGGTACTGGTATGGACCCTGCTGATAAGGCTTCTTTTTTCATTACTTGAAATCAAACCAACTGTAGAAATATTATTTCTTAGCATCTGATCTTAATGTTTTTTTTTCCCTCTGGTCTATCAGCTAAGGCAAGCCAAGACTGAGATAGTGAATGCAAGCAGAGTCGCGTACCGATTCATGGCTGGTCTGACCTCTAATACTAACAATAATAACAACCCAGATTCACCTACCGATACAAATAGGGTTAACATGCCTCGATTTCAAGGTGCCTGGTTTAAAAATATGGTCTCTCCGCAACAAGCCAAGCCATCAGCTAGTGGCTCAGTAACTCCACCCGACATAGACGATGACACATCACCTTTGCACCGACAGCAGAATGCTGGGCTGGCAACAAGGGGTGAATGAATGAACAAAAAGTTCTTGGTTTTCTTACTGATTTTTCAATTTGTGCTGCAAGTTGTTAAAAAATGTTTTACCTCTAGTAATGTGTTCTGGTGATTAAGTGGAATTGCAAATGTGGAAATCTATTATTTGTTCTAGGATGAAGTAGGTATTTTCAATTGAGTAGATTTTATTGTAGATTCATACTAAGTAAGACATGGCTATTCAAATACTTGGTTTTGATTAAAGTTGAATTTGTCATGTAGATTCAGACATTTGATCTTTTGAGGTATTTCACTCTGGTTTTGCAATGGGGGCATTTAATTTTTCTTTTGTTTTGCAAAGTTGCTTGTTACTTGGTAGCAAACATTGATTGTTCATAAAAAAATTCAGTGTTTGGCACAGTAGAAATTTTCTTTTGATACTAAATATCTCCAATATTTTCTGAGAGTGGGAAAATTAGAAGTTCTTGTCGCTGTATATATTTTTTCTATTGTCTTTTTTTTTTTGGTAATTAATAAATAGTTGACAACTGCACGAGAAATTTTAACATCATATCAAAATAAATCAGAGGAAAAAAGCAAAGGGTCATGATGGTTTAAATTAAATATCCATCACACTATGAATTTGTACAACTATACAACATAACTCTTTCCCAAACTCAGAAAATAAAAATAAAAGACTAAAAATGGACAAGTCTTCTACATGCTACATTGGAGGTTCGCATTATTGAAGAAGTCATCAGCGAACATGCTTCACTTTCAATTAAAGGTGAGATTTCTTACAAGCGACCATTATGGATCGCTTTAAGGAGCATAGAAACGATGGAATGCACTGCTTTTGTAGCAATTTGGACCTTGATTTGCCCCCTCTTCGGTACATGTCTCAGCCTTGTACCAGTAGACATCATGATACCAGTCTCAGCCTTGTAATTTCCTACCTCCATCACAGCTTGATTGGTTGGTGTCAAGTATTCTACTAGCAATCAAACTATTAACTACTTGTATGTGTGTGTAGAGAGATGTCAAATAGAGAGAGAAGAAAGGAGAGAGCTCCTATGCTGATGGATTGGGGTTTCAAAGTTCAAATCTTTAAGTTATTTATAGTACAACTTTTTAAAGAAATGAATAAAAATTAAAAATAATTTAGTGATGTATATATATAAATCATAGGAGGATGCTGAGCCAACTGACAAGCCGACCAAGCTAGAAAATTCGTGGGGCGACAAGATTTGTTGACTCATCAAATTATCATCCCGTTGTTTCAGACAAAAAGACAAAATTGGATGAGGAAGAAAATTCGAAGTCAAATGTTTGATTTGGTCAGATGTGAGACAGGCGCATTTAGCCAGCTAAGGTGCCTAAAGGTTTTTGTCTGAATTTTGAATTTTATCACATTCTGATATGTTTGGAGACAAGATAAGCACGAAGTATTTTTAAAAAATATAAATAAATTGGCTACGGAGCTGTTATGGCCTAGACTAAATTGGTCTCTTTCATTATGTTTGATTCACACGATGATATGAAAAAAGAAAAAGAGTAGAAAGAGAGAGAAAAGATGAAGAGGAGTTATTTTATTTCTTTCTTTCTTTTATTTTGATTGTACTGTTTTCCCTTATTATAATTTAATTTGAGAATAATAATATAAATTTTAGAAGATTACAGAAATTAAAGAATGTTTTCAATGTACATTTATGGTACATTCAATATTAAGTTACATCCAAAATATAAACCGTGTTTAAGTAGGCAATTTGCCTGCTTATTCTTAAAAACAAAAAAAAAATATAAGCCATGCAATTTAAAATGATATAAGTGTCATTTCAAAACAAATGTAAATTGGATATCTTTGACCCACGGAAAGAATATCTCTATTAATTATTCAATTATGCCCACAGATCATTTAATCTTGCCTTAACAATCGCATTACAAATTGATTTAGAAAAGAAGAAGAAGAAGAAGAAGCGTTACTATAAAGCAAGCAGTGTTGTAAAAGTCCGTCGCCAAAACTAATTAGTCGAAATCGATCAGTAAACCATCATATATAGTGTATTCGGAATGCATTTTGAGGTTAAAAAAGGGTTAATCGGCCATCAAAACCGATTAATCGACCGCCAAATCCGATTAATCCCAATTAATTGTCCGATTAATATTCCATATTATACTTAATTGAGTCATATTTTTTTCATTCAAACTATGATTTTTATTATCTAAGATTTCATATAAATTAGACTTTATGACTTTAATTTGATATGTATTTTTTGCTCAATTGGACGTTGATAAAATTTTAATATTTTTTTGAATTTGAATGATTAATTTGCACAATATTTTCTTTGTAAAATCAGTCATAAAGGGGACATATTTTATTATTATTTTCTAATTGACAAATAGATTTTAAAAGTCTTTAAATTTTATAAATATTTAACGTTAGTGAAAAATTTTAAGGTATACTTATTTTTTTCACAATTTGTAAATATAATATTTCTTTTAATTGAATGGCTAGAGAGTTTTTATTTTTATTTTTCTTGGAAGTAATTGGTTTTTGTTTGCAATGTACATGCTTCACAAAAATATATTTCTAAGAACAATCATTTTAGTTTTTTTTTGTTTTTTCTTATTTGATTCTGAATTTTTAAAACATTCCATCTAATTTAAAAAATAAAAAAATAAAAAATAGGTCTATATATTATTATTTTTTTCCAAAATGAGTAAAATATCATGAATTGAAACATTTAAATTTCTATTTGTCATTTTTAACATAAAATCAGTAAATAAATTCTTATATGTAAATAACTAATTTTTATTTAAATTATTAATATTTGTGTATATTATATTAGGGGTGTAAGAGCAACCCGATTAACTCGATCAACCCGACTGATCCGACCGACCTAACTCGCAAATTAATGAATTTAAATTTTGTATAGTTGGACATGGGTTGTATTTTGACAAACCCGATTAATAATATATGAGTACGGTTTGTAAAATAAAAATCGAATAAAACCCGACCCGACTCGATTGAGTGTAATAGGTAAGGTAATTAATCTTTTGTATATACGGTATCTCTCTCTCTCCGTCTTTTTCCCCAATTTCCTTCTCAGCTCTTCTCCAAATGAAAAATAGCCTCATTCACGCATTTGATTTCCTAATTTAATCCTCAATTTCAGAAATCTGAAGCGAAATAAAAAGAAAATTTTATACTTGCAATATTATACACTGTATATATGGTTCATGTTTGATTTTTCAGAATTAATGGTTTCAAGTATTACAAAAAATATTACTATCACAGAGACAATTAATATTTGATGATTTGCTTGAAGATAAACAACGTCTTTTTATTTGTATATGAAGAGATGCATCTTTATATTTATAAGAATTTGTAAAAGCATAAATTGAGGCCTTGTACATTTCATTTTCTCCATGTCTTTTTTTTTGTTTGTAGGTTTGAAATCTGCATGGTGCACCGAATCCAATTGGAGATGAAAATTGATAGGAGCTTCTTAGATCAATTTTTGCTTTATGCTTTATTAAAATATTATAATGCTATAATAAAATTTTTATTCTGTTGTTGCAATGAATAATCTATTGTTTAGATTATGTAAGAAACTTGTGATGTTATTGTTATCAATAATGCTATTTCTAATTTAGTTTCTAATAGAACCATTGTCATATTATTGTTATATAATATGTTATTTTAATTTCTTTTAGTTGTTAATTTTGCTATGTAAAATTTTGTCAATTAATAAAATCCACAAAACCCGCGAAACCCACACAACCCGACCGCCTAAAAAAAATATGGATTGAGTGGTTTTTTTATTTTTGTTGGTTGATTACGGATTGAAAATGTTATAACCCGAATAATATTTAATGAGTTGGAGATTGACGTGAAACTCGATCAACCCGACCCATTTACACCCCTATATTATATTACGAACTTCAAATTATCCATAAAGATCTGATTAATCGGCTGCATAATGATTAATCACTTGACGGTATCCTCTCCGTCCGTCAACCGCATTCCGTTTTTTACAATACTGCTATAAAGTAGAAACTTTTTAGTTATAACCAGACATAGCTACTTACAATAGCAGAAATGTATAGTATGCGTAATAAGAAAGCGCATCCCTTCAATTGAGATCATAATTCATAAAAAAAAGTGCACAAAAGTATAACAAGTCTTGTTAGTGTAACACAGAAGAGAATAGACTATAAAGGTTCTGAGAAGCAATTTATAGAATATCATTACTAATGGAGAGCATTAACTAAAATATATATATTTTTTTCTAGCAATGCAAGAATCAATTGTGACCTCGTAATTAACGGAAAAAAAAAACATAGCAGTGAAGCTGAAGCAAATTAAAAGCAATGTAAAACGTGCATTTAATTGAAAACAATCTCATAAAATTGTAGCCTATCAAGCACAATACAAGTTTCTTTTTTTTTTATTAATTGTAATAGAAAAAATATAATAGAATTCAAATAAATATTTATTTGTGTGAGAGGGTTTTATTCTAAGATGTATTTTACTCACGTGCTAGGGTTAGCATAATCTTTCCAAAATACTAACGGATTGTGTTTTTTTTTTTTTACATGAACATCTATGAGAGAAACATACAAAGACTCCTTCAATATCAAACATAATAATATTGAAAATAATTTTATTATAATTTATAAGGAAATAAAAAAAAAACCGTTTCATAATTGTGAATTTTGTCATTGCTTATATGACAAATATGAATGATATTTTATATAAGCTAGAGCGTATTCATGCAATATTAAATTGTAATCATAATATCATCGTTAGAGAAGCTATACATTTAATTAGATTATACAAATGATTTATACACTTGACTATGTCAAAGAAAAAAAAAGAGTTAAACACGTAAAAGTTTTAGGTCTCACTTCATTCTTTTAATGAAAAAAATATCTCTCTTTCTGTGTGGATCCGTGTGCTGTGATGGTGGATAAAAAATATCTCTCTTGTTGCTTGAACTACTTAATTTGATAAGAGAAGAAATTTAATGTCAATGATTTTTAAAAAAAAAATTAATAAATGGATGAAAATTTTGTTAGTGTGAACTTCAATAAAAAATAAAAACCAAGTAATAACGGAGTGACAGACTGATACATATTATTACAAGTTAGTTGAATTAGAAAGGGCATGATTTGAGTACATATATATCCATCAGATCTCAAACTACAAACTATACAATTATACAATTATTTACATAATTCAACATGTTTCTCTTACATCATTTCATTTTCTTCTAAGAAAAATAAATAACCAAAAAAAGAGAAGATAAAAAAAAAAGGAAATACTCTACATATTTCAAAATGGATTACTTGAAATGACTATTATGGATCGTTTTAAGAAGCATAGAAACCATGGAATGAACTGCTTTTGTGGCAATTTGCACCTTGATTTGTCCCCTCTTTGGTACAAATCTTTTTTCTCCAGAAGGCGTCACCATACCAGTATTCTCAGCCTTGTTTCCCATTTCCATTGATCTCAGCTTTACTAATCTCAACTAGTCTTCTAATTGCAATCAGAACTCTTTCTGTGTTTCTGTCTGTGTGTGTGTTTGTGTAGATAGAGAGAGAGAGAGATACTTTTGCTGGTGGAATGAGTTTCAAAGTTCAACTCTTTATTTATAGAGAGAGATTTAAGATAAAAAATAATATACTGATGCTGGTTCAACTGACAAGCCAGCGAAGCTCAACAATTCGTTGGGCGACAAATTTGTTGACTGGTCCTGTTGTTTCAGACAAAAAGACAATAATTGGATCAAAAAGAAGAAGAAGAAGAAAATTTGAAGTCAAAGAAAGAAAATTTGAAGTCAAAAAGGTCTGATTTTGTCTGGATGTGAGACAGGCGCAATTGGCCAGTTGATGTAAGAGATCTAGATGTTTCTTTCTGGTATGGACTGGAACTCCATGAGCTTTTCTCAGTTCTGATTTTTCGAATTTATTTTTTTTATATTGGATTCTGAGCCTTTTAGAGATGAGCATGCAGTGTTTAAAAAGTAAACAAGGCTTGATTCAGTTCATGTAAGATAGGCGAGAGGGCTGTGAATGTGATTTTCTGGACTTAAAATTGGTATTGCTCTGATGGTTTTTGTTACCATTTTTTTCTTTTTTGGGCTTTTGGTTGGACAGATCAGTCCTTAATCATGAGATCTATTTTAATGTGAAGATCCATAGTCACATCTGATGAGTGGAATGAGGGGACAAAAAGAAGTAAGGTTTATTATATCATTATCCCAAATAACAAATTTGCTAATTGTTGCCTTGCCTCTATTTTGAAGACTTCTTTTTATATGTTATATCAAAATTCGATCAACTAAAATATTTTCAATTCTTAATGCCTAATTATTATTTCGGTTATTTTATTCATCATAATTCTACTTTTTCTTTTGTAGTTTTGTTAATATGTCAAGTTTCAGCAAAATGTTTTAAAAAATGAATCCAAGAAAGTTTGATTAAATTTTATTTGTTTAATCGGGATGAGTTGATAAAAATTTTATGTGAAAAATTATAATAAATTGGGTAGGACCCAAATTTTTAAAGGAACTTATAAGCTCGATAATTGTATAGATCATAGACATACTATTTCACGATCCATATAAAAGTACAAGAGTCAATCAAAAAACCGATAATATATACGTGTCAATATGTGGGACAAGTTATAAGTTGCTAACTTCAATCCCATTTAAACACGAAAAAATTTTGCACCTAATTATTTGAGGATAAAATTAAGTAGTTGACAATGAATATATTTAGATGGAGTCATAAAAATAAAAAATAGGACGTAGACAAAACTGATGAAAAAAATCTATAAGAATATAAAATATCTGTTCAGATATTAACAAAACACATAATTCTCATTGCATAGCATAAAATTAATTTGTTCATTTACAGTTCTAACCCAAATTTAATATGATCAAAGTTCCACATGGTCATTATGTAACAAAAAAAAATCATATTCCTTTCTTCAAAAAAGCAGATTTAATATGACATACTTCATAGTGTCAACGTCGTCATTATGGATGATTTGGAGCTAGGGGACCGATGTCAAGCTGGGATGATACGACCTCACCCTTTGGCAGCATGGGGAATATAAAATCATATTTATCATATACAGATGAAAGTTCACTACTATGGTCATTGACAAAAAATACATGCTTTACTGTAGATATACTATGTGGTGCTCTTGATGGTAAGGATCAATATCAGATTGTGATGGCGGGACTTTATCGTTTGACAGCATGCGGAATTTAAGATTATACTTTCCCTGTGCAAATGATAGTTCCCTACTGTGGTCATTGTAAAAAAATACATGTTTTATTGTAGATATATTATGTGGCACTCTTGGAGGTAAGGGAACAATATCAGGTTGCGATTGTGGGACCCTATCTTTTGGCAGTATGAGAAATTTATCATCATATTTATCATGCCCAAGTGATAGTTCACTATTGTGATCATTGACCAAAAAGACATGCTTTACTGTAGATATACCATATGATGCTCCGGTAGATAGGGGATCAATACCAAACTGTAACGATGAGACATTATCCTTTTGCAGCATGAGGAATCTAAAATCAAAATTTTGCAATATAGACGACAAATGTCAATTATGATTATTGATGAAAGTTGAAGGCTTTACATTGATTGTACCTAGTGGTCGTATTAAAACAGAAGAAGAACACAACATCAATAACACTACAATCACCAATAAAAATCCATGATTCTTTTGAGAATCAAGTGATGCCATTTTTTTCTTCTTTTACGTGAGAGAGTTTTATTTTCTTGTAGCTCTATGGTTTTCCTTAGATAGAAAGGAATATGAGCACTTTCTTATATGAAGTGTGTTTAGATATGGGAAAAAACAAGGTGATAAAGAAGTTATCACGAATTAGATGGAACAAAAATAGTGATCATCTTTTTTTCTTTTTTTTCTTTTGTTGTTTTGCTAATATTAGCTAAACATTTCTGTCTTCAACTATTTAAGATTGAGAGTAACAATATATTAGTCGTTGGAGGGGGTTTTTTTTTGTTTAATTTCCGGATATTGGAGAAGAAAGAAAATAAAATTAAAAGTAAAAGAATCAGCAAACTGAGTTGCTAACTATTTTTTATGCTTTATTCCCCCTCCAAATTTAAGAAATAATAGAATTTTTTTATTTGTATACAAGATGAGCAATTATATAAAAATTATCAATATTCATGTGTTGTTTTGAGTGATTTTAAATACTATAATTTGTTGCTTGCCTTGAGGAAATTTTTTTTTATATTGAATTCTTAAGTCTCTTATTCAAAATTTTAATTATTTGTCAGCTAAAAAATTAAAGTAGAACAAATAATTCTTTTCTCAAATTAGATATTACGAACTACATTTTTAACTATCAACTAATGACTAGATAATAAACACGAATAGATAGTACATGAAAGCTTTGTCGAAGAAAATTGGTAAGGGAAATAAAACAAAGAAATATCCGAAAGAAAGCTCAACTAATTCTAGATCTCCAATAATACATTCTAAGAAATCTTTAAATCTGTTCAATTTATTGAATCAGCTAATCCAATTTATTTTTTTTATTTCTTATGAGATAGTTGAATTAGATATGAATTTCAACTAAACAGTTAATTCGAATTGAATTATAAAATTTTCTTCAAAAATCAATACTCAACACAACCCATCATATCTAATATTAAATTATAGCTATTTCTTCGATATTGAAAATTTTAATTAATAAAGTAGAATGTGTAAAACAATTCATACATGACAATCAAACAATAACAAAGGAAGCTGAGTGTGTGAATATGATTCTATTTGGGTCCAGAATTGTACATTTTATTATGGTAAGATGATAATTGTATTTTTTAATTACTTTCTTTATCTGTACTTTAATTTATTTATATAATTTTTAAAAAAATATTTATATCTCACATTATTAAAATTAAAAATTTTCTAAACTATTATTTTTACTTGTATAATAAAGCAAAAAACTTGGATTTTTTTTTTATGTCATTGAGAAATAAAAAATGATAGATACTTTCTATATTAAATTTAAACACTTATATATACAAATATTAATAAATTATTTATTTAACATAAATATTTTTGATGTGTATATAAGAGATGAAGAAATAATTTCTCAATTTACTAATAAGTGGCAGTATTTAAATTGGTTAATATAATATTTAATGTGAATAATGATGCATTTAAATTGAAGTCTAATGGTGCTGTAATGAATTTTGTTGGAAATATTTAATGTGAATAATAAAGTACATATTGAATAAAATAATATTTAAAATGAATAATAAATAACACATTTAAAATGAAGTCTGACTGTAATACTAAAACATGACATTTATTATTCATATTGAGTGTTATTACTATCATTCATTTTGACTCTTTTGTTTTATTTTTCATGTTGAGTAACTAATTAGTCACATTAGATAAATATGTTAAAAGTTCATCAAAATTATGTTGGAAATTTGTCAGAAGTTTGTAAATATCTACCAACGGTCAAATGTTGCTTCAAAAAATAAAAGGTTCATTATTAAAAAATATTGACTAGTTAAAAACATTTGATGAGTCTAAATAATATCCATAGAGGACTAATAGAGCAAACAAAAAAAATTTAAGCAGCGATAACTGCACCTCTTAACAATTTCGGAGTGTTCAGATAAAGCGGTGTATGAATAATTTTTATTCAAATATGAGCGATAATTGAACCCCTCTCAATATGTCGATAAGAATATATAATACGAGGCGTAAGAATAATTTCTCAAAATTTTTTTGCACCAACCATAATCCGCAATTTGTTGGCTGTTAACAACGCCTTCCTTTTCCATTTTTTTTCTTCTTTTTTATTTGTCTTTCTAAATTATAAGTGATATTTTTTAAATGTGGAAAAAAGAGAACACAGGTTTTGGGCATACATAATAGGCCTTCTAATAAGGTCTAGAATTGCTCAAATTTGGGCTCAATTCATGATATAAAAGCAAATATATAATGCACCAAGAAATAATGATAAATTTTAACATGGAAAGTTTTCTCTTTAAAGAGAACAGACCAGTCAGGCTTGATGGCATGATGGGGTCAGATTATGGTCAAAACTTATTTTAGTAAAGTACGACTATACTAAAATTTTATTAATATATGAGACGAGACCTCTCGGAGGAAGAAGATTCTTAGATCAGTAACATATCTATTTGATTTCCTTCTGTAGGTATCAGAATTAATATTGCAATCAATTATGATTCGACCAATTAATTGCTGATTATAGAACAAACTAATCACATCAGGGATGCATTATACATAGGCTCATAGCTAGGCTGATTAATTAAAACAAAAAATGTTTTCTCAAAGTAATATTTTTCCAACAAAAAGAAAGCCCCTGACCAATTTTGTATTCATCCTGGGAACATAGAACACTTCTTCTACTTGTAGGAGAAGAACAAATATTTTGTTTTCATATGACGTTCGTTATATGATCAACACAACTGACAGCGGAATTTGAGGTGAAATTAAGAAAAAATTAAGTCTGGACAAGAGTGGAGGCATGACAAATAAGAGTTGGTCTAGAAAATAAATGACTTAATATATATTTTCAGATTTTAAGAAAGAATTATGATGCACTGTGATTATAAAAAAACTCTGCCCCTTAACACAATCTCATCCTAAAATTTGTGTTAATGATCAACTCTGACTAAGTGTTGTATATATATATATATATTGCCTTTAATTACTTGAGTTTTGAAAGGTGGAAAATAAGTTGCAATTTGTTTAACATGCACATTAGTTTAATTCCGAATCAAACCACCAAATAAAAATAATAATATGAAAGGATAATTCTAGTGTATATTCAATTCTTATAATATATATTTTTAAAAAATATTGTTCAAATTTAAAAAATTAAAATTATAGATGTGTTTTTAATTATTAAGATGGAACGTGCATCAAATTTGGATTAATTTGAAAGAGAATTTTTCTTTCATCAAATAATTTTAAAATTTTAATGTAGAATTTTAATGATTTGTGATGAATGACCAATTAAATTCTAGATTGAATCAAATTTAATATACATTTTATTTAAATAATCAGAAACACATCTATAATTTTAGTTTGTTTTAAGTTGAACAGTATTTTTTTAAAAATGCACAATAAGAATTGGATGTATATTTTTATGTACACTAGAATTATCCAATTAATTAAACCAAATTTTTTTTGACTTAGTCTTTATAGGCATGAATTGGTGGAATTAACAACATCTGTTGAGGCAATAACGAAGTCATAAAATAAATTATTTTGATTTTAATTCTTATAGTGCAGTTTGATATAACGAATTTCTTTAATATTCTCTTTTTTATTTTATTTAATTTCAACCATATCTGATTGTGAGTGTACTGTAACAAAACTTAGCAAGTTGTTATTGTTATTTTATTGTATTTATTCTTGTTTTAACAGAAAATGTATAGAAGGAAAATAACTAACAGAAGTTTTTTTTTTATCATAAATATAAAAAAATTAATAGAAGTGATAACAACTCTTATTATCCACATTATTTATCTGCACCTCAAATATATTCATATATTTTTTGAAAAATATTCATACTTGATAAAAAATACTTATATCTTATATTGATAGGATTAAAAATTTTGAAACATGTGTTTTAAATTATACAACATAGTTTCTAAGTATAATTTATATATGGTCATTCAGAAAACATACTAAAATAAATGATTTATATATTAGATATAAATACTTTCAATAATGAATAAAAATAATAGTTATATTAAATATGAACACATTCGGAGTGCAGATAAGGGATACAGAACTTGGATGCAAGAATAATTTCTCAAAAATTAAATAATGGTAGAGTATGTTATTAGTATTTTTTCTTAGATTTATCAAATTTATAGAGCAATATCTCATCATTAGTAACGGTCAAGATACTTGAGTGATATCAATACGATTCTGAAAAGCAACAGAAAATAATTTAGGGGCAATTGACCAAGTCAAGATTTTTGTAATTAAAATATCATTTCTAATATAATAACACATTACATGCTTTTATGAAAAGTTGAGAGAGCATGATCCTTTATCTGTAATAAAGTCCTTAAAATTGTCTTTATGACAAAAACCTTTGGGCTACCTTTGTGACAGACAACCTAGGAAACTAAAAAAGAAAGATAGAAAGAAACTGCACATATTTGATGGAAAATAGCACGATTGCAACATAACCACTAACTGATTTAATAAAAACTTCAAAAAGACAAACCGAACCAAACCAAACCAGCATGCATGCAGCTATAAAATCAATTAATTGCTTCAAAACCTGTGCAATTTTGCCATACATGCACATGCATGCGCTTATCATTAGCAACAAAAAATTTGAAGCAAATGAGAGAGTTGCATGCATTGAACCAGACATGGAGATGACAGCATCTCCCAAGCATGAAACACCAAATTCCATAACATTATTGCTTATTGTTAAATATATATTATATATATGGGAGCTGATATATAGATACTATCATTGATACCATAATCGATATGTACTTTGTTATTCAAATTAAATGAAATATTATTTATATTAACGGCTTTATTATATAACTTATTTGTACGGTACTTTTGTTATTTAATTTAAGTGAGTTATTATTCATGTTAATGGTATTTGAGTTGAATAATAAAAATATTGTAAAAAATAAGTTATATAATATAGTCGTTAATGTAAATAATAACTCATTTTATATGAATAATAAAATCGGAATCGACTACGGTATCAATGATGGTATTTTCCAAACATTTTCCTATATGTATTATCCATGCATAAGTTAATTTAATTAATTAGGTGATATTTCCGTAGAAGCCAGCACATAATAATTGTACGAGTTTATATATATATATTTGGTGACATGTTTTTGTCAATAGTGAGCAGGTCCCCGGACAAGCTGTGTTTTATTGGAAAATTAGTCCCACACTGTGCACTTAATGTCTCTATTTGGCTTGAAAGGGAGACTGTTGTCTGCTGACAACGACCCGATCTGAACCGAACATGCGGTGATGCTCGAACGCGATCCAGTTCGTGATCGTTATCTTACATCAGTAATAACTCTGAATTTGTTTAGTTCTGACATTTTATAATTGGATTCATGACTAGTTAAATTTAGCAATTTTGTGATCCTATATGATGTAACTAAGTTCAATACTAACTATATATAAAATTGATATAATCTATTAATCTTTACTAGATACTGGTTTTGTCAGCATTTCTGGTAAGATCTCTAGCCTGTCTACATACAAAACAACCAATTTTGGACTGAAACTGAGAAAAAATCAGATAACTGGTATTGGGTCAGATTCAGGTCTTTGGTCTTGTTTAGCAAAGTCCTGGTCATCTGGCAAGGATGTCATAATAAGTCAATGAATAGAACAAATTATTTTCTGTGAACAATGATAATTAAAAGCAAGAAAATTGAAAGCAAAATACAATTTACACAGAAAAAAAAGATGCTTCCTTTTTCTCCCCCTTTGCAAAACCAAACCAGATTCTCAGAAGCCTAGGATTGTGTGGCAACTGGTAAATGACTGACAGGTGGGCCCAATACAAGTGAAAAGGTACTTGAATTAATTCTTCATTTCTTTTTTTTATTTTTTGGTTGTTTTTGAAGGAACAAAGAGAATAAAAGCAAGGTGCATAAAAAAAAACATAAATTTGCATCACATCTTTTTCTGAGAACTTTGCATTGCCCCAACCCATGTGACCAACTAGGTACCGATTCTCCAATTTGCTCCCCTAACAGCCCGACATGTGGGCCCCATTTTAAGGGGCCCCAGTAAGTGATGTTTTATCCCCTTTTGAGGACACACTACACAGATTCTAACGTCTGGTCCATGTCTGCACATATGAGCTTATTTATTTATTTGGTATTCTATTATGGATGAAATTAATGTATTTTGTTTTTGGTAGATTGTGTTGGCATTTGTGGTCTACCTTTGAAATTTTGTTCTTTATCTAATTATTATCTCAGTTCAAGAGATTTCAGAGAAAACCAACTTCTTCAAAGAAGTGTATACCACTGATATTGTTTTTTTTTTCTTGATCTTTATCTTATCCATTGTTAATTATTATAGCTAATTGGTGGACATAATATTTTGCATGTGGAATTATCATCATTTCTTATCGTCATAATTAATATCACACAGCGTTCATAACTCCGCCCTTTTTTTTGTGTATAAATTAAAAAAGAATGAAATGAATTGGACAAGTTATTTATTCACATGCTTAATTAAACATAATTGTGCCTCCATATATAATGGCCTTATCAAATTTATAATAATAATAATATATATATTTTTTTTGCAAGAAATAAAGAAAGAAAGAAAGAAAGAAAGAAAGAAAGAAAGAAAGAAAGAAAGAAAGAAAGAAAGAAAGAAGATCTCATACGCTACATGGAATACATATCTCAAAATAAAATAATAAACACCCAATAACCAAAAAAAAAAATCTTATACTCCCTTAAAAATACTAACTTAGGGTTTGTTTTAGAAATAAAAAAAAAGAAAAGAAAAAAAAAAGAAAGGAAAGGAAAGGGAAGGAGAGAAATTGGATGGTCCCAAGTGCAAGTCAGATGTTAAGGACCTATCATGTCGGAATAAACGGACAATTTTTAAAAAGCACTAGTCGCTGCTTTGCCCATAAACCCTTGTTTTGGGCCCAATAAGGGCCTTAATCACAGACTCTAATTGGTTTGTACTCGAAGCAACCAAACATGGGACCACACGACACAACCGGGCCCACGTTCGGCTGGAATCTAGATTCTCTATTATCGTATCAATTCAGTATGTGTGGCGAGTCGCTGACATTGAGATGACAGTGACTCGCTGCACGGAGAGAAAAGTGGTATTGTTCATAGAGGATGAGAGAGTGTAGAGCTATCTCGGATGAAATTCTCCCGCGTCATCATGGAAAAAGATTTTTTTTTTTTTTTTTTTCTCTCTCTCATTTGTTTTGTTTTAGACTTTTTTAGTTATCCGATGAGGTTAATGCATTTTATTTGCCTTCGCCTTTGACAACTTTATATGGTGGGTCTCTTCGTCTCTTCGCCTCAAATTTTGTTCGTTTTGTCACCTACGCCAAATTGCAACGCAAAATCCAAATCGCTTCTTTCAAATCAAAGAAAAACATTGCTCCGTAAATTAATTCCCCCCCCCCCCCCCCCTTTCCCAATTTTGATAAATTGAATGACCCTTTTGATTTTTTTTCCTTGAATCCATGGTTTAAACACGGGTTAAGTGACAGAGTTCGTGGTTATGCATTGTGGTTACTCGTATTAGTATTTTATTTATTATTTTTTTTTGGGTGAGTTTATTTATTTTTGTACATTTTTTTTGGACGTAGATACTAACGGCAAGAGACAGTTAAGATTTTATTTTATTTTTTATTTTGGAGCAGAAGATAGTTGAAGTTGTCAAAATAGGTAAGATTTAAAATTTTAAATTAATGCATCGTAGTTCATTCATTTCCTACAATCACATCATTGATCAAGTAATTAATTTAGCTTGTTACATTTAAGACAAGTTGGCATTGCTTTTTGGTACTTTGATAACTACAAATTGATACTTATGTTATTATTTAATTGCAACTAAATTTGAAACAAGCAACCAAGCTGACACTGTCATATGTTTCCCACTAGAGAGATTCTTGCAAAAAGTACAGATAATTTCCTATTTTTTTTAACCATGTGTCTAATACAAAAAAAATAAATACAACCTCAACCTTGGGACCATTGGCAGATCAATGGGAGAAAAAAAAATATTAAGGCTATAATATAAGGGGAATTTTTCAACTAGTAAATTTATTATTTCATTCTTAGAATACAACATTACATACTTCTCTGTAAATTTACAAAAAAAAAGAGGTAAAAGAAAGAAAAAAAAAAAGGTAAAAACTAGTGGTGAAACCACATTGAAGGGTTTCTCTTCTTCTATGATCTGTCTATTATTGGAGATAACTTGTGCTCTGCTCTTTTAGGCATCACTACAAATCTTGTCCCTATACAAAATTAAAAAAAACATTAGAAAATGTCAGAACCAATTATATAACATGAATAACATGCCAAAAGATAAAATGAAATATTTTAACTGATTTTTCAAAAACTTTATAATATTTTTTCCACACTTACAATTGATTTCTTGCAATAAAGAATTGCATCATTGACCGCCGTATCAGCATTTCCATGACACCATTCAACGCTGTTTATACTCATCCTCCTTGAAGCAGCAGCGGAAGCAGAAGCAGCCGCAGAAGTCGACTTACGGCAGCTCGACTTGCCGGAAAACAACTGTATCTGCTTGACCTTCTTGTACAGCGGCAGGAGAAAGCACATGTACCGAACGAAGAGCTTCTTCGGTGACTCGGTGCAAGTCCTCATAAGAGGAGACTTCCTCTGCACCTTGCCAATTCTCCTACCGGTTAAAAATGGCGTGCTATGAGCAGAGTAAAACAAAGGAGAAGAATCCACCGAGATAGGTCTCCGCACATCCGTGGTTATTATCGCGCACTCGTTTCTCTGAGAAAGAAACGATTTCGAAGAATCCGTCGACACAGACCTCTCGAGTGATGATGAAACGGAGGGGCCCGTTTGAGACGTAGCGACCATGCCATCGGAGAAGATTTCATCGGCCGGAGCAAATTCCAGAGACTGCTCAGCGCACGGAAGAGCGAAGTCCGAGTTATACGAACTCGGCCACCTCATGGAGAACACATCGGGATCCATTTCGATGTAAGTGGTAGCATCCTGCGCATTGAAAGAATGGCCGAGGCTCGAGCTGTCTAGCTGGTCCATGGATGGTTTCTGGGACCTTGTCCAGGCATAGGAGAAGCTGCTCTCATGGAGATTCTGTGAGGTCTCCATGGTACTGATAGAATCGAAGCAATCGGAGACTTGAAATGAAATCTGAGTGTGTGTTTGAATGAGAGGTGTAGAGAGGAGATGGGGAAGAGAAGAAATGGAGACAGGGGGGAGAAATAGGTGAGGAGTGGATGCATGAAGACAAATTAGGCTCCATCTAGGAATGGGGCCCACTGGTGAAATGACCAGGTTATCCCTTGTTCACTTAAATTATATTTTATTACTTTATTGTGGGGTTAAATTAAGAAGTGATTAAGAGCGGCTCACTCACTGATTGATTTCATCACTATATTTTATTATGGGGTCAAATTTGAATAAAATACTATATTTTATTATGGGGTTAAATTTGAATAAAATACTATATTTTATTATGGGGGTTAAATTTGAATAAAATACTATATTTTATTATGGGGTTAAATTTGAATAAAATATTTTTTATAAATATTTATATTTGAGTGTTTTAATTTTTATTTTTATCTAAGAAAATATTCATCCTTAGAGTTTTTTTATATTTATAGGAAGAGAAAAATCATTATTGATATTGTTATTGATGTCGAATTTATTATTTATATTAACTGAATTATTATTTATGTTAATAACTTAATTATACAACTTATTTTGTAAAGTATTTTCGCTATTCAACTTAAATATCTCTAATTTAAATAATAATTTGCTTAAGATAAATAATAAAAATATCACATAAAAAAATTGTATAATAAAATCGTTAACTAAATAATAAAATCAATATCAATAACGATATCTATATATCAACTCCCTCAAAACTATCCCCTTGAGCTTAAAAGAAAAAAAAAATGAAATGAAAAAGGAGCATACATGATATCCAGCAATTTTTGACATATTTTTAATCAGCAATTATAAAACTATTTTTCATTTTCAAAAGAAAAAAAAAGAAAGACAGAAAAAAAAAATAAAAAAAATCAACTGATATTTCTGATTTGATTGATGTATGGAAATTGGATATCCTATTTACGTTGAATTAATTAGCTTTACTAACACTGGAGATTTCACAATTAATGCGTTCAGACTTGAGAAGATACAGTTTGTCAAATAAATGACAATTTTGCATGAATAATGCAATCAGCTACTGGTGTCATCAGACTACGTATTAGAAAGTTGCATAAACATTTAATTTAATCAATCTTGATAGACATGATCAATGAAAAGTTGAAAACAAAAAGGTATTGATTTTTGCAATCAGATCTCCTTATTTGAAAAAATAAATAAATAATAAACAAGAAGTAACAGAAAACACGCTTGAGGTTAGGTAAATCTGTGCAGCTGTAAGAGAGAAAATATGTTTATAATTCAGTTTACAGATTTTTTTTTTTATATAAGGTTTCATTAACTTTAATGTTTATTTTTTTTAATATTTTTTGTGAGATTTAAATCTGTATTTTTTCATAGAGAAATGAGACGTGTTATTATTGTGCTAGACCTATGATTTTAGCTTATAAAATTTGATTAAATTTTTGGGAGCTGATATATAGATACCAAAATCGATACCGACTTTGTTATTTAGATCAAATGAGTTGTTATTTATATTAATGACTTTATTATGTAATTTATCTATACAGTATTTTTATTATTCAACTTAAGTAAGTTATTATTCATATGAGTTGTATTTGAGTTAAATAATAAAAATACTGAAAAAATAAGTTATATAAATAAAATATTAATATAAATAATAACTCATATAATATGAATATTTTGATATCTCCCAAACATTTTCCTATTTTTTTTTCCTTTGATTTCTTGGTTTACACTTATGATTGGAAACCAATCATATATATTTAAATACGATTGAGAATTCTCGTTTTAAGGATTTAATTGATCAGAAGGGAGAACGAGGAGATGAATCTATTCACGATTTTGAGCATACAATTTTTCTGAATGAAATTTTGATCAAAATAATAGTGTACAATAAGAATCCGGATTTTTATCTTTTATATAGTAAGTTGTCAGTTCAAAATTTAAATGAAAATATCTTATAAATTATTTAGAGTTAAATAATTTGATTTTATTTTTTATCTCAAAGTTTAAAAAGAAAAAAAATGTAATAAAACTCAATTATCATAATTATATATCTTCTAGGGTTTAGAGTCAGAATCTGCTGTCATAAATTTTATAACACATTAACTGTCATAAAATTTTAAACCGCCTAATTTAGTTTAAACAGTTCAGATTTGACTTAAAAAAAATATTTTCTTATTTATATTTTAATAAACACTACATATTATAAACCAAAAAAATTATAATACAAATATATCATATTATTATAATGTAAATCCCTACTAAACTTACAAACCAAAACAAAAGCAAAAGAAAGTACAAAACCATGAGATCTTGACCTACTTAGTTACATTCTGTCAGAGCAGTTTCAGTATAGAAACACTGTATCACCTCTAAACATGGGCTCCAATGCATTCTTTTTCTTTTTTTTTTTGTGCCTGTTTTGATAACCAAATAGTGAGAATATATGGGTGATAGTACTGCCTTGTTTCTATGAATAAATATATATATATATGTCAGACAGCATGATCACGGATGGAGTCGGCAATTTTTTTTTTTTTTGGTTTTTGGGGTGAGAATGAGAGTAGAAATTATTTAAATTTAAATGTTTGAAAACGATTTTTTATTCGAATTTTAAATTTGTGATTTTTTATAGGGAAAATGTTGTTTTTATTACTGGATGAAAAGTTGGTTTTCGAATATGTAAATTTTTAAATGAGATCAAATATTATATTAGATTTTGATATGGGTAGATATTATAAAAAAATGAATAAAGTTTTAATTTGGGAGTCATGATGGAATAATTTTTGAGATTTATGGGGTTCAAAAATGAATTTTCTTCACAAAAATATTTGTGTAATTAATGTAAAAATATTATACATTCATATACAATTAAAAAAAAGGGAGTTGATATATAAATACCAAAATCGATACTGACTTTGTTATTCAGATTAAAATGAGTTGCCTTATTCATTTCTCATCTTTTCTTCTTTTTGTTATGCAAAATATTCTAACTCAGGATGTTAGTGAAATAGCTTGTAAATTACACAAAATAAAAATCATCAATTTGTTTCTCTGTTTAATTATATGCATCCTCTCATGTTTTCCGATCAGAAGATTTTTAATTTTAAAATCATCTCTCTTATTTCTTTCTTTTTTTCTTGAAGAAAATCTTCTTTTTTAATTCATTGAATATTCATATCTTTTAACCATTGTTTCTCTGGTCAAAACCTTGTTGCTTCAACCACCATTAATGTCCATTTCTAAATTAAATAAGTAAATATCTACTATTTGATTATTTCACAACCACTAATTCATGGAGTTAAGAGTGAAAATGACTGCTAAGGATATGATATAAATTTGCCTCAAATTGTAAAATGTTGAACCAGCTTTTTTTTAAAATAATACAACGTACTTGAATTAGTACATTAATAAAAAAGATTAAACATTAAAAGAAATGAAAGGAGGTAGAGTCAAATTATAACCTAATTATTTTTTTGACATAAGGGCTCTCATAAATTATGGCACTTTTTTTTCAGATTTCTTTTACAAAAATTAAATATATATCTGCTCGTAAAGAACTAAAATCAATCACTATCTATTTTAGATTTGACAACTAAGATTTAAATTATCACTTAATTAAATATCACAAAACATATTCTACAGTAGATATATAATGCTGTGCACGGGACAAATAATTAAACAAGATATTTAATAGATCTATGTTTGTTGAACAAAAAAGAATATTTCATCTAAAAGTTTTTTGCAAAAAAATGTTGGATCAGTTAATGCTCAGCATTGGACTAATCATAATTGTTTATACTTGATATCACATTACTTAATTTAACTTATAATAATTACAAAAGAGTGCTTACTGTTATCAGAAATCATACTGGTTATTGGCATTACTTTAAATATTATCAATATGATTTACATGACTAATTAAGGAGAAATTTCAATTAATTATTCTTAACCAATTTCATGAATAATTAGAAAATTGTTTATGTGGCTCATTTAAGAGTTCACTTTAAAATCATTTTTTTTAAACTCACTTTATTAGTCGAGAACTGACTTTTGGTCTAGTGGTTAAGACAATATTCTTCGTATGGAAGGTCACATGTATAAAATTCGGCTGAAGATCACTTATATATATTTAAAATTGAGAAGCTTGACCCCCTCTTTTTCTAAAATAAAAACACTTTGTTAGTGATTTTATTTAAAGTATACTAATAAATTGTTCTTTTTCTTTATGATTTTTTAACTAATTTTCATTATTCCTTAATATTAATTATAATTTTATAATATAATTTAAGTGTCATTTGATATTACATCAAAGACCATTAAAATTACATACAATTTGCACGGTATATTTAATGATCTTTGATGAAATACTAAATAATACTTAAATTATATAAAACTTGAAACACAATCGATCCACAAATTTATGAATATGTCTATAAATACTTTCTGTTTTTCAAACCTTTCCGAATCTATTTAAAAATTTATTATTAAAATTATCAAAATAATTATTGTCAAGTATCGTCCCCTTAATTTTAAAATAGAAGAAAAATATATTTACGCCAAACGCTCTAGTCGCGTCGCTTCCATATAGAAAGATCAAAATATCTAAAGAGAAGTGAATTCCTATACTCCAAAGACCCGTTCAAATTTAAATCAAACCCAATTTATTTTTAATTTGAAGAATTTTTGTTATTCCAAAAATTTAATTTGAATTTGATCAACTTGTAATAATAACTCAAGCTAATTCAAACATGACTGTGGAATTTGACCTAAGTAGATGTTAGCTAAAACCTAACTAAACCTATACAGCAGTATTTATTACATAAAACCTAACTTGTAATGACTGTTTCAGATTTTCAGTGCAATCGGATATACATGAAATCAAAATAAGAGTTTAATTCAAATGCTACGCTATTAAGAAAACTTACAAAAATAAATAAATTAATAGAAGCTATGATCAATTAATAAAAGTCATTATCACACTATCTAAGCATCCATTATGTAGCTATTTTATTGTTTACAAAAATAAATAAATACATAGATCACTTTTACACATGAAATGATCATAATATCTTCAAACATATATAGTATAATTAATATTGTAAATATTTGCAATTTCTAGAATGTTAGTGTTTTTTTTTAATTCTAGATATTTGTTTAAATATTTATAAGACATGAATTGTTTGTTATTTGATTATGTATTTTTGATAATATTCTGTACTTTCATAATTCCAATCTCACCATATCGCCGTTGCAACATTTTTCATTTGAGACAGGTAAATTAAAGGAGGTACTTTAGTCACTTTTAATTTGCTAAAAAGCATACGATGTATACACCACATGCAACGCATGTACATTAATTAATAAATTAACAAAAATAATGAAAGAGGAAATGAAAAAAATGATTACTAGCATGCTCTTTGGTTCAAGCTACGTTCATAGTAGTTTGTACATGAGTAGGTTAAATTTCAAGATTTAAATGGTAAGAATGGAAAATTCTCAAATATTATGTTTGCTCATTATTTGTTAAATTAGTCTCTTAAACCTACTAATTATAGATGACCATAAAAGCAACCATATATATAAAGAGGTATAAAATATATGAAATATATTTTCTCTATAGTATGTGCGCGGATCACATAAATAAAAGATGTGAGGTGCAAGAAAGTAGTAGTAGTACAACTGAAGAAAATTAAGAATATGATTTATTAATAATCGAATTAAAGTAAGAATCAATTAAATAAATATATGAATTAAAGTAAAGATTGAAGAAGTATATAAAGGAATAGGGGTCATTCTTAGAAATTTGAAAGAAATAATAAAGTTATCTATATACCATATATAGAAAACAGCTAAATAAAATAGCTAAATGTTTGGATTCCTGGATAGTGTGATAATGACTTTAATTATTGGTCATAGCTTCTATTTATTTTTTTTTAAGTTTTCTTTAACCACGCAGCATTTTATAGACGTACTCTTGAACTTATAAATTAATTATATTTTAAATTTTAAACAATTTAATGTCATTTAATATTTCATCAAAGATCATCAAAATTGCAGGATATTTACAATAATTCATATTTAATAATCTTTAATAGAATACCAATTGATCACTTAAACTACATAAAATTTGAAGCACAATTAATTTATAAATTCAAGAATATGTCAATAAATTTCTTTGTGTTTTTAAAATTTTTAAAATTATTTAAAAATTTATTGTCAAGATTGTTAAGTTAATAGTTGTCAAGCGATCCCTATCCTATTTTTATTGATGAAGGATACTTGACAATGCTTATTTTGATAATCTTGACAATAAATTTCTAAATAAATTCAAAAAATCTTAAAAATAGAAAAAAAAATACTTTATAGATATATTTTTGAACTTATAGATTGATTGTATTTAAATTTCATATAATTTGAATTTCATTTGATAGTCCATAAAAAAAATATTAAAATTTATACAATTTTTTTTTTCTTTTTTTAAGACTTTTCTCGAATTTATTTGAAATCTCATTATCAACTGATCCTCCCATTTTTATTTCATGTTTATCCGATTGCACTTAAATAATCATTATGTTTAGTGGGGATCAAATCGAATTGGTGCAATTAAATGATAAGTACTTCTGTACAGGTTAATTAGGTTCTAGCTAACATCTACTCATGTCAAATTCTACATCCATTAATGTATAAAAAGACAAGTTAGATAGTTACTATTGAAAGAAAAGAGAAGAATATCATTTCAATTAAAGGAAGGAGTAGTACGATTAAAGAAAATTAAGAATATTAGTTATTAATAATCGAAGTAAAGTAAGGATCAAGTAAATAAATATATAAATTAAATTAAAGATTGAAGGAGTATATCAAGGAAAATGGGCCATTATTAGAAATTTGAAAGAAATAATAAAGTGATCTATATACCATATATAGAAAACAATTAAATAGTTATATATTGGATGCTTGGATAGTGTGATAATTTTATTGGTCATAGCTTCTATTTATTTTTGAAGTTTTCTTTAATCGCGTAGCATATGAATGACAGATCAGATATATAAATTATTTATTATTCATATATTGAATGAGTTATTATTTATGTTGATGATTTTATTATATAACTTATTTTGTACAGTATTTTTATTATTCAACTTAAATGAGTTATTATTCATATTAGTGATATTTAGTTAAATAATAAAATTATATACAAAATAAGTTAAATAATAAATTCATTAATATGAATAATAATTTATGTAATATAATAAAATCAATATTAACAATATTAAGAGTATCAATGCTGATATCTCTCTGAGATTTTCTTTTGAATTAAACTTTATTTTTATTTGATATGTACCGTGGGGATCAAATCGAATTGGTCCAATTAAGTGATATGTACTTCTGTGCATGTCTAGTTAGGCTCTAGCTAACATCCACTCGTGTCAAATTCTACTGTCATTGATGTGTAAAAATCCAGTTAGATAGCTACTTAATTTCCCCTTTTTTTTTTAAAAAAAAAGGAGAAGATCGGTTCAATTCAAGTGTTAAAATTTGGAATGATTCATATTTAATGATTTTTAATAGAATATCAATTGATCATTTAAAATGTATAAAATTTGAAGCACAATCAATCTATAAATTCAATAATATGTCTCTAAACTTTTTTTTTGTTTTAAATTTTTTTTAAATTGATTTGGAATTATTTAAAAATTTATTGTTAAGATTGTCTAGTTAATAGTTGTTAAGAGATTTCTGTACTATTTTTATTGACGAGAGATCACTTGACAATGCTTATTTTGACAATCTTGACAATGAATTTTCAAATAAATTTGAAAAAAAATCTTAAAAAAAGTACTTTATAGACATATTTTTAAGCTTATAGATTGATTGTGTTTCAAATTTCATGTAATTTGAATTTCTTTTGATAGTTCATCAAAAGACATTAAAAAATTTATATAATTTACAATGATCTATATTTAACAATCTTTCATGAGATATCAACCGTAATTTAAATTACATGAAATTCGAAACACGATCAATTTACAAGTTCAAGAACATTTCTATAAACTTTTTTTTTAAGATTTTTTTCGAATTTATTTGAAATCTCATTATCAAACTTACCGAAATAGTTATTGTCAAGTGATCCTTCATTTTTATTTCATGTATATCTGATTGCACTGAAACAGTGATTATGTTACATGGGGATCAAATCAATTGGTGCAATTAAGTGATAATTACTGCTCTACAGGTTTAGTTAGGTTCTAACTAACATCTACTCATGTGAAAAATTCTACACTCATTTATGTGTAAAAAGACAAGTTAGATAGCTACTATTGAAGAAAAAAAGAAGAAAAAAGAAGAAAAAAAGAGGAGATCATTAATTTCAAGTATTAATTAGAGTTTCTTCTTTTGCACCTCATTCACAAAAGCATCAACATTCACTTTAAATTCCTTCAATCAACATCGTTGACATTTAATCATATCGTCATTTTTAGGAAGATATATTGTTAAAAAGACTTGAATTTCCACAAACACACACCAAACAAATCTATGACCCGTTGAGAATTGAGAATTATATCTATACAAATATACATTTGATTAAGACGGTTCTCTCTCTCTTATACGTATATGAAGTTATAAGTTTGAAAATTTCATACTTGGTATGAAAGTGATTTATAAACTTTGAATATCATCTCATTTTAAATAAAAGTCTTATGATCCATCAAATGAAATCTTTATTGAACCTCTCTGCTAACATAACATAACCAACCATTATTTTTTTTTATTTGTTTTCCTTTTGGCTTTGGAGAAGTAATTTATTGTTTATTTATTATTATTATTATTATTATTTTGGAGCTGAAGCACGTTTAACAAATGGAAATATTTCTACCCATATGGAGGCCTAATGGGCCAATTTGCACTTATAATTTGAATTTTTTTTTTATCATGCGTAGACAGATTACCAAGATTTAAGCTAACAACTATTACTGAAATTGTTAGTTTATAACGGCTCTAATTTAAAATAAAATGATAATTGCGTACTAAATTGAATAATTGACAAAGAGAGAGGGGGGCTAGCTAGACAGTCTAACTCATAGTAGGTGAATATTAAGTAATGTACAATTATTTATAATTTTGATAAATCACCTTCCTGAGCACACTTGATTATACAATGAACAAAGGAAATTTGACTCAACACACAAATTCAAAAGGAATTAACAAAGAAATAATTTAATATAAGTTGCACGAAAGCATAGCTTATAGCTTACAATATATGTTGCTTACATATGCACTAATTGATTTCACGTGTGAGCATGTAGACTATCAAATAATTTTATTTCTATAAATGTTCCATGAAAGGCTTCATAATCAAGTAATTAGCATCTTATATCAATTTAAGCCTTGAAATAAAAGAGAGCAAGGATAAGAGTGATTACCTTCCACAAAAATTTTGTGGTTAGATTTACTACTGAATAATACCAAAATGTTCCGAAAAGCAGCAGTGAATAGCAGAAAAAAAGTCTCAAGTTGAGATTTAATTTTTAGTGTCATGCTACACTATAGGTGTAGGAGTCCGTATCTGCTATTATTCCAATTAGAAAAGTAGGACCCTATTATTCCAATTCAGATCGTCAGATCAAAACAAACAGATCAGATAAGCTCTATTTGAAATTTAGGAGGTCTTTTTTAAACAAATCTAATCTGTTCGTTTTAATCCAACGGTCCAGATTGAAATAATAGGACCCTACTTTTCTATTTGGAATAATAGGTGATTTCATTCCATAGGTGTAGACAAAGACATGAATTCATCACAAAACAAAACTGCACCAAGCATGGCAAGATTTTGAGGCTACATGTACCTATCATGCAGGTGGAACTTCCAACATGTCATTTTTAACCAGATTAACTGAATGTAAAACAAAAACCAAAAGTAGTCACATTCAAAGATTTGTCAAAGTATCTTATCAGTATAAAGTATATTTTGTCTGACAGCACCTCTTTGATTTACATTTCAAAGATTTAGCTTGTAAAAACTTCTTGATGTTGATCAGGCTTGAGAATGCTGTAATTGCATTAAAGAAACAGTAATTGAGAAGTTACGCAAAGTCTACTACATTTCTGCCATGAAAAAACAAAAAAAATCTGTAAGAAGGCACACTATACTACCAGTCTAATAACAACATATTTTCAAACTATGCCAAGTTTAAGACTACAGAGATAGAAACGAATTAGCAAACGGACACGTAACCTAACAATTAATTTTTCTTATCAGTTCCTAGTCTTGGCTTCTTAGCACTGCTTCCTTCACCTTCCAGAGATCTCAGTTTCTTCTTTATAGCAGCGATCTTGGCATCTTTGTCCATGTGAGCCAACTTACTACAGGAAATGCTGGACTGTTTTGCATCCATGGATGTGGACCTCACATTACATGTGCCTTCGGCTGTTGTTTTCTCACTAGCCAGCCTCACAACTATAGGTCTCCTAAAAAACAATCTCCCATTCATATTTGACTTAGCTAGTTGCGCCTCCTGCATCCTCACTTCCAGTAAACAAGAGTAAGCTTATACTGTACCAGTCCAGTCTGTTACTGGTAAAATACTATTACCTATTTGATCTCCATCTTTAGATTGATTAAGCTTTTTAATAACTTTTTGGGCATAAACTATTAATGAAATTGGCCTTAGGTATGATACATAAATCATTTCTACTGTCTGACCACACCAATGTGGAACCAGAACCAGATTGGATCAGCCTCAGTACACATACAAATCAACAAGTATGAGAAGTAGATTGCAGAGTGCAATTCTTGATTACAATCAGAATTTTACTACCTATCAAACATCCTCAACTGGTGCTGTAGCTGATAGGCACATGTAGTACCGGGTGGAAGTTATTACACTACACATGGTTTTCACGAAAGAATTATAGCCTAATCTTTTGAATAAAAGAAGAAAATGTTCAGTACCAGTGACTTGCATGTTAGCAAAATTGACTGTAATATTCAGTTGTAGCCTACATATGTTTAACAGTTTTTTGTGTTCTGACTTTTACCTCCTTGGTACTGTACTGAACGAAAGCGTAACCTCGCGGTTCGCCACATTTAGGGCCACGTTTGTGCAGCAGAAAATCCTCAGAGACTATCTTTCCATAGGAGGAGAACAACTTGATGATACTTGACCTGAAAAATCAAATGATTAAATATAGACAGACGTTCATTTCTATTTTCCAGCAGAATTGTACTAGATAATATACTGTACGTATGATTAATAATGAAACTTGGTCTTCTAAAGTTATATTAGAGATGGACACTGATAGAAAAAGGCATTTACAAATACACTCCGTAAATTTAGTGTATTCACATAACACAAAATCACAGAATATCATTGGGTAGTCAGAAAATAAAAACCATCTGTCCAATTCTATTGCCTAAACATTTGGGTGGCAAGCTTTGAGAAACTTATACAAACTTGAGACCAAATGTTGTACATCCGCTTCCCTTGGTTTTAGCCAAATGGTTTGAAAAATAAGCATCATTTTGAAGGTACGAGCAAAGTTGTCAACATTAATTAGAATACAATACCCATTTTCACAATAACATTAATCTCACGGTTGGGTGTCATCTGCAAGTATCTCAACATGTAGTTGCAAATTTATAAGGAGATTAACATATTGCAAATGGACAAGAATTTCAAGGGTATTTTATGGAAATCTTTCTTACTCTGATATTCTATAGTCAAGATTTCCTACATACAACCGGCACTCAGGCTCATCTTCAACAGCTCTCTTCACATCTTTAAGCTGGTGGGTACTATCAGACTGCAGATATTATTCAAGAAATACTGTAAAATCAAGAAGATAAAGAACTAAGAAAGCCTGAATTTTTCGTTAATAAATATGACCATTTGGATAGAAGTTCTCCAAAGCAGCGAAGAACCTTGCCAGTACAATAGCAACCTGCTTACAAAGGTTTATAAAATCCATAATTAAAAAAAATTATATAGTTTGAAAAGATCGTTTCAACTTCGCTTTATAATAAACAGATTTAGTAACTACGTTATTGTCTAATTTCTGTTTGCTTAAGGATTGATAAATCGTCCAGTACTGGTACAGGATGTCTTGTAACATAGACTGTGCTTATTACTGGTACATGCTTGTCATTACTGGTGAAAAAAAGTGAACCCATACATTCAAAGTAGACAGATCTGGTCTTGTTCAAGTCCAAAAGACCTACTTCATGGTTGGTAAATGGTAACAGTTTACAAATCTTTCCATCAACAGAGTTCCCCCTCCAAACATCAAATTCTCAGTTTCTCTCCTTCGCCGCTCCCAAATCTCCCTCACTAGCGGGAATTCGACAAAAGTGCGATAACACAGGTACCAGCACAAGTAGCTAAGATCTTAGAGAGAGAGAGAGAGAGAGGACTAACCAATAGAATCCGCTACTTACGAGCCCTTGGAAACGAGCAGAGTGAAGCTAAGGGGCGACAATGGAGGCTACACCGTCGGAGGAAGGCGGGAGGGTTTGAAGCGAGGAGGAGAGGCAGATAGGGGAAAGTGGAGAGAACCTTTTACTGAAGAAACGTGCCAGCCAGCCCAGTCCAATAATTCCTTCTTCTACAAGGCCTATTCAGCCCAACTCCAGCGTGTGAAGCTCTCTCGTCTTGATTTCTTGTACTGTAGAGGCCTATGCACCTGTGGATTCCTTCGCCAAAACCGTGAGGCTAATTCCATTTCAGTTTGAACTTCAAAGAAGTTAATTTATTCATGATTTATGCAATACTGACGGCAGAAAACAGTTTTAAGATCGTGTAGTTGCAAGCGGTATCCAACTAAAATAGCGTACATTGGTTGTCATTGGTGCGCACGGTTTTAAAGATCATGGTTACTGCTTGCTGGAGTATCTCCGTCTCATTTTTTTAATTATTTAATTGATTTATTCAATTTTATGTATTAATTACCATTATAATTTTAAGAATAGAGAACACTTGCTAAAATATTACATAAATATTTATAATTTATTTGGAAGTAGTATGAGAGTACTTTTATCTCTGAAATTGCTTTAAGATTATTTTTTTTATCAATTAGAACTTATTAAGTTAGCGAATTAACAATTACAAAGATGAAGACATTCTAAAATTAATATGTAAAAAATTACTTAACTAAATTAACAATTGAATTTATAATTACAAGATGGAAGTACTCTTAGTCTCGATTTCAAGATATCTACCCTTTTTTCGAATAAAATTAGGGTGAGCTTAAGCTCATCAATGTCATTGGTGAGTTTAACTCAAAAAATTATCGAAACAGCTTCAAATGATAAATCCGAATAGCTCAATAAATTTGAATATTAGAATAGATCATTGTAAAAAAAAAATCCGAAATAAATACTTAAAAAACTCCAAAAATAGAAAAGTTTTATATCCTATAAAATTTTGACATAAAAAATTTATTGAGCAAATTAGATTTATCGTTTGAAATCGATTTGATAGATTTTAAAATTAAGCTCATAAAAAAAAACTCCAAATTAGATTTTAAAATTAAGCTCACGTTAATTTTACTCCTCCCTTTTCCTTTCCGCCCTTAAAATTAGTCAACTTCATAAATCCTAAAATCCTAGGGTGCTGAAACGTGCAGCGCAATCACATAGTATCCATCTGTCGTTTCAAATGGAACCTTCCATTGCTTGCATCATGTTGATGAGCAAGAACACTTCTTTTATAGTTAATACACACCTTTGCTAAAAGTAGTGCGCAATTTTGAAGCTTCAGTATGCTTCTTTGGTAAAGTAACGTGCATGATATCCCTCATCGAATCTGGAAAATTAATATTTGCTCATCTTTACCAGCATCTTCACTTTGGAATGCTGGCAACTTCTTAGTATATATTTAAAGAAGAGAAAACGAAAGGAGAACAAAGGACATCTCTCAGTTGCCCATTATATCTAGTTCTAGAGAACATTCTTGACATAACCTGTTTTGCTCGGTTGTCATTGTCATTGCTCGAAAACGAAAGAGTAAAAGAACAGATCACTTGCAAAATTACAACTAAGTGCCAAAAGCAAACAATTATATTTTGGCTGCTCAAGCTTTACATTTTTCAGATCAACCTCACATTGCTTTCTTACTCGGTACCTCTGGATAAACCAGTCAGTGCACCAATTTAAAGGAACTTCAAGGAACATAAAAACAAAGAGAACAAGCACAGACAGAAAGTTTGTATTATACATGTATACAAACCAGAACTACAACTACGTGTATAAAATAATACATATAGCAAAAATCCCCACTACTAAACTAATCAGATCTCAGCCTTGGATACCATCTGATATCCTCCCTTCATCGATTTACCTTCTAACGCAACTGATGGCAAATGTGACAATGCCAAAGATTTCCTGGACTCAGCACGCCACTTCATCGCCAAGAAAAACAAGGCCACAATCAAGACCGCAAAACCAAATCCACATGGAAGAGACATCATAAACTCCCCAATGCCTCTTCTAACCATCCCCTCGGGCAACAGGCTGCTTGGAATCTCCCCATCAAGCCCCGCATCCGTCTTATTCATCTTAAAAATCTCCAATCCATTTAACAAACCATGCACCCAGTTCGGTTTGCTGATGTTAGATGAGCCAATGGTTATTTTCAACAATCCAGAGTTATCAGTATCTATAATAAAATCAATGTAGTAAGGAGAAGCCAGTTGACCAGTGATGTAGGATAGATCGAGATCTTTGTTAACCAGAATCCCATTCATATAAATGCTGAAGTACATCTCATTCAAGACCATACTAACTATGTCACAGAAATGCATTCGCACAAGGTATCTGTTCTCTGGCCTAAGAGAGAGCTCCCAGCTCATATTATGACTAGAATCATCGATTATTCTAGCTGTTTGATAAACATAATCTGGCGCGACTTCACGGCTAGCTCCGAATTTCACATACTTAATCCTTCCGCTGAAAGATTTGGTCTTTGTCTCAGAAGCATCAATCTTAACTGACACTTCATTTTCAGGAAGCCAGGTTCTCCATAGAGAATCATTAAAAGGAGTCACCTTTTGGCCCCCAATATTTACTCTGTAAAGAGTCTCAAATGCTTGTTTTGAAAGCCCCTCAAATTTCTCGACTGTGTCACGTATCACCAAGGTACCGATATCCAAAATCAAATCTTTAGGAGCAGAGATGACCTCGATCGCATTGACAAATGCAAACGAATTGTCTTGGGCCGGTATAAAATTGATGAAAATACTATCGGTACCAACCTGAACTATGAATTCCTTCAACACCGGGACTGAAGTGCTGAAATTGGTTAAAAGGGAAAACTCACCAGCTGAAACATGGAACGAAGCTGAGGTGAGTTCATACTCTGAGGATGAAAATGGATAGAAATGGAGGCGAATGAGGTGGCGCCCTTTTTCCTTGATGTGAAACTCGTATGAAGCTGATTGGGGGAAGACTCTGGCCTTCCCGTGGAGAGGCGATGGTAGGAGAGATGAATCGGCCACGCTGGAGAGAGAAACCTTGGGGCCGTACGAGTGGAGGTGGGAATAGCGACAGGTGGAGTCTGGCTGGAAGACACGGTCGCCTTCTAGCGTCACAGCTGAGCTGGATCCACAGGCGATGAGGTGGTTGTCAGACGGAGAGAAGAGAGCTGAGGAGGAGGAGAACAAGAGAGATATCGCGAGAAATGCACAGGGGTACAGAGGGCTAGGGTTCCGAGAATTCGCCATGGAAGTGAAATTTGGGAAGACGAAGACCTTGAAGAAGAAGTTCTGATTTGGGGATAAATTCGAGATCAACTAAAAGAACCACAAGGTAAAGACGATATATAAACCAGGTCTAGAAAATTATTTTTCATTGCAATGATAATTGTGACCCACATGTCAGTGACTACGGTTTAACCCCATTTGATTGAAACGCGTACATACAAGAAACTTCTGAACTAACTGGATCACAGCTGGAGCGCGTTGGCAGTGTGGCCTGTGGCGAGACCGCCACAAAGAGGAACCGAAATACGGCTACTAAAACCAAATGTGGATTTGTCAATTCAACACGGAGGAAAAGAAAGATAAAGATAAAATAGAGGTGGTGGTGGGCCCGACCGATGTGGGGAGGCATCAGTGGACCAGCATGTGTGGGGTAACTAACGCATTATCTTAGAAGGCCGGCCCAATTTTTAATAAATGTGGAAAGAAAATTTTCTAGGCCTTGATTAGTCAGAGAACAGAGTGACCGTCCGTTTGATAAGGTTGTGATATACGATGCAAAAGGATGGGCAGTGAATAAAAAATATGATATGTCGTGGCGTTTTATATAAAAATATGCGTGCTTCAGTTAAGTGATATGTCGTGATGTGTTATGATGTGATCAAAATAATTTTTCATATGATGTGTCAAAAATAATATACTAAAGACACGTCACGTCTATGACACAGCGCGATGCTGCGTTTAGATATGTCGTGTCATATCGTGACATGTCAATACGTAACGTGATGTGATATATATATATAACATATCATTTTTTTGGAATTTTATCTTTTCATTGAAAAAATTAAAAATTATTTAAATTTGTGAAAAAATTATAAAATTTATTGTAAAGTGTTGAAAAATTCTACAAATTTTTTATGGTAAAAAATATATTTCATATTTATATTAAAAACTAAAAAAATATTTAAAATAATGGATGTGTGACGTGTCATATGTGATGTGTCACGTGTCTTGTTGTGACGTGTCTAAATAATTTCATGTGATGTGCTGTGACATACTAATTTTAATTGAAAGAAAACACGTTATGCGAAAGGACACATCATGTAATAGACAAGCGTGCTGTTATACGAAAGGACAACTATTACTTTTACAATCTTGATAATAAATGTTTTAAATAATTTTGAAAAAAATTTAAAAAATAGAAAAAGCCTATAAATATATTTTTAACTTATAAATCGATTGTGTTTTAAAATTTATAGATCGATTGTTATTCTATCAAAGATCATCAAAATTATATGATATTTATAATGGTTCATATTTAACGGTCTTGGATGAAATATCAAATGATTTTTAAATTACATGAAATCTGAAATACAATCAATTTATAAATTAAAAAATATATTTGTCAATTTTTTTTTTCTATTTTTCTATTTTTAAAAATTATTTTAAAATTATTTAAAAAAATTAATGTTAAGATTTTCAATATAATAATGGTTAAGGATGTGACATATTTTTAAATTAAGGTGCTTTTTATTATATCTAATAAATATTTTATGAATAAAATAATTTTTTATTGATTTTATTGTATTATAGATTGTGTTATTCTACTTTTTTTCCTCCCGATGCAAAATTGCAAACAGCGTTTTCCTAGCAATTTCCCAACAAAGTAAGAAACGCGTGTTCAGACCTGAAAGTAAGACTAGAAAAGTATGCATCATCAAACTTGTGGCTCAGAGAAGTTACCATCAGAAGCTCCAAATCAAAAAGGAAGAGCACTAACTTCAACATTCTACAAATGTTGATTCATTTACCCAATGTTAAAAACATCACTGCAAACATTGAATTCCAGGAAGGTGCGACTGTGATGTGATGTGATGTGGAAGTGCCATTTCGCCAAACAGGCATGCAGGTGTTGACTAGGCAGTAGACTTAATTAGAGGGCTCTTAGAAAATATCTACCTTATCTTTTAATTCTGAACACATCTTCTATCAAGCTCGAAATAACGATGACTTGGTCCAAATTATGACAGCAATTCCTTTAGAACTGATGCAAACTTGCAAAGTCCCTCCAAATTCTTTCAAATGGGTGCTCCCTATATACACAGATGTATAGTGTATTCAAAGATCCAAGTTATTTGCTATGTATCAGGTTTTTTTAAGTAAATTTTGCTATCAGGTTTATTTAGCAGAGGCCATGTTAGGAACTTGGGAATAAATGTCAGTGCTGTCATTAGAATTTTCTTTTTTTTATTTATTTATTTTTGAATGAAGGTGAGGCTCTACGTCCCCATTTCTATTTATTTATACAAAAAAAAGAGTGCTACAAAATAGAATGAACTTCAGGAGCTAGTACTACTGGAAAATAGACCAGAAAGTAAGACTAATAAGAAAAGTATCATCAAATAGGAAGACCAATATTAAAAACATACCACAGAAACATTGCAAGTGGTTGTGGTTGTATCGGATCTGCGGTCTACTTGCTTCGTCTTCATTGTAGCTTACGGCATTTGAAGGCAATCGGCACAAAGTTGGAAATACCAGGAAATGCGACTGTGATGTGAAAGTGCCGTTTTGCCTAACAGGCAGGTATTAACTTGGCAGTAGACTTAGGAGTCTCTCAAAAAAAACAAAAAAAAATCTGCCTTCTCTTTAATTCTGAGCACAACTTCTATTATCAAGTTCGAAATGGTGATGACTTGGTACAAACTATTAGAGCAATTTCTTCAGAACTGATGCAGAATTGCAAATTTCTTACATGGATGTACAGTGATGCATTCTTTGTTAGCATTATGTAATTATATGTTATGTATCAGGTTTTTTTTGAAGTAAATTTTGCTATCAGCTTTATTTAGCAGAGAATGTGTTAGGAACTTGGGAATAAATATCAGTACTGTCATTAAATTTTTTTTTTTCAAATGAAGGTTAGGCTTTACATGACTATATCCCCATTTCTTTTTATTAATACAAAAATAAAGAGTGCTATCAAATAGAATGAACTTCAGGTCGTCACTGTATCGTACCGTAGTGGTATGACGACCGTAATGTAAAAGGGAATTTCTTTATATGATCTGGTACAAAGGTATATCGAATATTGATCGAGTCCACCTCAGAAGTCTTGAGAAAGATGGTGTAATTTACAAAATTACACTTTAATATGCTAAATCTTTGGAATACAAAGAATGACAAAGAAAGACCAAGCTGATTTACTATTTCTCGTTCTCAATCTTTGTCATTTTTGATTTTGCTTTTGTACATTCAAAGAAAAAAACGAAATATCATCATATCATGGGCCCATCATCCCATGGTGTGTCTATTGTTCGATTATTGATACCTTTTGTGTTTGTAAATCTGAGTGGATTTCGTTAGGTTCATACCAGAAGCAACTTTTGGGAAGTGTAGTAGTTATAATTAGTTCTAATTAAGCACGATGAAGTGATATCCATATAAACATAATATGCATGTATGTCTATTAAAACATAGATGTTTCATCTCCAGTATAGGTTTTCTGATTGATTAACAACATATTTATGGTGAATCAAAAGATCAAATTAGGAATAAACATTTTCTTACCACACATCAGAATTTATATCATTCTACTGGCACATCATTATAATAAGAGATCCATTCAATTTTGGACAAATTTTGGATCAAGCGATGTATTTTAGGTCATAAATAAGAATTCCATAAAATAAAAAACCAAATTGTAGAAACATTACGATACATTATACACTTAATTTAATTAATTGCAGAAAAATAAAAACTTTTCGGTTCAAACAAACCAAAAAAAAAATAAAAAGACAATGCAGGTAGCCACTGTGCCCCATAAAACAGAGAAAGGACAAAATCATCTGCCTTCATTTGAGATTAATTGAGAGAACACATTACTGTTTGTTATATCTGACTGGCTCTCACCAGTAGTACCAGTCCCATGGCTCACCACACTTGAAGGCATCCTTCTGACAAATGGGACCGCCGCGAAGTGTGCCTCAGAGGTCCCGCTATCCTCGAAAGGCTCGCGCCTCACATCCGTCTCCTGAAGCTGTAAGCAATACTCCAAATTCCATAAAACATCTCCAATTGCTGGTCGTTCGATCCCATATTCTTGTAAACACTTCTCAGCTACGTCCCAGAACTTCCGAAGAGAATTCTCGTTTATCTCTCCAACAAGCCTTGGGTCAATAATTTTTTCCAGTCGGCCTTGCCTTTGCAACGTCAGTGCCCATTCAGCAAGGTTAATTTCCTCACCAGGCAGGGACTGATCTATCACGGGACGTGCACAGAGCACCTCCAAGAGTGTCACACCAAAAGAATAGACATCGGACTTGTCAGTCAGCTTTTGGGTCTTGAAGTATTCCGGGTCAAGGTACCCGAATGTACCTTTGACGGCAGTGCTGACGTGCGTCTCGCCTACCGAGGCACCCAGTTTCGACAGACCAAAATCTGACACCTTTGCCGCAAAACCTTCTCCTAGGAGGATGTTTGTGGATTTTACATCTCGATGTATGATGGTTTGGGAGTAGCCCGTATGGAGGTAGTGCAAGCCTCTGGCTGCTTCAATGCAAATCTCTAGCCTTTGCTTCCATGATAGGGATGGCAATTGGTGGCCGTATAAATAATTTCTTAATGGCCCCTTCTCCATGTATTCGTACACGAGAATCATCTCCGAGCGCTCATCACAATATCCTACTAGTGATACGAGGTGACGGTGACGAATCTGAGATAGAACTTCAACCTCAGTCTGGAATTCAGGAAGACCTTGTTGCGATCGGGACGAGGCCCGTTTCACCGCAACTTCAGTCCCGTTGCTTAATACACCCTTGTAGACCTTTCCAAACCCGCCTACTCCAATTATGTTCTTTTCGTCAAAATTGTTTGTGGCCAGTTTAATTTGAGCTAAGGAGACGAGCAATCCCAAATCAACTCTAGGCGACGCACCAATGGTTGTTGTCCCACCTGATATGCTGGAAGTATCAAAATTGATACCTCCTGTCATAGGAGACCATATTAGCGGGGCCTCCTTCACATCTGGCTTAGGCTTTTGGCGTCGTTTCTTAGATGAAGGAACCGCAACACAAGAAACAATTAAGGCTATGAGAATGACACCGCCAATTGAGACTCCCAGAATAAGAGCAAGAGGAACGTTTTTACTGTTGGCTGGAGAATGGGCACTGTTTACTTTCATAATCTCCAAACCGTTAAGAAAAGCACCAGTAATGTTACTATCCTTCCTATCCAGGCTAATGCTCACAGTTATGTTTTGTGCACTTGTAACATTTGCAATAAAATCAATATAGAATGGCTCCAATGCATAGGTTGTATATTTAGACACTTTCAGGTTATTTGCAAGCGCCAAATGATCCATGATATAAACTGTAAAATAAAGCCCTGAATCCAGTCTATTGGTGTTTGATAAAATATCACAGAAATGTAATCGGATAAGATACTCATACCCTGAGCTGACATCAAAGCTCCATGTGATGTTGACATTAAAACCAGGATCGGAGTTGATCTGTTCAGTAGAGGGGTATATTATCCGTGCCGTGTTATAAACCGTCTCAGGGGCTATCTCTTCTGAGCTCCCTTCTGAAGGAACAAAGTTTAGTCCTGCAGACGTATTAGGATTCTGAGAGACAGCAGCATTTTTGATGTAAGGGTCGTCCGTAAACCAAGTTCGCCATAGCGTATCATTGTGCGGGGTGATCAATGGGCCCGGCATGTTAACCCGGTACATTGTTTCCAGTACCTGCTTTGCTAAGTCCACATTTATTGTGGCATCGCTGATGCCGATTGAATTTTGCGTCGGGCTACTAAGCAACTCTTGTGGAGCAGTGAAGGCTTCTATAGCACTTACAAAAGCAAGTGAGTTACTCTCAGGAAGGAACTCCACTTCCAAGTTGTTTGCATATGTCCAGAGAAAGAACTCCTTGATGGTGGGTGTAGCGGTGTCAGAGACAGTGAAATGATCAAGCAATATGTAGTTGCTCAGAGCTTTTACACTGAACTTGGCAGTTGACAAGTTATAGGATTGAGCTGAAAATTGAGCCGAAAAGGGCAAAAAGTGAAGGCGGAGAACGTTAGAAGAATTTGCTTCCATAATGAAACTGTACTTGAAATTGGTGGAAGATACGCGAGCAGTGGAATAGAGAGAGCCTGTGGATGAATTGTTTGGATTTGAAAGAGACAAACTGTTTTTCCCTGATAGAACGGTCGAATCGTCGGCTTCGAAAGTGCGAGTAGGGTAGTCATTGGAGAGAGTATTGGAGGTCGAAGCACCACAATCTATGAAGTAAGAGACGTTTGGTGTGAAAGAGGTTGCAAAAGAGAGAGTTGAGAGCAGAAGGGAAAGGAGGAGAGGTGTTCGACGAAGTGACTCCATTGAAGATAACTTGGTAAAGGTTGTGTCCTCTTGTGAGAAATAAGGAGCAAAGGAGGAAGAAGGTAGATAGGGGAGAGCAGCTAGTGGTGCGCAAAAGAGTGGACGATGATATGATATGCTCTGTTTTTTGCTCTGTCTTTTTTAGTGGGAAAATTCCCTCAGATAGGGACATGTTTGTTTCTGTATTGACTCGGAAGGTGGAGTATTGACTTGGGCATAGACTTGGGAAAAAGACACTAGAGGTCTTGAAAGGATATGATTTATTTATGGTTGTGTCCACTTGAATTTTTGAAATATTTGATGTTTAACGACTATTCTACATGTGATTCTGAATTCTTTGTATCTATATTTCTGAAACCTTGTTTATAAAGAGTCACTGCAACGTGGGTCCTGAAAATCTTCAAAGCATGAAATTGAGCCCTCTCAAATGTTAAAAGTTAAAAAACTCGCTACATGGAACAGAGGATTCTGTTTTAAAGATGATAGTTGGTGCAAGATATACATCCTGGAGTAATGGCATAGAAGAAGTCACTGGCGAGTTAGATTTTATATAATATAAAATGTAGCTATTATAGTTGTCCATTGTATCATATGAGAATTGTAGTACCGGTCTAATAATTGACATAGGTGGAAAGAAAATATCGAGATAAAAAGATAGATCTATGAAAATAAAATTTTTATTGCAAAAATATATCGGTTAGTATATTAATAAAAATACATGATATATATATATATATTACCATCAAAATATGGCGTGTGTATTTGAATGCTCTATGTTTGATATATTACGTGTGTATTTTTATAAATATAGTATTAGACGATAAATATATTGGATACGGTACGATACGATATGTTTAAATATCTAACTAACATGTGACATATCTAACCGATCTTTCCCCTGGCCACATGGCGCTTTCTAAATGGTCTCTAGGGATATTTTTTTCTTTCCAAAATGGCGAAGCGGGAGAGGCCAATGTTCTTTCTCTCAATGTCGAAAAATGAAAAAATCCTTTCTTTTTCCAAGTTCAAGTTTTTTTTTTCAATTTAAAATTTTTAAACTATTTTTAGAATTGTTATTAGTCGTTACAAGCATATCTAAAAAAATATATATTTTTATAAAAAAATTTCCTCTATTCTGTGGAATTGTTCTTATATTTTTGTTTTGATTTTTCATGTTTTTTCCTCAATTTTTGAACATTATTAACAATCAAAATTTGAAATTAAAAAAAGTTGAAAACAAATCTAAACACGTATAGACACATGAAGACACAATATGTTGGGACATACAGTGTCATTCGTAATACTCTTGTAAAAATATAAGATATAATATGTTGTGTATTAATTTTTATATGTATCTATACGATACGATACGTATAGATAAAGATAAGACACGACATGTTTATATATTTCTATTACTGGTAATAAGGAAACCTACAGTACAGCTAATATGATAATTTGTGGTCAACTTTTGTTGAGACTCTGTATACCAGTAAAACAAAGTTTCTGTTGACTTGTGGATTGGAGTGAAGAATTTGTGAAAGGTTTCAATGCTTCATTTTCATGGCAAATCCCAAAAAGCATCTTTGTTTCTTAACTATGAGCCATGGGGCTCTGAATTGCTTCGAATTTTCCAGGCTAAATGGAATCCAAATAGCATCTTTCGTTTTTGTTACTTACTGATTGAAATTAAATTGAGAATTGTATCTCCTAACTGTATATCGTATCTATATTTTAGAGGTATTCATATTTTAATCTGAAAATATTTATATATAATTTCAAATCTATTTATATTCTACATTATTAGAATTAAAACTTTTATAAACTACACTATTATTTAGGCTATAAAGTTTCTGAATTAAAATTTTCTCTAATCATTCTATATTAGCTATAATTACTTATAGATATAGATAAAAAAAATATTTATTTAGTATAAATTTTTGGTGTGTAGATAAATGATGCAAAATATAAGAGGTAAAAATAATTTTTTATATTAATTAATTAATAGAGAAGTGTTTTTTTTCTTTGTTTCTTTTTTTTTTGAAAGTGACTGGTACCAAGAAATCAGAACAAACATCGGGAATAATCCCAACATGGTTGCCACACCTATAATTAAATAAGAAAATATGAAAACATTTAAAAGAGCTGGTCTTTGTGGGCTTGTATAGCAAGAAAATTTGTACTGGCCTATCTATTTAATTGTAAAGCCTCAATTGCACATCATCAGGATACAAGCCGAAATTAATTGCATTTACACCCAAAATGTTTGGTTATTTGTAAGAGACTGGTTTAGTGTAAAGCCTCAATTGCACCTTACACAAGCCCAGAAAAACAACAACCAACAGTCGCATGTACCACCAAAAAGTATCTGGTAATTGCAGCATCTTACCGGATGTAGTACTAGCTTCAGTACTTTAATGATTCTACTGACGTCACAATTAATGATGCTTTGTATATCAGGATAATATTTCGATCAGTTATGAATTGACACGGGTAAGCATATAGCAATGAAATCAGCTTATGCAAACAATAAATATTTATAAAAGTATATATATATCTTACATCCAACATTAAAATATTTTTGATTGTTGATCATATAAAGCTGCGAATATTCTATTCTATAATTTTTGACATATACTGATACTTCCTCGCTCTCTGCCCCTGTTAACATACCAGTAAATATTGTTTTTCTTCTTTGTTATCTTTTTACATCTCATACCCTTTGTTAACTTTTATGGGTTCTGATTGTATCTACTTTTGATTCAACTGGTATCTATCAACATATCATATATTCTACAAACAAAAACTGTAACGCTACAATATATACACAAATAAATAATTCTTTCAGTAAATTTATAGATGACTGGAAACTAGTTCTAGGAACAGGCACGAAAATATCTCCCTTCAAACTCCAGTCAAGATTCCTATAAATTTGAAATACTCCGGCTTTTTTTTAGAGAGTGATATATCTTATCTTAGAGACTAAAGTTTTGCTAAAGCTTGTCTCCTGAAAAGTTGAATAATTCAAAGGATTTATTTCTTATTGTATTATACAGATGAACAAGGCGCCTATTTATAGACAACTGTACACAGATTTTACACATTGCAGACTATCAAAAAATAGAGTCCTAAATATAGAAAAGAAATCAAGACTAATTCTATACTAATTACAAATCTGTCAAATAGGTAAAGATGAAATGTTCTCCAACGGCCTAGAGAAGATTGTGCATGCCTTCTGGATTTGTGCAGATTGTATCTTGTGCAGATTTCCAAGGAATGATTTTAATCTTTTACACTCCCCCTCAAGTTGGGTTCGTAGATATTAAAAGAACCTAAATTGGATAAAATATTTTGGAACTGAACATTGGTTAATGATTTGGTAAATATATCAGCTAGTTGGTTTTGGCTGGGAATGTATGGAGTTTCGATTTCCTTTGATTTTATTTTCTCACGTATATAGTGGCAATCTATTTCGATATATTTAGTTCTTTCATGGAAAACTGGATTGTATGCAATGTATCTTGCAGCTTGATTATCACAAAACATGGGAATGAGATAATTGCATTCTATGCCCAAATCTTGCATTAGTTGTTTCAACCAGATCACTTCACTCGTAGTCGCTGCCATAACTCGGTATTCAGCTTCAGCGCTAGATCACGCTACAACTGATTGTTTTTTGCTTCTCCAAGTTACTAGATTTCCTCCAACGAACGTGCAGTAACCAGTAGTGGATTTTCGATCACTACTGCCCGCCCAATCAGTATCGGAGTATGCGATGATATTGACATGCTTGTTCTTTTGCATTCGCACTCCTCTTCCTGGACTTCCCTTGAGATATCTCAAAATCTGTACTACTGCATCCATATGAGTTGTCTTTGGTGCATGCATGAATTGACTCACTACATTAACTGCAAATGTTATGTCAGGACGAGTAACAGTCAAGTAAATTAATTTTCCTACTAACCTCTGAAATTGGCTTATATCTGTTAAAGGTTCACCGTCATTAGGTCCTAGCTTGATATTTGGTTCAATTGGGGTATTTATTGGCTTACATCCTAATTTCCCTGTTTCTTGTAATAAGTCCAACGCATATTTTCTTTGAGATAAAAATAAGCCTTGTTTGGAGTAAGCAATCTCTATGCCTAAAAAATACTTTAATTTTCCAAGGTCTTTGATGTCAAATTTTTTTTGTAGATACTGCTTGACATCACAAATTTTGTTAATATCACTCCCTGTAATAATAATATCATCAACATAAATTAAGACAATAATGGTAGAATTAATATCGTGTTCAACAAACATTGAGTGATCACCATTACTTACCTTAAAACCGAATTGTATCAAGGTATAACTTAGTTTTGCATACCAAGCTCTTGGAGACTGTTTTAGACCATATATTGATTTGTTTAGTTTGCATGCTAAAGTTTTATCATGTTCATGGGAATGTCCTGGTGGTAAATTCATATAAACTTCTTCCTCAAGCGTCACTTGAAGGAAGGTATTTTTTACATTCATTTGATATAAATCCCAGTCAAGATTAATAGCAACAGATAATAAGACTCTAACTGTGTTCATTTTGGCAACCGGTGCAAATGTCTTTTTATAGTCAATACCATAAATTTGGGTGTAACCTTTGACAACTAACCTGGCTTTATATCTTTCTATTATGCCATCACTATTATATTTGATCTTATATATCCATCTACACCCTACTGGTTTTTTATTTTGAGGTAATTTCACAATATTCCAAGTATTATTTTTCTTTAGTGCTTCTAGTTCCTCCTGCATAGCCTGTTGCCATATTAGGTTTTTGATGGCTTCTGAAAACGTTTGTGGTTCTACCTCTTTAGATACCATACTAATAAAAATTTTATATTTTGGAGTAATATTGTCATAAGTCAAATAATTTTGTATAGGGTATTTAGAACTACAGTGTGTAACAAAATCTTACAATTTGACAGATGGTTTGAATTGTCTCACTGACCTGCGAAGTGGCATTGGTTCATTACTTACTATTTGATTTGTGTCACCTGTGGCTTCAATAATTGTATGAGGTGGGTTGTCTTCATTGCCAAGAAGGCTTTGACTTTGACTCTGTTCATCTTCTTCTTCAATATTTGATTGAGTTCCAGTATCTTCGGATGACATTGGACTTGTGTGGAGTGAGTTTTGACTTCGATTAATTGAAAAATCTCCAATGATGCCATCTTCAATATTTAAATTTTGACCTTGGTTTGAAGTCTCTTGCTCCCCCTAAATCAAATTCTCAAAGAAATATTGAGTTTCTACAAATTTAACATTCCGAGAGATATATATTTTGTTAGAATTTGGATCAAGACATTTATAACCCTTTTTTTTAGTGGAATAGCCAATAAATACAAATTTTATAGCTCTAGAATCTAGCTTATCACGATGAATATCCTGATTGTAGACAAAAAAACGTGCACCCAAAGATTCGTAGATGGTTGAAACTACTTTTTTTGACTGTTTAGGACTTCTAAGGGCGATTTGTATTCGAGAACAACACTTGGTAGTCTATTTATTAAGTATGTTGCCGTAAGAATGGCATCGGACCAGAAATGTTTCGGAATTTTTGATTGAAACATAAGGGAACGGGTCACTTCTAAAATATGTCGGTTTTTTCATTCAGCAATACCATTTTATTCTGGTATTCCGACACAAGTTGTTTGATGAATAATTTCCATTTTATTTAGAAAATCATGAAAATTATTATTAATATACTCGGTGCTATTATCAGTTCTAAGAACACGAATTTGAGTGTTGTATTGAGTTGAAACAAGCTTTGTAAAATCTTTATAGATAGAAAAAACTTTTGTTTTTGAGTTTAAAAGATATAGCCATGTGGCTCTAGAAAAATCATCAATAAACGTTACAAAATATTTAAAATTATCATAAGATTCCATTGGAGCTGGGCCCCACACATCAGAATGTATAAGTTGAAAAGGCTTATCAGATTTTTTATTTGACAAAGAAAACAGTTATTTAGTTTGTTTTGCAAAATTACACACCTCACAACAACTAGAGTTCAAATTAATCAAATTTATAGTTTTACTTAAAACTCTATCAGAAGGGTGACCCATACGACAGTGCCACAAATTATTCAAACTTTCTTTTGTAGAATTAAAAGCACACTTTTGTTGTTTAACAATATAAAGGCCCCTTTCGAGAGAACCTTCACCAATCGTCCTCCCACTCACTCTGTCCTGAAAAATCACAGATGAGGGTGAAAAAATAACATTGCAATTTAACTCACTCGTTATTTTCCCAACTGAGAGTAAATTGGAAGGAAATCTAGGAATATAGAGGACATTTTGAATGGATTTGTCAAACAAATTTATTTGTCCTGTTCCTAATATTGGGTTAGTCGAACCATCAACCAAATAAACATTTTGTGCAATTTTTAATGTAGTTAGATTGCTTAAATTTGTTGTACAGTTGACCATATGATCTGTGGCTCCTGAGTCCACGATCCATTCATTGTTTGTATTAGTTTTATCCAAATGTGCAGTTAAGCTCTTCGGGAGAGAGGAGTTATTTTTCTGACCCTTTTCAGGTATCGATGGCCTTTGACTACCAAACTTTAATTCAAAATCTGTGAGATTGAGATTACCTGCCCCTTTACCTGTTGCAGGAGCGGCTTTCCCTTCTTCAGCCGGTGCAACTGGGTTGCCGGTGCCACTGATTTGTTGCAGCAGCTGGCTCAGTTGCGCGAGAGTGAAACTTGGTGGTTCTGAGGCAACGCTGGTCACAGTGGTATGCGCACTCAACTGATGTCCTCCGCCACTACTCGTCTTGTCTCGATTGTCTCGACGCGGTTTCAGATGGGGATAGACCACCCAACACCGGTCTCAACTGTGACCATCTTTGACACAATGGTCACAGTAAGCGGCTGGTCTGTTGCCCCGACCTCTGCCTCTACCATGATTACTGGTATGAGTCCTTCCACCTTGATTTCTTTCTGCTGCTAACACAGATTTCTCAACGGTGTTGTCAGTGAATTGATTTTTCAGATTCATAACAGTTTTTCTGGTTTCCTCTCTTTGAAGTAGGGAAACAATATTTGAGATTGTGGGAAACTCGGTGGAATAGAGAATTTGACTACGAACTTGTTCATAGACAGAGTTCAGTGCATTTAGAAGGAGGTAAACATGATCATTTTCATATCGATGATGGAGTGTCTGAAGGTCTGCAGTAATTGCCTCATACATGTTTAGTTCATCTAATTTACTCTTGATTGAACCATACAACTAAGTAATAGTCTGGGAACCTTGTTTAGTTTGGTATAATTCTCGTTTGAGTTGAAAAATACGATCAAAGTTATTCTCCTGCCCAAACATGTCCTTGACTGATTTCCATAAGTCAAAGACAGATTTGGAGTTGAAAAACAATCTAGAGATTGGTGGTTCCATAGAGTTTAAAACCCAAAGTCTAACAAGTTTGTCAATAGCAATCCTTTGGTTATATTGTGGATCTGTCTCAAGTGGACTGTTGTCATTGTCAGTTACATGATTCAACAAGGATTTTGCACCTAGAGCCAATAATACTGCTTCAGACCAAGACAAGAAATTGTTACCATTTAGTGGTTCTGCTGTCAGTTTTAATGCTGGATTTGCATCATAGTATGCAGGTGGGGTTACAGCTTGATTTTGCTTGTCACCTTTTTGCTTGATTTTGGCTTGTTCTCCTTCCTGGCCAGTTGACATTGCTTGCCGGCTACTTGAATCAGGAAGGACTTCAGAGTTTGTGTTACATGTATTTTTCCTGCTCTGATACCATGAAAAGTTGAATAATTGAAAGGATTTATTTCTTATTGTATTATACAGATGAACAAGGCGCCTATTTATAGGCAATTGTTCACAGATTTTACACATAACAGACTATCCAAAAATAGAGTCCTAAATATAGAAAAGAAATCAAGGCTAATTCTATACTAATTACAAATCTGACAAATAGGTAAAGATGGAATGTTCTCCAATGGCCAAGAGAAGATTGTACATGCCTTCTGGATTTATACAGATTGTATCTTGTACAGATTTTCAAGGAATGATTTTAATCTTTTACATCTCCTCCTTGGAAAAAGAGGAAAAAAAGGAGAACAAGGCACCTATATCTGACTGATGTCACCTTCTTGGCATATGCTGACTTATATTATGTCATTAGTCGAATTTTTTTTGCCATTTTCCCGTCTCTACGTGAATAAAACACACTGCAAAAATTTTTCCTTGGAGCATCCACAAATATATGGAAAAATAACAACTACTATTACCAAGGATTATCAAGTGCAATAGGCCTTTTAATCAAGAATCTGAACCTTATCAGTCCTGGTTTTTTTCCAAGCATTTTTGTACTTGCTTTACTTGTTACGTACAAAAACTTATAGTACAATGGCCTAATGCTTTTGAATGGCTTCTTGTTGCTTTTACTTTTATCTATCACCAAATCTATAGTAGTATACAAAAATATTTGACAAAATCTGTAATTTAGAATGCTACGTTGATCTTTTTATAGTAACGTCTGATATATACTTTAAACGATTCTGATCTAATAAAAAAGTCTATCTGTAGCGCCGATAAATTTGCAGTGAGAAAAAAATAGAAATACTCTTACATCTCCACTCACGCCTCTCCAATTTAACATTTTCCCCCTCAATCCAAAGATTCCTTCCATGTTGCCGCCTCACTGCCCATCTCTGCTCTCAACTATAGACTCGACTCAATCATCTCTTCAGCAGACAACGTCTTCTCTCCAACTCTCTTCTTTACTCGAAGTCACTGGCAATGGGATGGAGATTTGGAGAGGGGCAGTTTGTTGCCTCCACGCATCAAACATCAACTGGGCCTTTTGAGGTTTATCTCAGATTCTTTAGTTCCTTTCCTGTAATTTTTTTTGTGACATATAGGTTGATTTCCTTAATTTTTTTTTTGTTATGTATTGAAGAGGAAAATAAAGAAATTAAAATGAATGAAATATGATTTTCCTTTGTTCACATGAGGAAATTGATTTACGCTTATGTCTTTTGATTTTCAGTCGCATCATGAAATGGAAAAGGAAAAATTAAGAATATTATATTGATATGTTGGGGAATAAAAAACAATCGAAAATATTTACGTTCTTTCTATTGGAGGAGGAGTTCTACAAAGCACATTATATGTTCTTAATGAAGAAGAAATGTCCCTGCTCCTTTCTAGAAAATAACATGGTTTATATTCAGTTTTATTTTCTATTTTTTTCCTATAAAATTTGTATTTTCTTTTATCCATAGTTTATATCGGACTGTAATTATTTACTTCACTACACATTTGCCCTATTAATTTTTATTCTCCAAAGCAAAATATATTGTTTCTTAATTTTTTGTAATGGCATCAGTAAATGATAGTTATCTTTTTCCATACAATAGGAGACTCAAGAATGTAGGTTCCATATTATTTGGTATGTGTTTTAATGAAAATGCATGAGCCTCATAGAACAATTAAGCTTAATGTTCCAGATCACACTTTACTCTGGCTGTCAATTAAATATGTAATTATGGGATTGTCAAGGAACATAATAAGATGCGATGGAAACAATATAGATCCAGAGTCTAGACAAACATTTGTCATTGTTGAGCTTTAAATAGATGAGGTGTAAAAGACACAAGCATTCCGCCGGTCCAATTTTGAGAGAGTTGTTCCTTCAAAATAGTTTTTAGGCTTTACAAACCTCATTAGGTTAGAGATTGCATGTTTGTTCTTCAAAAGGTAATTATTTTCATACCTCAATTGTGTTTAGTACAATATTGATTCGTAGTTAAGTTATAAAATCATCTGCTAGCTGCTACCAATGGTTACTTTTCATATCTGTAATGCTATCGACCGTATTAATTATAGTTATTTTTGTTGGTGTATATCAGTATCATTATCATTATTATGTGATATTGGGGGGTTCTAATGCAATCTTTATAGAAAAAGGTTGGGAAAGTTATTAGGAAATAGAATGAGTGGACTCACTTTGCAGAAAAATTACTTCTCAGAAACTCCAATGTTATAAACAATAATGATTGGGCTAATTTTTCTAAAGTAAAGCATAGTAAAATGCAGGATAAAAATAATTTAGTTTACATATTCCTCATTTTTCCTAATTGATTGCACAACATTTCAAAATCAAGGTTTAATTTACTTTTCTCTAAACTTTGCAATTGATGTGATTTTTCTTTAAAGACGGATTACTTCGAGAAAAGCTAAGATATATTTTAAAACTCGATCATCAAGTATAGACTATTTGCAAAAAAAATGTTGTTGTTTTTGTCTGCTTCCAATGAAAGGTTTAATTTTGCTTCTTTGTTTACTTTGGATATGGTTGTAAATTTCCATTTATACTGATTATTAGGCCAAAAATTCGGTGGCAATTATAGCTTATTAAACACATTTTGCTAATAAACAATTAAATTTCTAGTATGTACAACTGTTGATTCTAAGTGTAATTCTACCTCCATATTGATGTTTTAGTTCTCAATTTGGAATATTAGTTATCAAATTTGGGGAGGTTAATTTAGATGACAAATTCTTCAATTTGTTTGTTCCATCAGAATTTTAATCTGCATTACCCTTGCATAACATTAATGGAAATTAGTAATCCATCCTTTTGCTGTTTAATTATTATTTTTGCATAATTGAACTTATTGTTTTGTTTACATTTGAAAAATGTTTTAGTATCAATTTGCTTTGAAAAGTTGTAATTTCACCGAATAATGATATATCTTATTATAATTTTAAATGAATACTTTCGAATTTATATACTGTTGAAATTTTAAGCACACAATTCTGCTATGGTTGTTAATTTACTGTAAGAAAAAAAATTTACAGTTTATATTTTTTTTTAACAAACAAAAAGTACTTTTGTTCTTCACTCACATTGGAATGCCATATGTTGCTTTTTCTTTCCTGCTCAGCGCAAAAAGTTTGCCGCCAGTGGTGCAACTGGGATTGCATGTGGATGACCTGCTTCTGATTGGTTGTAAATAAAGGTTTTGGTGCAACATGAAACTCAAATTAAATTAAGAACATTAAAGGACTCAAGGCCCCAAGATTAAAAAGGCTGCACACGCCAACAGCCCTAAGCAAAGAAGTTGGATGGTCTTCGTCTTCTATTTGAGAGAGTAGAGCCCGCCCTCTACGGGACCAAGATTAGCCTGGATTTGATAAGAGACTTAGACTACCTGACGCGCTTCAACGAGGTGAGCAGAGAAGTGTGCTTTTAGCTTGAAGGTGCACCCTTCCATGTCAACTTACGTGCTTGATAAATGGTGGTATGTCCTTGTTTGCCTGACTTCTTTCTGGAATGGAATTACTGCTTTCCCCAGAAAAGAGAGATCTTGTGATGCTGATTTTGGGCTGGTTGTCACTCCAAGAGAAAACTGAATCGTGTCTGGAGACAGAAAATTGAAATATGTCTCTACTATATATATATATATATATATAAATAAGCTAGCGTGACTTTAAACTCATCAAAAAAATTGGTGAGGTTTTAATATGAAAAATTTATTGTGCTATCTGAATTTATCATTTAAAACCGTTTCGATGATTTTTTTTAAATTAAATTCATCAATCACTTTGATAAATTTAATTTCACGTTAGCTTTACTCTATATTCTCTATTCACGGACACGTAAATTTATTAATAGCTACATATTTTTTAAAACAAACATTTATAATATATTGGTATTATAATTATCAGATTTTTATCAAATTATAAACACAATTGAGAATTTAACTAACCCTGTGCATACACGGGTGGGTTCCATGCTAGTTTAATTTAATTCTAGTTTACAACTGACAACCAGATAAGGTAAACCAAATACTTCAGAGGTTGAATTACATCTAATTTTAATCAATCTGGTAAAAAATAGAAATAAATAAATATCAGACGTACCATGTCCCAGAGCCCTGTATCAGGCTACTTCAAAACAAAAAAATGATAGCAACTTTGTCCCTTGAAACAGAGAATCATCTGCCTTCGTTCGAGATTAATTGAGAGAACACATTACTATTTGTTATATCTGATCGGCTCTCACCAGAAGTTCCAGTCCCATGGCTCACCACACTTGAAGGCATTCTTCTGACAAATGGGACTGCCGAGAAGTGTGCCTCAGAGGTCCCGCTATCCTCGAAAGGCTCGCGCCTCACATCCGTCTCCTGAAGCTGTAAGCAATACTCCAAATTCCATAAAACATCTCCAACTGCTGGTCGATCGATCCCATAATCTTGTAAACACTTCTCAGCTATATCCCAGAACTTGTGAAGCGATTTCTCGTTTATCTCTCCAACAAGCCTTGGGTCAATAATTTTTTCCAGTCGGCCTTGCCTTTGCAACGTCAGTGCCCATTCAGTAAGGTTAATTTCCTCGCCAGGCAGGGACTGATCTATCACGGGACGTGCACAGAGCACCTCCAAGAGTGTCACACCAAAAGAATAGACATCGGACTTGTCAGTCAGCTTTTGGGTCTTGAAGTATTCCGGGTCAAGGTACCCGAATGTACCTTTGACGGCAGTGCTGACGTGCGTCTCGCCTACCGAGGCACCCAGTTTCGACAGACCAAAATCTGACACCTTTGCCGCAAAACCTTCTCCTAGGAGGATGTTTGTGGATTTTACATCTCGATGTATGATGGTTTGGGAGTAGCCCGTATGGAGGTAGTGCAAGCCTCTGGCTGCTTCAATGCAAATCTCTAGCCTTTGCTTCCATGATAGGGATGGCAATTGGTGGCCGTATAAATAATTTCTTAATGGCCCCTTCTCCATGTATTCGTACACGAGAATCATCTCCGAGCGCTCATCACAATATCCTACTAGTGATACGAGGTGACGGTGACGAATCTGAGATAGAACTTCAACCTCAGTCTGGAATTCAGGAAGACCTTGTTGCGATCGGGACGAGGCCCGTTTCACCGCAACTTCAGTCCCGTTGCTTAATACACCCTTGTAGACCTTTCCAAACCCGCCTACTCCAATTATGTTCTTTTCGTCAAAATTGTTTGTGGCCAGTTTAATTTGAGCTAAGGAGACGAGCAATCCCAAATCAACTCTAGGCGACGCACCAATGGTTGTTGTCCCACCTGATATGCTGGAAGTATCAAAATTGATACCTCCTGTCATAGGAGACCATATTAGCGGGGCCTCCTTCACATCTGGCTTAGGCTTTTGGCGTCGTTTCTTAGATGAAGGAACCGCAACACAAGAAACAATTAAGGCTATGAGAATGACACCGCCAATTGAGACTCCCAGAATAAGAGCAAGAGGAACGTTTTTACTGTTGGCTGGAGAATGGGCACTGTTTACTTTCATAATCTCCAAACCGTTAAGAAAAGCACCAGTAATGTTACTATCCTTCCTATCCAGGCTAATGCTCACAGTTATGTTTTGTGCACTTGTAACATTTGCAATAAAATCAATATAGAATGGCTCCAATGCATAGGTTGTATATTTAGACACTTTCAGGTTATTTGCAAGCGCCAAATGATCCATGATATAAACTGTAAAATAAAGCCCTGAATCCAGTCTATTGGTGTTTGATAAAATATCACAGAAATGTAATCGGATAAGATACTCGTTCCCTGAGCTGACATCAAAGCTCCATGTGATGTTGACATTAAAACCAGGATCGGAGTTGATCTGTTCAGTAGAGGGGTATATTATCCGTGCCGTGTTATAAACCGTCTCAGGGGCTATCTCTTCTGAGCTCCCTTGTGAAGGAACAAAGTTTAGTCCTGCAGACGTATTATGATTCTGAGAGACAGCAGCATTTTTGATGTAAGGGTCGTCCGTAAACCAAGTTCGCCATAGCGTATCATTGTGCGGGGTGATCAATGGGCCCGGCATGTTAACCCGGTACATTGTTTCCAGTATCTGCTTTGCTAAGTCCACATTTATTGTGGCATCGCTGATGCCGATTGAATTTTGCGTCGGGCTACTAAGCAACTCTTGTGGAGCAGTGAAGGCTTCTATAGCACTTACAAAAGCAAGTGAGTTACTCTCAGGAAGGAACTCCACTTCCAAGTTGCTAGTATATGTCCAGAGAAAGAACTCCTTGATGGTGGGTGTAGCGGTGTCAGAGACAGTGAAATGATCAAGCAATATGTAGTTGCTCAGAGCTTTTACACTGAACTTGGCAGTTGACAAGTTATAGGATTGAGCTGAAAATTGAGCCGAAAAGGGCAAAAAGTGAAGGCGGAGAACGTTAGAAGAATTTGCTTCCATAATAAAACTGTACTTGAAATTGGTGGAAGATACGCGAGCAGTGGAATAGAGAGAGCCTGTGGATGAATTGTTTGGATTTGAAAGAGACAAACTGTTTTTCCCTGATAGAACGGTCGAATCGTCGGCTTCGAAAGTGCGAGTAGGGTAGTCCTTGGAGAGAGTATTGGAGGTCGAAGCACCACAATCTATGAAGTAGGAGACGTTTGGTGTGAAAGAGGTTGCAAAAGAGAGAGTTGAGAGCAGAAGGGAAAGGAGGAGAGGTGTTCGACGAAGTGACTCCATTGAAGATAACTTGGTAAAGGTTGTGTCCTCTTGTGAGAAATAAGGAGCAAAGGAGGAAGAAGGTAGATAGGGGAGAGCAGCTAGTGGTGCGCAAAAGAGTGGACGATGATATGATATGCTCTGTTTTTTGCTCTGTCTTTTTTAGTGGGAAAATTCCCTCAGATAGGGACATGTTTGTTTCTGTATTGACTCGGAAGGTGGAGTATTGACTTGGGCATAGACTTGGGAAAAAGACACTAGAGGTCTTGAAAGGATATGATTTATTTATGGTTGTGTCCACTTGAATTATTGAAATATTTGATGTTTAACGACTATTCTACATGTGATTCTGAATTCTTTGTATCTATATTTCTGAAACCTTCTTTATAAAGAGTCACTGCAACGTGGGTTCTGAAAATCTTCAAAGCATGAAACAGAGCCCTCTGAAATATTAAAAGTTAAAAAACTCACTACAAGGAACAGAGGATTCTGTTTTAAAGATGATAGTTGGTGCAAGATATACATCCTTGAGTAATGGCATAGAAGAAGTCACTGGCGAGTTAGATTTTATATAATATAAAATGTAGCTATTATAGTTGTCCATTGTATCATATGAGAATTGTAGTACCGGTCTAATAATTGACATAGGTGGAAAGAAAATATCGAGATAAAAAGATAGATCTATGAAAATAAAATTTTTATTGCAAAAATATATCGGTTAGTATATTAATAAAAATACATGATATATATATATATTACCATCAAAATATGGCGTGTGTATTTGAATGCTCTATGTTTGATATATTACGTGTGTATTTTTATAAATATAGTATTAGACGATAAATATATTGGATACGGTACGATACGATATGTTTAAATATCTAACTAACATGTGACATATCTAACCGATCTTTCCCCTGGCCACATGGCGCTTTCTAAATGGTCTCTAGCGATATTTTTTTCTTTCCAAAATGGCGAAGCGGGAGAGGCCAATGTTCTTTCTCTCAATGTCGAAAAATGAAAAAATCCTTTCTTTTTCCAAGTTCAAGTTTTTTTTTTCAATTTAAAATTTTTAAACTATTTTTAGAATTGTTATTAGTCGTTACAAGCATATCTAAAAAAATATATATTTTTATAAAAAAATTTCCTCTATTCTGTGGAATTGTTCTTATATTTTTGTTTTGATTTTTCATGTTTTTTCCTCAATTTTTGAACATTATTAACAATCAAAATTTGAAATTAAAAAAAGTTGAAAACAAATCTAAACACGTATAGACACATGAAGACACAATATGTTGGGACATACAGTGTCATTCGTAATACTCTTGTAAAAATATAAGATATAATATGTTGTGTATTAATTTTTATATGTATCTATACGATACGATACGTATAGATAAAGATAAGACACGACATGTTTATATATTTCTATTACTGGTAATAAGGAAACCTACAGTACAGCTAATATGATAATTTGTGGTCAACTTTTGTTGAGACTCTGTATACCAGTAAAACAAAGTTTCTGTTGACTTGTGGATTGGAGTGAAGAATTTGTGAAAGGTTTCAATGCTTCATTTTCATGGCAAATCCCAAAAAGCATCTTTGTTTCTTAACTATGAGCCATGGGGCTCTGAATTGCTTCGAATTTTCCAGGCTAAATGGAATCCAAATAGCATCTTTCGTTTTTGTTACTTACTGATTGAAATTAAATTGAGAATTGTATCTCCTAACTGTATATCGTATCTATATTTTAGAGGTATTCATATTTTAATCTGAAAATATTTATATATAATTTCAAATCTATTTATATTCTACATTATTAGAATTAAAAGTTTTATAAACTACACTATTATTTAGGCTATAAAGTTTCTGAATTAAAATTTTCTCTAATCATTCTATATTAGCTATAATTACTTATAGATATAGATAAAAAAAATATTTATTTAGTATAAATTTTTGGTGTGTAGATAAATGATGTAAAATATAAGAGGTAAAAATAATTTTTTATATTAATTAATTAATAGAGAAGTGTTTTTTTTCTTTGTTTCTTTTTTTTTGAAAGTGACTGGTTCCAAGAAATCAGAACAAACATCGGGAATAATCCCAACATGGTTGCCACACCTATAATTAAATAAGAAAATATGAAAACATTTAAAAGAGCTGGTCTTTGTGGGCTTGTATAGCAAGAAAATTTGTACTGGCCTATCTATTTAATTGTAAAGCCTCAATTGCACATCATCAGGATACAAGCCGAAATTAATTGCATTTACACCCAAAATGTTTGGTTATTTGTAAGAGACTGGTTTAGTGTAAAGCCTCAATTGCACCTTACACAAGCCCAGAAAAACAACAACCAACAGTCGCATGTACCACCAAAAAGTATCTGGTAATTGCAGCATCTTACCGGATGTAGTACTAGCTTCAGTACTTTAATGATTCTACTGACGTCACAATTAATGATGCTTTGTATATCAGGATAATATTTCGATCAGTTATGAATTGACACGGGTAAGCATATAGCAATGAAATCAGCTTATGCAAACAATAAATATTTATAAAAGTATATATATATCTTACATCCAACATTAAAATATTTTTGATTGTTGATCATATAAAGCTGCGAATATTCTATTCTATAATTTTTGACATATACTGATACTTCCTCGCTCTCTGCCCCTGTTAACATACCAGTAAATATTGTTTTTCTTCTTTGTTATCTTTTTACATCTCATACCCTTTGTTAACTTTTATGGGTTCTGATTGTATCTACTTTTGATTCAACTGGTATCTATCAACATATCATATATTCTACAAACAAAAACTGTAACGCTACAATATATACACAAATAAATAATTCTTTCAGTAAATTTATAGATGACTGGAAACTAGTTCTAGGAACAGGCACGAAAATATCTCCCTTCAAACTCCAGTCAAGATTCCTATAAATTTGAAATACTCCGGCTTTTTTTTAGAGAGTGATATATCTTATCTTAGAGACTAAAGTTTTGCTAAAGCTTGTCTCCTGAAAAGTTGAATAATTCAAAGGATTTATTTCTTATTGTATTATACAGATGAACAAGGCGCCTATTTATAGACAACTGTACACAGATTTTACACATTGCAGACTATCAAAAAATAGAGTCCTAAATATAGAAAAGAAATCAAGACTAATTCTATACTAATTACAAATCTGTCAAATAGGTAAAGATGAAATGTTCTCCAACGGCCTAGAGAAGATTGTGCATGCCTTCTGGATTTGTGCAGATTGTATCTTGTGCAGATTTCCAAGGAATGATTTTAATCTTTTACACTCCCCCTCAAGTTGGGTTCGTAGATATTAAAAGAACCTAAATTGGATAAAATATTTTGGAACTGAACATTGGTTAATGATTTGGTAAATATATCAGCTAGTTGGTTTTGGCTGGGAATGTATGGAGTTTCGATTTCCTTTGATTTTATTTTCTCACGTATATAGTGGCAATCTATTTCGATATATTTAGTTCTTTCATGGAAAACTGGATTGTATGCAATGTATCTTGCAGCTTGATTATCACAAAACATGGGAATGAGATAATTGCATTCTATGCCCAAATCTTGCATTAGTTGTTTCAACCAGATCACTTCACTCGTAGTCGCTGCCATAACTCGGTATTCAGCTTCAGCGCTAGATCACGCTACAACTGATTGTTTTTTGCTTCTCCAAGTTACTAGATTTCCTCCAACGAACGTGCAGTAACCAGTAGTGGATTTTCGATCACTACTGCCCGCCCAATCAGTATCGGAGTATGCGATGATATTGACATGCTTGTTCTTTTGCATTCGCACTCCTCTTCCTGGACTTCCCTTGAGATATCTCAAAATCTGTACTACTGCATCCATATGAGTTGTCTTTGGTGCATGCATGAATTGACTCACTACATTAACTGCAAATGTTATGTCAGGACGAGTAACAGTCAAGTAAATTAATTTTCCTACTAACCTCTGAAATTGGCTTATATCTGTTAAAGGTTCACCGTCATTAGGTCCTAGCTTGATATTTGGTTCAATTGGGGTATTTATTGGCTTACATCCTAATTTCCCTGTTTCTTGTAATAAGTCCAACGCATATTTTCTTTGAGATAAAAATAAGCCTTGTTTGGAGTAAGCAATCTCTATGCCTAAAAAATACTTTAATTTTCCAAGGTCTTTGATGTCAAATTTTTTTTGTAGATACTGCTTGACATCACAAATTTTGTTAATATCACTCCCTGTAATAATAATATCATCAACATAAATTAAGACAATAATGGTAGAATTAATATCGTGTTCAACAAACATTGAGTGATCACCATTACTTACCTTAAAACCGAATTGTATCAAGGTATAACTTAGTTTTGCATACCAAGCTCTTGGAGACTGTTTTAGACCATATATTGATTTGTTTAGTTTGCATGCTAAAGTTTTATCATGTTCATGGGAATGTCCTGGTGGTAAATTCATATAAACTTCTTCCTCAAGCGTCACTTGAAGGAAGGTATTTTTTACATTCATTTGATATAAATCCCAGTCAAGATTAATAGCAACAGATAATAAGACTCTAACTGTGTTCATTTTGGCAACCGGTGCAAATGTCTTTTTATAGTCAATACCATAAATTTGGGTGTAACCTTTGACAACTAACCTGGCTTTATATCTTTCTATTATGCCATCACTATTATATTTGATCTTATATATCCATCTACACCCTACTGGTTTTTTATTTTGAGGTAATTTCACAATATTCCAAGTATTATTTTTCTTTAGTGCTTCTAGTTCCTCCTGCATAGCCTGTTGCCATATTAGGTTTTTGATGGCTTCTGAAAACGTTTGTGGTTCTACCTCTTTAGATACCATACTAATAAAAATTTTATATTTTGGAGTAATATTGTCATAAGTCAAATAATTTTGTATAGGGTATTTAGAACTACAGTGTGTAACAAAATCTTACAATTTGACAGATGGTTTGAATTGTCTCACTGACCTGCGAAGTGGCATTGGTTCATTACTTACTATTTGATTTGTGTCACCTGTGGCTTCAATAATTGTATGAGGTGGGTTGTCTTCATTGCCAAGAAGGCTTTGACTTTGACTCTGTTCATCTTCTTCTTCAATATTTGATTGAGTTCCAGTATCTTCGGATGACATTGGACTTGTGTGGAGTGAGTTTTGACTTCGATTAATTGAAAAATCTCCAATGATGCCATCTTCAATATTTAAATTTTGACCTTGGTTTGAAGTCTCTTGCTCCCCCTAAATCAAATTCTCAAAGAAATATTGAGTTTCTACAAATTTAACATTCCGAGAGATATATATTTTGTTAGAATTTGGATCAAGACATTTATAACCCTTTTTTTTAGTGGAATAGCCAATAAATACAAATTTTATAGCTCTAGAATCTAGCTTATCACGATGAATATCCTGATTGTAGACAAAAAAACGTGCACCCAAAGATTCGTAGATGGTTGAAACTACTTTTTTTGACTGTTTAGGACTTCTAAGGGCGATTTGTATTCGAGAACAACACTTGGTAGTCTATTTATTAAGTATGTTGCCGTAAGAATGGCATCGGACCAGAAATGTTTCGGAATTTTTGATTGAAACATAAGGGAACGGGTCACTTCTAAAATATGTCGGTTTTTTCATTCAGCAATACCATTTTATTCTGGTATTCCGACACAAGTTGTTTGATGAATAATTTCCATTTTATTTAGAAAATCATGAAAATTATTATTAATATACTCGGTGCTATTATCAGTTCTAAGAACACGAATTTGAGTGTTGTATTGAGTTGAAACAAGCTTTGTAAAATCTTTATAGATAGAAAAAACTTTTGTTTTTGAGTTTAAAAGATATAGCCATGTGGCTCTAGAAAAATCATCAATAAACGTTACAAAATATTTAAAATTATCATAAGATTCCATTGGAGCTGGGCCCCACACATCAGAATGTATAAGTTGAAAAGGCTTATCAGATTTTTTATTTGACAAAGAAAACAGTTATTTAGTTTGTTTTGCAAAATTACACACCTCACAACAACTAGAGTTCAAATTAATCAAATTTATAGTTTTACTTAAAACTCTATCAGAAGGGTGACCCATACGACAGTGCCACAAATTATTCAAACTTTCTTTTGTAGAATTAAAAGCACACTTTTGTTGTTTAACAATATAAAGGCCCCTTTCGAGAGAACCTTCACCAATCGTCCTCCCACTCACTCTGTCCTGAAAAATCACAGATGAGGGTGAAAAAATAACATTGCAATTTAACTCACTCGTTATTTTCCCAACTGAGAGTAAATTGGAAGGAAATCTAGGAATATAGAGGACATTTTGAATGGATTTGTCAAACAAATTTATTTGTCCTGTTCCTAATATTGGGTTAGTCGAACCATCAACCAAATAAACATTTTGTGCAATTTTTAATGTAGTTAGATTGCTTAAATTTGTTGTACAGTTGACCATATGATCTGTGGCTCCTGAGTCCACGATCCATTCATTGTTTGTATTAGTTTTATCCAAATGTGCAGTTAAGCTCTTCGGGAGAGAGGAGTTATTTTTCTGACCCTTTTCAGGTATCGATGGCCTTTGACTACCAAACTTTAATTCAAAATCTGTGAGATTGAGATTACCTGCCCCTTTACCTGTTGCAGGAGCGGCTTTCCCTTCTTCAGCCGGTGCAACTGGGTTGCCGGTGCCACTGATTTGTTGCAGCAGCTGGCTCAGTTGCGCGAGAGTGAAACTTGGTGGTTCTGAGGCAACGCTGGTCACAGTGGTATGCGCACTCAACTGATGTCCTCCGCCACTACTCGTCTTGTCTCGATTGTCTCGACGCGGTTTCAGATGGGGATAGACCACCCAACACCGGTCTCAACTGTGACCATCTTTGACACAATGGTCACAATAAGCGGCTGGTCTGTTGCCCCGACCTCTGCCTCTACCATGATTACTGGTATGAGTCCTTCCACCTTGATTTCTTTCTGCTGCTAACACAGATTTCTCAACGGTGTTGTCAGTGAATTGATTTTTCAGATTCATAACAGTTTTTCTGGTTTCCTCTCTTTGAAGTAGGGAAACAATATTTGAGATTGTGGGAAACTCGGTGGAATAGAGAATTTGACTACGAACTTGTTCATAGACAGAGTTCAGTGCATTTAGAAGGAGGTAAACATGATCATTTTCATATCGATGATGGAGTGTCTGAAGGTCTGCAGTAATTGCCTCATACATGTTTAGTTCATCTAATTTACTCTTGATTGAACCATACAACTAAGTAATAGTCTGGGAACCTTGTTTAGTTTGGTATAATTCTCGTTTGAGTTGAAAAATACGATCAAAGTTATTCTCCTGCCCAAACATGTCCTTGACTGATTTCCATAAGTCAAAGACAGATTTGGAGTTGAAAAACAATCTAGAGATTGGTGGTTCCATAGAGTTTAAAACCCAAAGTCTAACAAGTTTGTCAATAGCAATCCATTGGTTATATTGTGGATCTGTCTCAAGTGGACTGTTGTCATTGTCAGTTACATGATTCAACAAGGATTTTGCACCTAGAGCCAATAATACTGCTTCAGACCAAGACAAGAAATTGTTACCATTTAGTGGTTCTGCTGTCAGTTTTAATGCTGGATTTGCATCATAGTATGCAGGTGGGGTTACAGCTTGATTTTGCTTGTCACCTTTTTGCTTGATTTTGGCTTGTTCTCCTTCCTGGCCAGTTGACATTGCTTGCCGGCTACTTGAATCAGGAAGGACTTCAGAGTTTGTGTTACATGTATTTTTCCTGCTCTGATACCATGAATAGTTGAATAATTGAAAGCAATTGTTCACAGATTTTACACATAACAGACTATCCAAAAATAGAGTCCTAAATATAGAAAAGAAATCAAGGCTAATTCTATACTAATTACAAATCTGACAAATAGGTAAAGATGGAATGTTCTCCAATGGCCAAGAGAAGATTGTACATGCCTTCTGGATTTATACAGATTGTATCTTGTACAGATTTTCAAGGAATGATTTTAATCTTTTACATCTCCTCCTTGGAAAAAGAGGAAAAAAAGGAGAACAAGGCACCTATATCTGACTGATGTCACCTTCTTGGCATATGCTGACTTATATTATGTCATTAGTCGAATTTTTTTTGCCATTTTCCCGTCTCTACGTGAATAAAACACACTGCAAAAATTTTTCCTTGGAGCATCCACAAATATATGGAAAAATAACAACTACTATTACCAAGGATTATCAAGTGCAATAGGCCTTTTAATCAAGAATCTGAACCTTATCAGTCCTGGTTTTTTTCCAAGCATTTTTGTACTTGCTTTACTTGTTACGTACAAAAACTTATAGTACAATGGCCTAATGCTTTTGAATGGTTTCTTGTTGCTTTTACTTTTATCTATCACCAAATCTATAGTAGTATACAAAAATATTTGACAAAATCTGTAATTTAGAATGCTACGTTGATCTTTTTATAGTAACGTCTGATATATACTTTAAACGATTCTGATCTAATAAAAAAGTCTATCTGTAGCGCCGATAAATTTGCAGTGAGAAAAAAATAGAAATACTCTTACATCTCCACTCACGCCTCTCCAATTTAACATTTTCCCCCTCAATCCAAAGATTCCTTCCATGTTGCCGCCTCACTGCCCATCTCTGCTCTCAACTATAGACTCGACTCAATCATCTCTTCAGCAGACAACGTCTTCTCTCCAACTCTATTCTTTACTCGAAGTCACTGGCAATGGGATGGAGATTTGGAGAGGGGCAGTTTGTTGCCTCCACGCATCAAACATCAACTGGGCCTTTTGAGGTTTATCTCAGATTCTTTAGTTCCTTTCCTGTAATTTTTTTTGTGACATATAGGTTGATTTCCTTAATTTTTTTTTTGTTATGTATTGAAGAGGAAAATAAAGAAATTAAAATGAATGAAATATGATTTTCCTTTGTTCACATGAGGAAATTGATTTACGCTTATGTCTTTTGATTTTCAGTCGCATCATGAAATGGAAAAGGAAAAATTAAGAATATTATATTGATATGTTGGGGAATAAAAAACAATCGAAAATATTTACGTTCTTTCTATTGGAGGAGGAGTTCTACAAAGCACATTATATGTTCTTAATGAAGAAGAAATGTCCCTGCTCCTTTCTAGAAAATAACATGGTTTATATTCAGTTTTATTTTCTATTTTTTTCCTATAAAATTTGTATTTTCTTTTATCCATAGTTTATATCGGACTGTAATTATTTACTTCACTACACATTTGCCCTATTAATTTTTATTCTCCAAAGCAAAATATATTGTTTCTTAATTTTTTGTAATGGCATCAGTAAATGATAGTTATCTTTTTCCATACAATAGGAGACTCAAGAATGTAGGTTCCATATTATTTGGTATGTGTTTTAATGAAAATGCATGAGCCTCATAGAACAATTAAGCTTAATGTTCCAGATCACACTTTACTCTGGCTGTCAATTAAATATGTAATTATGGGATTGTCAAGGAACATAATAAGATGCGATGGAAACAATATAGATCCAGAGTCTAGACAAACATTTGTCATTGTTGAGCTTTAAATAGATGAGGTGTAAAAGACACAAGCATTCCGCCGGTCCAATTTTGAGAGAGTTGTTCCTTCAAAATAGTTTTTAGGCTTTACAAACCTCATTAGGTTAGAGATTGCATGTTTGTTCTTCAAAAGGTAATTATTTTCATACCTCAATTGTGTTTAGTACAATATTGATTCGTAGTTAAGTTATAAAATCATCTGCTAGCTGCTACCAATGGTTACTTTTCATATCTGTAATGCTATCGACCGTATTAATTATAGTTATTTTTGTTGGTGTATATCAGTATCATTATCATTATTATGTGATATTGGGGGGTTCTAATGCAATCTTTATAGAAAAAGGTTGGGAAAGTTATTAGGAAATAGAATGAGTGGACTCACTTTGCAGAAAAATTACTTCTCAGAAACTCCAATGTTATAAACAATAATGATTGGGCTAATTTTTCTAAAGTAAAGCATAGTAAAATGCAGGATAAAAATAATTTAGTTTACATATTCCTCATTTTTCCTAATTGATTGCACAACATTTCAAAATCAAGGTTTAATTTACTTTTCTCTAAACTTTGCAATTGATGTGATTTTTCTTTAAAGACGGATTACTTCGAGAAAAGCTAAGATATATTTTAAAACTCGATCATCAAGTATAGACTATTTGCAAAAAAAATGTTGTTGTTTTTGTCTGCTTCCAATGAAAGGTTTAATTTTGCTTCTTTGTTTACTTTGGATATGGTTGTAAATTTCCATTTATACTGATTATTAGGCCAAAAATTCGGTGGCAATTATAGCTTATTAAACACATTTTGCTAATAAACAATTAAATTTCTAGTATGTACAACTGTTGATTCTAAGTGTAATTCTACCTCCATATTGATGTTTTAGTTCTCAATTTGGAATATTAGTTATCAAATTTGGGGAGGTTAATTTAGATGACAAATTCTTCAATTTGTTTGTTCCATCAGAATTTTAATCTGCATTACCCTTGCATAACATTAATGGAAATTAGTAATCCATCCTTTTGCTGTTTAATTATTATTTTTGCATAATTGAACTTATTGTTTTGTTTACATTTGAAAAATGTTTTAGTATCAATTTGCTTTGAAAAGTTGTAATTTCACCGAATAATGATATATCTTATTATAATTTTAAATGAATACTTTCGAATTTATATACTGTTGAAATTTTAAGCACACAATTCTGCTATGGTTGTTAATTTACTGTAAGAAAAAAAATTTACAGTTTATATTTTTTTTTAACAAACAAAAAGTACTTTTGTTCTTCACTCACATTGGAATGCCATATGTTGCTTTTTCTTTCCTGCTCAGCGCAAAAAGTTTGCCGCCAGTGGTGCAACTGGGATTGCATGTGGATGACCTGCTTCTGATTGGTTGTAAATAAAGGTTTTGGTGCAACATGAAACTCAAATTAAATTAAGAACATTAAAGGACTCAAGGCCCCAAGATTAAAAAGGCTGCACACGCCAACAGCCCTAAGCAAAGAAGTTGGATGGTCTTCGTCTTCTATTTGAGAGAGTAGAGCCCGCCCTCTACGGGACCAAGATTAGCCTGGATTTGATAAGAGACTTAGACTACCTGACGCGCTTCAACGAGGTGAGCAGAGAAGTGTGCTTTTAGCTTGAAGGTGCACCCTTCCATGTCAACTTACGTGCTTGATAAATGGTGGTATGTCCTTGTTTGCCTGACTTCTTTCTGGAATGGAATTACTGCTTTCCCCAGAAAAGAGAGATCTTGTGATGCTGATTTTGGGCTGGTTGTCACTCCAAGAGAAAACTGAATCGTGTCTGGAGACAGAAAATTGAAATATGTCTCTACTATATATATATATATATATATAAATAAGCTAGCGTGACTTTAAACTCATCAAAAAAATTGGTGAGGTTTTAATATGAAAAATTTATTGTGCTATCTGAATTTATCATTTAAAACCGTTTCGATGATTTTTTTTAAATTAAATTCATCAATCACTTTGATAAATTTAATTTCACGTTAGCTTTACTCTATATTCTCTATTCACGGACACGTAAATTTATTAATAGCTACATATTTTTTAAAACAAACATTTATAATATATTGGTATTATAATTATCAGATTTTTATCAAATTATAAACACAATTGAGAATTTAACTAACCCTGTGCATACACGGGTGGGTTCCATGCTAGTTTAATTTAATTCTAGTTTACAACTGACAACCAGATAAGGTAAACCAAATACTTCAGAGGTTGAATTACATCTAATTTTAATCAATCTGGTAAAAAATAGAAATAAATAAATATCAGACGTACCATGTCCCAGAGCCCTGTATCAGGCTACTTCAAAACAAAAAAATGATAGCAACTTTGTCCCTTGAAACAGAGAATCATCTGCCTTCGTTCGAGATTAATTGAGAGAACACATTACTATTTGTTATATCTGATCGGCTCTCACCAGAAGTTCCAGTCCCATGGCTCACCACACTTGAAGGCATTCTTCTGACAAATGGGACTGCCGAGAAGTGTGCCTCAGAGGTCCCGCTATCCTCGAAAGGCTCGCGCCTCACATCCGTCTCCTGAAGCTGTAAGCAATACTCCAAATTCCATAAAACATCTCCAACTGCTGGTCGATCGATCCCATAATCTTGTAAACACTTCTCAGCTATATCCCAGAACTTGTGAAGCGATTTCTCGTTTATCTCTCCAACAAGCCTTGGGTCAATAATTTTTTCCAGTCGGCCTTGCCTTTGCAACGTCAGTGCCCATTCAGTAAGGTTAATTTCCTCGCCAGGCAGGGACTGATCTATCACGGGACGTGCACAGAGCACCTCCAAGAGTGTCACACCAAAAGAATAGACATCGGACTTGTCAGTCAGCTTTTGGGTCTTGAAGTATTCCGGGTCAAGGTACCCGAATGTACCTTTGACGGCAGTGCTGACGTGCGTCTCGCCTACCGAGGCACCCAGTTTCGACAGACCAAAATCTGACACCTTTGCCGCAAAACCTTCTCCTAGGAGGATGTTTGTGGATTTTACATCTCGATGTATGATGGTTTGGGAGTAGCCCGTATGGAGGTAGTGCAAGCCTCTGGCTGCTTCAATGCAAATCTCTAGCCTTTGCTTCCATGATAGGGATGGCAATTGGTGGCCGTATAAATAATTTCTTAATGGCCCCTTCTCCATGTATTCGTACACGAGAATCATCTCCGAGCGCTCATCACAATATCCTACTAGTGATACGAGGTGACGGTGACGAATCTGAGATAGAACTTCAACCTCAGTCTGGAATTCAGGAAGACCTTGTTGCGATCGGGACGAGGCCCGTTTCACCGCAACTTCAGTCCCGTTGCTTAATACACCCTTGTAGACCTTTCCAAACCCGCCTACTCCAATTATGTTCTTTTCGTCAAAATTGTTTGTGGCCAGTTTAATTTGAGCTAAGGAGACGAGCAATCCCAAATCAACTCTAGGCGACGCACCAATGGTTGTTGTCCCACCTGATATGCTGGAAGTATCAAAATTGATACCTCCTGTCATAGGAGACCATATTAGCGGGGCCTCCTTCACATCTGGCTTAGGCTTTTGGCGTCGTTTCTTAGATGAAGGAACCGCAACACAAGAAACAATTAAGGCTATGAGAATGACACCGCCAATTGAGACTCCCAGAATAAGAGCAAGAGGAACGTTTTTACTGTTGGCTGGAGAATGGGCACTGTTTACTTTCATAATCTCCAAACCGTTAAGAAAAGCACCAGTAATGTTACTATCCTTCCTATCCAGGCTAATGCTCACAGTTATGTTTTGTGCACTTGTAACATTTGCAATAAAATCAATATAGAATGGCTCCAATGCATAGGTTGTATATTTAGACACTTTCAGGTTATTTGCAAGCGCCAAATGATCCATGATATAAACTGTAAAATAAAGCCCTGAATCCAGTCTATTGGTGTTTGATAAAATATCACAGAAATGTAATCGGATAAGATACTCGTTCCCTGAGCTGACATCAAAGCTCCATGTGATGTTGACATTAAAACCAGGATCGGAGTTGATCTGTTCAGTAGAGGGGTATATTATCCGTGCCGTGTTATAAACCGTCTCAGGGGCTATCTCTTCTGAGCTCCCTTGTGAAGGAACAAAGTTTAGTCCTGCAGACGTATTATGATTCTGAGAGACAGCAGCATTTTTGATGTAAGGGTCGTCCGTAAACCAAGTTCGCCATAGCGTATCATTGTGCGGGGTGATCAATGGGCCCGGCATGTTAACCCGGTACATTGTTTCCAGTATCTGCTTTGCTAAGTCCACATTTATTGTGGCATCGCTGATGCCGATTGAATTTTGCGTCGGGCTACTAAGCAACTCTTGTGGAGCAGTGAAGGCTTCTATAGCACTTACAAAAGCAAGTGAGTTACTCTCAGGAAGGAACTCCACTTCCAAGTTGCTAGTATATGTCCAGAGAAAGAACTCCTTGATGGTGGGTGTAGCGGTGTCAGAGACAGTGAAATGATCAAGCAATATGTAGTTGCTCAGAGCTTTTACACTGAACTTGGCAGTTGACAAGTTATAGGATTGAGCTGAAAATTGAGCCGAAAAGGGCAAAAAGTGAAGGCGGAGAACGTTAGAAGAATTTGCTTCCATAATAAAACTGTACTTGAAATTGGTGGAAGATACGCGAGCAGTGGAATAGAGAGAGCCTGTGGATGAATTGTTTGGATTTGAAAGAGACAAACTGTTTTTCCCTGATAGAACGGTCGAATCGTCGGCTTCGAAAGTGCGAGTAGGGTAGTCCTTGGAGAGAGTATTGGAGGTCGAAGCACCACAATCTATGAAGTAGGAGACGTTTGGTGTGAAAGAGGTTGCAAAAGAGAGAGTTGAGAGCAGAAGGGAAAGGAGGAGAGGTGTTCGACGAAGTGACTCCATTGAAGATAACTTGGTAAAGGTTGTGTCCTCTTGTGAGAAATAAGGAGCAAAGGAGGAAGAAGGTAGATAGGGGAGAGCAGCTAGTGGTGCGCAAAAGAGTGGACGATGATATGATATGCTCTGTTTTTTGCTCTGTCTTTTTTAGTGGGAAAATTCCCTCAGATAGGGACATGTTTGTTTCTGTATTGACTCGGAAGGTGGAGTATTGACTTGGGCATAGACTTGGGAAAAAGACACTAGAGGTCTTGAAAGGATATGATTTATTTATGGTTGTGTCCACTTGAATTTTTGAAATATTTGATGTTTAACGACTATTCTACATGTGATTCTGAATTCTTTGTGTCTATATTTCTGAAACCTTGTTTATAAAGAGTCACTGCAACGTGGGTCCTGAAAATCTTCAAAGCATGAAATTGAGCCCTCTCAAATGTTAAAAGTTAAAAAACTCGCTACATGGAACAGAGGATTCTGTTTTAAAGATGATAGTTGGTGCAAGATATACATCCTGGAGTAATGGCATAGAAGAAGTCACTGGCGAGTTAGATTTTATATAATATAAAATGTAGCTATTATAGTTGTCCATTGTATCATATGAGAATTGTAGTACCGGTCTAATAATTGACATAGGTGGAAAGAAAATATCGAGATAAAAAGATAGATCTATGAAAATAAAATTTTTATTGCAAAAATATATCGGTTAGTATATTAATAAAAATACATGATATATATATATATATTACCATCAAAATATGGCGTGTGTATTTGAATGCTCTATGTTTGATATATTACGTGTGTATTTTTATAAATATAGTATTAGACGATAAATATATTGGATACGGTACGATACGATATGTTTAAATATCTAACTAACATGTGACATATCTAACCGATCTTTCCCCTGGCCACATGGCGCTTTCTAAATGGTCTCTAGGGATATTTTTTTCTTTCCAAAATGGCGAAGCGGGAGAGGCCAATGTTCTTTCTCTCAATGTCGAAAAATGAAAAAATCCTTTCTTTTTCCAAGTTCAAGTTTTTTTTTTCAATTTAAAATTTTTAAACTATTTTTAGAATTGTTATTAGTCGTTACAAGCATATCTAAAAAAATATATATTTTTATAAAAAAATTTCCTCTATTCTGTGGAATTGTTCTTATATTTTTGTTTTGATTTTTCATGTTTTTTCCTCAATTTTTGAACATTATTAACAATCAAAATTTGAAATTAAAAAAAGTTGAAAACAAATCTAAACACGTATAGACACATGAAGACACAATATGTTGGGACATACAGTGTCATTCGTAATACTCTTGTAAAAATATAAGATATAATATGTTGTGTATTAATTTTTATATGTATCTATACGATACGATACGTATAGATAAAGATAAGACACGACATGTTTATATATTTCTATTACTGGTAATAAGGAAACCTACAGTACAGCTAATATGATAATTTGTGGTCAACTTTTGTTGAGACTCTGTATACCAGTAAAACAAAGTTTCTGTTGACTTGTGGATTGGAGTGAAGAATTTGTGAAAGGTTTCAATGCTTCATTTTCATGGCAAATCCCAAAAAGCATCTTTGTTTCTTAACTATGAGCCATGGGGCTCTGAATTGCTTCGAATTTTCCAGGCTAAATGGAATCCAAATAGCATCTTTCGTTTTTGTTACTTACTGATTGAAATTAAATTGAGAATTGTATCTCCTAACTGTATATCGTATCTATATTTTAGAGGTATTCATATTTTAATCTGAAAATATTTATATATAATTTCAAATTTATTTATATTCTACATTATTAGAATTAAAAGTTTTATAAACTACACTATTATTTAGGCTATAAAGTTTCTGAATTAAAATTTTCTCTAATCATTCTATATTAGCTATAATTACTTATAGATATAGATAAAAAAAATATTTATTTAGTATAAATTTTTGGTGTGTAGATAAATGATGCAAAATATAAGAGGTAAAAATAATTTTTTATATTAATTAATTAATAGAGAAGTGTTTTTTTTCTTTGTTTCTTTTTTTTTGAAAGTGACTGGTTCCAAGAAATCAGAACAAACATCGGGAATAATCCCAACATGGTTGCCACACCTATAATTAAATAAGAAAATATGAAAACATTTAAAAGAGCTGGTCTTTGTGGGCTTGTATAGCAAGAAAATTTGTACTGGCCTATCTATTTAATTGTAAAGCCTCAATTGCACATCATCAGGATACAAGCCGAAATTAATTGCATTTACACCCAAAATGTTTGGTTATTTGTAAGAGACTGGTTTAGTGTAAAGCCTCAATTGCACCTTACACAAGCCCAGAAAAACAACAACCAACAGTCGCATGTACCACCAAAAAGTATCTGGTAATTGCAGCATCTTACCGGATGTAGTACTAGCTTCAGTACTTTAATGATTCTACTGACGTCACAATTAATGATGCTTTGTATATCAGGATAATATTTCGATCAGTTATGAATTGACACGGATAAGCATATAGCAATGAAATCAGCTTATGCAAACAATAAATATTTATAAAAGTATATATATATCTTACATCCAACATTAAAATATTTTTGATTGTTGATCATATAAAGCTGCGAATATTCTATTCTATAATTTTTGACATATACTGATACTTCCTCGCTCTCTGCCCCTGTTAACATACCAGTAAATATTGTTTTTCTTCTTTGTTATCTTTTTACATCTCATACCCTTTGTTAACTTTTATGGGTTCTGATTGTATCTACTTTTGATTCAACTGGTATCTATCAACATATCATATATTCTACAAACAAAAACTGTAACGCTACAATATATACACAAATAAATAATTCTTTCAGTAAATTTATAGATGACTGGAAACTAGTTCTAGGAACAGGCACGAAAATATCTCCCTTCAAACTCCAGTCAAGATTCCTATAAATTTGAAATACTCCGGCTTTTTTTTAGAGAGTGATATATCTTATCTTAGAGACTAAAGTTTTGCTAAAGCTTGTCTCCTGAAAAGTTGAATAATTCAAAGGATTTATTTCTTATTGTATTATACAGATGAACAAGGCGCCTATTTATAGACAACTGTACACAGATTTTACACATTGCAGACTATCAAAAAATAGAGTCCTAAATATAGAAAAGAAATCAAGACTAATTCTATACTAATTACAAATCTGTCAAATAGGTAAAGATGAAATGTTCTCCAACGGCCTAGAGAAGATTGTGCATGCCTTCTGGATTTGTGCAGATTGTATCTTGTGCAGATTTCCAAGGAATGATTTTAATCTTTTACACTCCCCCTCAAGTTGGGTTCGTAGATATTAAAAGAACCTAAATTGGATAAAATATTTTGGAACTGAACATTGGTTAATGATTTGGTAAATATATCAGCTAGTTGGTTTTGGCTGGGAATGTATGGAGTTTCGATTTCCTTTGATTTTATTTTCTCACGTATATAGTGGCAATCTATTTCGATATATTTAGTTCTTTCATGGAAAACTGGATTGTATGCAATGTATCTTGCAGCTTGATTATCACAAAACATGGGAATGAGATAATTGCATTCTATGCCCAAATCTTGCATTAGTTGTTTCAACCAGATCACTTCACTCGTAGTCGCTGCCATAACTCGGTATTCAGCTTCAGCGCTAGATCACGCTACAACTGATTGTTTTTTGCTTCTCCAAGTTACTAGATTTCCTCCAACGAACGTGCAGTAACCAGTAGTGGATTTTCGATCACTACTGCCCGCCCAATCAGTATCGGAGTATGCGATGATATTGACATGCTTGTTCTTTTGCATTCGCACTCCTCTTCCTGGACTTCCCTTGAGATATCTCAAAATCTGTACTACTGCATCCATATGAGTTGTCTTTGGTGCATGCATGAATTGACTCACTACATTAACTGCAAATGTTATGTCAGGACGAGTAACAGTCAAGTAAATTAATTTTCCTACTAACCTCTGAAATTGGCTTATATCTGTTAAAGGTTCACCGTCATTAGGTCCTAGCTTGATATTTGGTTCAATTGGGGTATTTATTGGCTTACATCCTAATTTCCCTGTTTCTTGTAATAAGTCCAACGCATATTTTCTTTGAGATAAAAATAAGCCTTGTTTGGAGTAAGCAATCTCTATGCCTAAAAAATACTTTAATTTTCCAAGGTCTTTGATGTCAAATTTTTTTTGTAGATACTGCTTGACATCACAAATTTTGTTAATATCACTCCCTGTAATAATAATATCATCAACATAAATTAAGACAATAATGGTAGAATTAATATCGTGTTCAACAAACATTGAGTGATCACCATTACTTACCTTAAAACCGAATTGTATCAAGGTATAACTTAGTTTTGCATACCAAGCTCTTGGAGACTGTTTTAGACCATATATTGATTTGTTTAGTTTGCATGCTAAAGTTTTATCATGTTCATGGGAATGTCCTGGTGGTAAATTCATATAAACTTCTTCCTCAAGCGTCACTTGAAGGAAGGTATTTTTTACATTCATTTGATATAAATCCCAGTCAAGATTAATAGCAACAGATAATAAGACTCTAACTGTGTTCATTTTGGCAACCGGTGCAAATGTCTTTTTATAGTCAATACCATAAATTTGGGTGTAACCTTTGACAACTAACCTGGCTTTATATCTTTCTATTATGCCATCACTATTATATTTGATCTTATATATCCATCTACACCCTACTGGTTTTTTATTTTGAGGTAATTTCACAATATTCCAAGTATTATTTTTCTTTAGTGCTTCTAGTTCCTCCTGCATAGCCTGTTGCCATATTAGGTTTTTGATGGCTTCTGAAAACGTTTGTGGTTCTACCTCTTTAGATACCATACTAATAAAAATTTTATATTTTGGAGTAATATTGTCATAAGTCAAATAATTTTGTATAGGGTATTTAGAACTACAGTGTGTAACAAAATCTTACAATTTGACAGATGGTTTGAATTGTCTCACTGACCTGCGAAGTGGCATTGGTTCATTACTTACTATTTGATTTGTGTCACCTGTGGCTTCAATAATTGTATGAGGTGGGTTGTCTTCATTGCCAAGAAGGCTTTGACTTTGACTCTGTCCATCTTCTTCTTCAATATTTGATTGAGTTCCAGTATCTTCGGATGACATTGGACTTGTGTGGAGTGAGTTTTGACTTCGATTAATTGAAAAATCTCCAATGATGCCATCTTCAATATTTAAATTTTGACCTTGGTTTGAAGTCTCTTGCTCCCCCTAAATCAAATTCTCAAAGAAATATTGAGTTTCTACAAATTTAACATTCCGAGAGATATATATTTTGTTAGAATTTGGATCAAGACATTTATAACCCTTTTTTTTAGTGGAATAGCCAATAAATACAAATTTTATAGCTCTAGAATCTAGCTTATCACGATGAATATCCTGATTGTAGACAAAAAAACGTGCACCCAAAGATTCGTAGATGGTTGAAACTACTTTTTTTGACTGTTTAGGACTTCTAAGGGCGATTTGTATTCGAGAACAACACTTGGTAGTCTATTTATTAAGTATGTTGCCGTAAGAATGGCATCGGACCAGAAATGTTTCGGAATTTTTGATTGAAACATAAGGGAACGGGTCACTTCTAAAATATGTCGGTTTTTTCATTCAGCAATACCATTTTATTCTGGTATTCCGACACAAGTTGTTTGATGAATAATTTCCATTTTATTTAGAAAATCATGAAAATTATTATTAATATACTCGGTGCTATTATCAGTTCTAAGAACACGAATTTGAGTGTTGTATTGAGTTGAAACAAGCTTTGTAAAATCTTTATAGATAGAAAAAACTTTTGTTTTTGAGTTTAAAAGATATAGCCATGTGGCTCTAGAAAAATCATCAATAAACGTTACAAAATATTTAAAATTATCATAAGATTCCATTGGAGCTGGGCCCCACACATCAGAATGTATAAGTTGAAAAGGCTTATCAGATTTTTTATTTGACAAAGAAAACAGTTATTTAGTTTGTTTTGCAAAATTACACACCTCACAACAACTAGAGTTCAAATTAATCAAATTTATAGTTTTACTTAAAACTCTATCAGAAGGGTGACCCATACGACAGTGCCACAAATTATTCAAACTTTCTTTTGTAGAATTAAAAGCACACTTTTGTTGTTTAACAATATAAAGGCCCCTTTCGAGAGAACCTTCACCAATCGTCCTCCCACTCACTCTGTCCTGAAAAATCACAGATGAGGGTGAAAAAATAACATTGCAATTTAACTCACTCGTTATTTTCCCAACTGAGAGTAAATTGGAAGGAAATCTAGGAATATAGAGGACATTTTGAATGGATTTGTCAAACAAATTTATTTGTCCTGTTCCTAATATTGGGTTAGTCGAACCATCAACCAAATAAACATTTTGTGCAATTTTTAATGTAGTTAGATTGCTTAAATTTGTTGTACAGTTGACCATATGATCTGTGGCTCCTGAGTCCACGATCCATTCATTGTTTGTATTAGTTTTATCCAAATGTGCAGTTAAGCTCTTCGGGAGAGAGGAGTTATTTTTCTGACCCTTTTCAGGTATCGATGGCCTTTGACTACCAAACTTTAATTCAAAATCTGTGAGATTGAGATTACCTGCCCCTTTACCTGTTGCAGGAGCGGCTTTCCCTTCTTCAGCCGGTGCAACTGGGTTGCCGGTGCCACTGATTTGTTGCAGCAGCTGGCTCAGTTGCGCGAGAGTGAAACTTGGTGGTTCTGAGGCAACGCTGGTCACAGTGGTATGCGCACTCAACTGATGTCCTCCGCCACTACTCGTCTTGTCTCGATTGTCTCGACGCGGTTTCAGATGGGGATAGACCACCCAACACCGGTCTCAACTGTGACCATCTTTGACACAATGGTCACAATAAGCGGCTGGTCTGTTGCCCCGACCTCTGCCTCTACCATGATTACTGGTATGAGTCCTTCCACCTTGATTTCTTTCTGCTGCTAACACAGATTTCTCAACGGTGTTGTCAGTGAATTGATTTTTCAGATTCATAACAGTTTTTCTGGTTTCCTCTCTTTGAAGTAGGGAAACAATATTTGAGATTGTGGGAAACTCGGTGGAATAGAGAATTTGACTACGAACTTGTTCATAGACAGAGTTCAGTGCATTTAGAAGGAGGTAAACATGATCATTTTCATATCGATGATGGAGTGTCTGAAGGTCTGCAGTAATTGCCTCATACATGTTTAGTTCATCTAATTTACTCTTGATTGAACCATACAACTAAGTAATAGTCTGGGAACCTTGTTTAGTTTGGTATAATTCTCGTTTGAGTTGAAAAATACGATCAAAGTTATTCTCCTGCCCAAACATGTCCTTGACTGATTTCCATAAGTCAAAGACAGATTTGGAGTTGAAAAACAATCTAGAGATTGGTGGTTCCATAGAGTTTAAAACCCAAAGTCTAACAAGTTTGTCAATAGCAATCCATTGGTTATATTGTGGATCTGTCTCAAGTGGACTGTTGTCATTGTCAGTTACATGATTCAACAAGGATTTTGCACCTAGAGCCAATAATACTGCTTCAGACCAAGACAAGAAATTGTTACCATTTAGTGGTTCTGCTGTCAGTTTTAATGCTGGATTTGCATCATAGTATGCAGGTGGGGTTACAGCTTGATTTTGCTTGTCACCTTTTTGCTTGATTTTGGCTTGTTCTCCTTCCTGGCCAGTTGACATTGCTTGCCGGCTACTTGAATCAGGAAGGACTTCAGAGTTTGTGTTACATGTATTTTTCCTGCTCTGATACCATGAAAAGTTGAATAATTGAAAGGATTTATTTCTTATTGTATTATACAGATGAACAAGGCGCCTATTTATAGGCAATTGTTCACAGATTTTACACATAACAGACTATCCAAAAATAGAGTCCTAAATATAGAAAAGAAATCAAGGCTAATTCTATACTAATTACAAATCTGACAAATAGGTAAAGATGGAATGTTCTCCAATGGCCAAGAGAAGATTGTACATGCCTTCTGGATTTATACAGATTGTATCTTGTACAGATTTTCAAGGAATGATTTTAATCTTTTACATCTCCTCCTTGGAAAAAGAGGAAAAAAAGGAGAACAAGGCACCTATATCTGACTGATGTCACCTTCTTGGCATATGCTGACTTATATTATGTCATTAGTCGAATTTTTTTTGCCATTTTCCCGTCTCTACGTGAATAAAACACACTGCAAAAATTTTTCCTTGGAGCATCCACAAATATATGGAAAAATAACAACTACTATTACCAAGGATTATCAAGTGCAATAGGCCTTTTAATCAAGAATCTGAACCTTATCAGTCCTGGTTTTTTTCCAAGCATTTTTGTACTTGCTTTACTTGTTACGTACAAAAACTTATAGTACAATGGCCTAATGCTTTTGAATGGCTTCTTGTTGCTTTTACTTTTATCTATCACCAAATCTATAGTAGTATACAAAAATATTTGACAAAATCTGTAATTTAGAATGCTACGTTGATCTTTTTATAGTAACGTCTGATATATACTTTAAACGATTCTGATCTAATAAAAAAGTCTATCTGTAGCGCCGATAAATTTGCAGTGAGAAAAAAATAGAAATACTCTTACATCTCCACTCACGCCTCTCCAATTTAACATTTTCCCCCTCAATCCAAAGATTCCTTCCATGTTGCCGCCTCACTGCCCATCTCTGCTCTCAACTATAGACTCGACTCAATCATCTCTTCAGCAGACAACGTCTTCTCTCCAACTCTCTTCTTTACTCGAAGTCACTGGCAATGGGATGGAGATTTGGAGAGGGGCAGTTTGTTGCCTCCACGCATCAAACATCAACTGGGCCTTTTGAGGTTTATCTCAGATTCTTTAGTTCCTTTCCTGTAATTTTTTTTGTGACATATAGGTTGATTTCCTTAATTTTTTTTTTGTTATGTATTGAAGAGGAAAATAAAGAAATTAAAATGAATGAAATATGATTTTCCTTTGTTCACATGAGGAAATTGATTTACGCTTATGTCTTTTGATTTTCAGTCGCATCATGAAATGGAAAAGGAAAAATTAAGAATATTATATTGATATGTTGGGGAATAAAAAACAATCGAAAATATTTACGTTCTTTCTATTGGAGGAGGAGTTCTACAAAGCACATTATATGTTCTTAATGAAGAAGAAATGTCCCTGCTCCTTTCTAGAAAATAACATGGTTTATATTCAGTTTTATTTTCTATTTTTTTCCTATAAAATTTGTATTTTCTTTTATCCATAGTTTATATCGGACTGTAATTATTTACTTCACTACACATTTGCCCTATTAATTTTTATTCTCCAAAGCAAAATATATTGTTTCTTAATTTTTTGTAATGGCATCAGTAAATGATAGTTATCTTTTTCCATACAATAGGAGACTCAAGAATGTAGGTTCCATATTATTTGGTATGTGTTTTAATGAAAATGCATGAGCCTCATAGAACAATTAAGCTTAATGTTCCAGATCACACTTTACTCTGGCTGTCAATTAAATATGTAATTATGGGATTGTCAAGGAACATAATAAGATGCGATGGAAACAATATAGATCCAGAGTCTAGACAAACATTTGTCATTGTTGAGCTTTAAATAGATGAGGTGTAAAAGACACAAGCATTCCGCCGGTCCAATTTTGAGAGAGTTGTTCCTTCAAAATAGTTTTTAGGCTTTACAAACCTCATTAGGTTAGAGATTGCATGTTTGTTCTTCAAAAGGTAATTATTTTCATACCTCAATTGTGTTTAGTACAATATTGATTCGTAGTTAAGTTATAAAATCATCTGCTAGCTGCTACCAATGGTTACTTTTCATATCTGTAATGCTATCGACCGTATTAATTATAGTTATTTTTGTTGGTGTATATCAGTATCATTATCATTATTATGTGATATTGGGGGGTTCTAATGCAATCTTTATAGAAAAAGGTTGGGAAAGTTATTAGGAAATAGAATGAGTGGACTCACTTTGCAGAAAAATTACTTCTCAGAAACTCCAATGTTATAAACAATAATGATTGGGCTAATTTTTCTAAAGTAAAGCATAGTAAAATGCAGGATAAAAATAATTTAGTTTACATATTCCTCATTTTTCCTAATTGATTGCACAACATTTCAAAATCAAGGTTTAATTTACTTTTCTCTAAACTTTGCAATTGATGTGATTTTTCTTTAAAGACGGATTACTTCGAGAAAAGCTAAGATATATTTTAAAACTCGATCATCAAGTATAGACTATTTGCAAAAAAAATGTTGTTGTTTTTGTCTGCTTCCAATGAAAGGTTTAATTTTGCTTCTTTGTTTACTTTGGATATGGTTGTAAATTTCCATTTATACTGATTATTAGGCCAAAAATTCGGTGGCAATTATAGCTTATTAAACACATTTTGCTAATAAACAATTAAATTTCTAGTATGTACAACTGTTGATTCTAAGTGTAATTCTACCTCCATATTGATGTTTTAGTTCTCAATTTGGAATATTAGTTATCAAATTTGGGGAGGTTAATTTAGATGACAAATTCTTCAATTTGTTTGTTCCATCAGAATTTTAATCTGCATTACCCTTGCATAACATTAATGGAAATTAGTAATCCATCCTTTTGCTGTTTAATTATTATTTTTGCATAATTGAACTTATTGTTTTGTTTACATTTGAAAAATGTTTTAGTATCAATTTGCTTTGAAAAGTTGTAATTTCACCGAATAATGATATATCTTATTATAATTTTAAATGAATACTTTCGAATTTATATACTGTTGAAATTTTAAGCACACAATTCTGCTATGGTTGTTAATTTACTGTAAGAAAAAAAATTTACAGTTTATATTTTTTTTTAACAAACAAAAAGTACTTTTGTTCTTCACTCACATTGGAATGCCATATGTTGCTTTTTCTTTCCTGCTCAGCGCAAAAAGTTTGCCGCCAGTGGTGCAACTGGGATTGCATGTGGATGACCTGCTTCTGATTGGTTGTAAATAAAGGTTTTGGTGCAACATGAAACTCAAATTAAATTAAGAACATTAAAGGACTCAAGGCCCCAAGATTAAAAAGGCTGCACACGCCAACAGCCCTAAGCAAAGAAGTTGGATGGTCTTCGTCTTCTATTTGAGAGAGTAGAGCCCGCCCTCTACGGGACCAAGATTAGCCTGGATTTGATAAGAGACTTAGACTACCTGACGCGCTTCAACGAGGTGAGCAGAGAAGTGTGCTTTTAGCTTGAAGGTGCACCCTTCCATGTCAACTTACGTGCTTGATAAATGGTGGTATGTCCTTGTTTGCCTGACTTCTTTCTGGAATGGAATTACTGCTTTCCCCAGAAAAGAGAGATCTTGTGATGCTGATTTTGGGCTGGTTGTCACTCCAAGAGAAAACTGAATCGTGTCTGGAGACAGAAAATTGAAATATGTCTCTACTATATATATATATATATATATAAATAAGCTAGCGTGACTTTAAACTCATCAAAAAAATTGGTGAGGTTTTAATATGAAAAATTTATTGTGCTATCTGAATTTATCATTTAAAACCGTTTCGATGATTTTTTTTAAATTAAATTCATCAATCACTTTGATAAATTTAATTTCACGTTAGCTTTACTCTATATTCTCTATTCACGGACACGTAAATTTATTAATAGCTACATATTTTTTAAAACAAACATTTATAATATATTGGTATTATAATTATCAGATTTTTATCAAATTATAAACACAATTGAGAATTTAACTAACCCTGTGCATACACGGGTGGGTTCCATGCTAGTTTAATTTAATTCTAGTTTACAACTGACAACCAGATAAGGTAAACCAAATACTTCAGAGGTTGAATTACATCTAATTTTAATCAATCTGGTAAAAAAATAGAAATAAATAAATATCAGACGTACCATGTCCCAGAGCCCTGTATCAGGCTACTTCAAAACAAAAAAATGATAGCAACTTTGTCCCTTGAAACAGAGAATCATCTGCCTTCGTTCGAGATTAATTGAGAGAACACATTACTATTTGTTATATCTGATCGGCTCTCACCAGAAGTTCCAGTCCCATGGCTCACCACACTTGAAGGCATTCTTCTGACAAATGGGACTGCCGAGAAGTGTGCCTCAGAGGTCCCGCTATCCTCGAAAGGCTCGCGCCTCACATCCGTCTCCTGAAGCTGTAAGCAATACTCCAAATTCCATAAAACATCTCCAACTGCTGGTCGATCGATCCCATAATCTTGTAAACACTTCTCAGCTATATCCCAGAACTTGTGAAGCGATTTCTCGTTTATCTCTCCAACAAGCCTTGGGTCAATAATTTTTTCCAGTCGGCCTTGCCTTTGCAACGTCAGTGCCCATTCAGTAAGGTTAATTTCCTCGCCAGGCAGGGACTGATCTATCACGGGACGTGCACAGAGCACCTCCAAGAGTGTCACACCAAAAGAATAGACATCGGACTTGTCAGTCAGCTTTTGGGTCTTGAAGTATTCCGGGTCAAGGTACCCGAATGTACCTTTGACGGCAGTGCTGACGTGCGTCTCGCCTACCGAGGCACCCAGTTTCGACAGACCAAAATCTGACACCTTTGCCGCAAAACCTTCTCCTAGGAGGATGTTTGTGGATTTTACATCTCGATGTATGATGGTTTGGGAGTAGCCCGTATGGAGGTAGTGCAAGCCTCTGGCTGCTTCAATGCAAATCTCTAGCCTTTGCTTCCATGATAGGGATGGCAATTGGTGGCCGTATAAATAATTTCTTAATGGCCCCTTCTCCATGTATTCGTACACGAGAATCATCTCCGAGCGCTCATCACAATATCCTACTAGTGATACGAGGTGACGGTGACGAATCTGAGATAGAACTTCAACCTCAGTCTGGAATTCAGGAAGACCTTGTTGCGATCGGGACGAGGCCCGTTTCACCGCAACTTCAGTCCCGTTGCTTAATACACCCTTGTAGACCTTTCCAAACCCGCCTACTCCAATTATGTTCTTTTCGTCAAAATTGTTTGTGGCCAGTTTAATTTGAGCTAAGGAGACGAGCAATCCCAAATCAACTCTAGGCGACGCACCAATGGTTGTTGTCCCACCTGATATGCTGGAAGTATCAAAATTGATACCTCCTGTCATAGGAGACCATATTAGCGGGGCCTCCTTCACATCTGGCTTAGGCTTTTGGCGTCGTTTCTTAGATGAAGGAACCGCAACACAAGAAACAATTAAGGCTATGAGAATGACACCGCCAATTGAGACTCCCAGAATAAGAGCAAGAGGAACGTTTTTACTGTTGGCTGGAGAATGGGCACTGTTTACTTTCATAATCTCCAAACCGTTAAGAAAAGCACCAGTAATGTTACTATCCTTCCTATCCAGGCTAATGCTCACAGTTATGTTTTGTGCACTTGTAACATTTGCAATAAAATCAATATAGAATGGCTCCAATGCATAGGTTGTATATTTAGACACTTTCAGGTTATTTGCAAGCGCCAAATGATCCATGATATAAACTGTAAAATAAAGCCCTGAATCCAGTCTATTGGTGTTTGATAAAATATCACAGAAATGTAATCGGATAAGATACTCGTTCCCTGAGCTGACATCAAAGCTCCATGTGATGTTGACATTAAAACCAGGATCGGAGTTGATCTGTTCAGTAGAGGGGTATATTATCCGTGCCGTGTTATAAACCGTCTCAGGGGCTATCTCTTCTGAGCTCCCTTGTGAAGGAACAAAGTTTAGTCCTGCAGACGTATTATGATTCTGAGAGACAGCAGCATTTTTGATGTAAGGGTCGTCCGTAAACCAAGTTCGCCATAGCGTATCATTGTGCGGGGTGATCAATGGGCCCGGCATGTTAACCCGGTACATTGTTTCCAGTATCTGCTTTGCTAAGTCCACATTTATTGTGGCATCGCTGATGCCGATTGAATTTTGCGTCGGGCTACTAAGCAACTCTTGTGGAGCAGTGAAGGCTTCTATAGCACTTACAAAAGCAAGTGAGTTACTCTCAGGAAGGAACTCCACTTCCAAGTTGCTAGTATATGTCCAGAGAAAGAACTCCTTGATGGTGGGTGTAGCGGTGTCAGAGACAGTGAAATGATCAAGCAATATGTAGTTGCTCAGAGCTTTTACACTGAACTTGGCAGTTGACAAGTTATAGGATTGAGCTGAAAATTGAGCCGAAAAGGGCAAAAAGTGAAGGCGGAGAACGTTAGAAGAATTTGCTTCCATAATAAAACTGTACTTGAAATTGGTGGAAGATACGCGAGCAGTGGAATAGAGAGAGCCTGTGGATGAATTGTTTGGATTTGAAAGAGACAAACTGTTTTTCCCTGATAGAACGGTCGAATCGTCGGCTTCGAAAGTGCGAGTAGGGTAGTCCTTGGAGAGAGTATTGGAGGTCGAAGCACCACAATCTATGAAGTAGGAGACGTTTGGTGTGAAAGAGGTTGCAAAAGAGAGAGTTGAGAGCAGAAGGGAAAGGAGGAGAGGTGTTCGACGAAGTGACTCCATTGAAGATAACTTGGTAAAGGTTGTGTCCTCTTGTGAGAAATAAGGAGCAAAGGAGGAAGAAGGTAGATAGGGGAGAGCAGCTAGTGGTGCGCAAAAGAGTGGACGATGATATGATATGCTCTGTTTTTTGCTCTGTCTTTTTTAGTGGGAAAATTCCCTCAGATAGGGACATGTTTGTTTCTGTATTGACTCGGAAGGTGGAGTATTGACTTGGGCATAGACTTGGGAAAAAGACACTAGAGGTCTTGAAAGGATATGATTTATTTATGGTTGTGTCCACTTGAATTTTTGAAATATTTGATGTTTAACGACTATTCTACATGTGATTCTGAATTCTTTGTGTCTATATTTCTGAAACCTTGTTTATAAAGAGTCACTGCAACGTGGGTCCTGAAAATCTTCAAAGCATGAAATTGAGCCCTCTCAAATGTTAAAAGTTAAAAAACTCGCTACATGGAACAGAGGATTCTGTTTTAAAGATGATAGTTGGTGCAAGATATACATCCTGGAGTAATGGCATAGAAGAAGTCACTGGCGAGTTAGATTTTATATAATATAAAATGTAGCTATTATAGTTGTCCATTGTATCATATGAGAATTGTAGTACCGGTCTAATAATTGACATAGGTGGAAAGAAAATATCGAGATAAAAAGATAGATCTATGAAAATAAAATTTTTATTGCAAAAATATATCGGTTAGTATATTAATAAAAATACATGATATATATATATATATTACCATCAAAATATGGCGTGTGTATTTGAATGCTCTATGTTTGATATATTACGTGTGTATTTTTATAAATATAGTATTAGACGATAAATATATTGGATACGGTACGATACGATATGTTTAAATATCTAACTAACATGTGACATATCTAACCGATCTTTCCCCTGGTCACATGGCGCTTTCTAAATGGTCTCTAGGGATATTTTTTTCTTTCCAAAATGGCGAAGCGGGAGAGGCCAATGTTCTTTCTCTCAATGTCGAAAAATGAAAAAATCCTTTCTTTTTCCAAGTTCAAGTTTTTTTTTTCAATTTAAAATTTTTAAACTATTTTTAGAATTGTTATTAGTCGTTACAAGCATATCTAAAAAAATATATATTTTTATAAAAAAATTTCCTCTATTCTGTGGAATTGTTCTTATATTTTTGTTTTGATTTTTCATGTTTTTTCCTCAATTTTTGAACATTATTAACAATCAAAATTTGAAATTAAAAAAAGTTGAAAACAAATCTAAACACGTATAGACACATGAAGACACAATATGTTGGGACATACAGTGTCATTCGTAATACTCTTGTAAAAATATAAGATATAATATGTTGTGTATTAATTTTTATATGTATCTATACGATACGATACGTATAGATAAAGATAAGACACGACATGTTTATATATTTCTATTACTGGTAATAAGGAAACCTACAGTACAGCTAATATGATAATTTGTGGTCAACTTTTGTTGAGACTCTGTATACCAGTAAAACAAAGTTTCTGTTGACTTGTGGATTGGAGTGAAGAATTTGTGAAAGGTTTCAATGCTTCATTTTCATGGCAAATCCCAAAAAGCATCTTTGTTTCTTAACTATGAGCCATGGGGCTCTGAATTGCTTCGAATTTTCCAGGCTAAATGGAATCCAAATAGCATCTTTCGTTTTTGTTACTTACTGATTGAAATTAAATTGAGAATTGTATCTCCTAACTGTATATCGTATCTATATTTTAGAGGTATTCATATTTTAATCTGAAAATATTTATATATAATTTCAAATTTATTTATATTCTACATTATTAGAATTAAAAGTTTTATAAACTACACTATTATTTAGGCTATAAAGTTTCTGAATTAAAATTTTCTCTAATCATTCTATATTAGCTATAATTACTTATAGATATAGATAAAAAAAATATTTATTTAGTATAAATTTTTGGTGTGTAGATAAATGATGCAAAATATAAGAGGTAAAAATAATTTTTTATATTAATTAATTAATAGAGAAGTGTTTTTTTTCTTTGTTTCTTTTTTTTTGAAAGTGACTGGTTCCAAGAAATCAGAACAAACATCGGGAATAATCCCAACATGGTTGCCACACCTATAATTAAATAAGAAAATATGAAAACATTTAAAAGAGCTGGTCTTTGTGGGCTTGTATAGCAAGAAAATTTGTACTGGCCTATCTATTTAATTGTAAAGCCTCAATTGCACATCATCAGGATACAAGCCGAAATTAATTGCATTTACACCCAAAATGTTTGGTTATTTGTAAGAGACTGGTTTAGTGTAAAGCCTCAATTGCACCTTACACAAGCCCAGAAAAACAACAACCAACAGTCGCATGTACCACCAAAAAGTATCTGGTAATTGCAGCATCTTACCGGATGTAGTACTAGCTTCAGTACTTTAATGATTCTACTGACGTCACAATTAATGATGCTTTGTATATCAGGATAATATTTCGATCAGTTATGAATTGACACGGATAAGCATATAGCAATGAAATCAGCTTATGCAAACAATAAATATTTATAAAAGTATATATATATCTTACATCCAACATTAAAATATTTTTGATTGTTGATCATATAAAGCTGCGAATATTCTATTCTATAATTTTTGACATATACTGATACTTCCTCGCTCTCTGCCCCTGTTAACATACCAGTAAATATTGTTTTTCTTCTTTGTTATCTTTTTACATCTCATACCCTTTGTTAACTTTTATGGGTTCTGATTGTATCTACTTTTGATTCAACTGGTATCTATCAACATATCATATATTCTACAAACAAAAACTGTAACGCTACAATATATACACAAATAAATAATTCTTTCAGTAAATTTATAGATGACTGGAAACTAGTTCTAGGAACAGGCACGAAAATATCTCCCTTCAAACTCCAGTCAAGATTCCTATAAATTTGAAATACTCCGGCTTTTTTTTAGAGAGTGATATATCTTATCTTAGAGACTAAAGTTTTGCTAAAGCTTGTCTCCTGAAAAGTTGAATAATTCAAAGGATTTATTTCTTATTGTATTATACAGATGAACAAGGCGCCTATTTATAGACAACTGTACACAGATTTTACACATTGCAGACTATCAAAAAATAGAGTCCTAAATATAGAAAAGAAATCAAGACTAATTCTATACTAATTACAAATCTGTCAAATAGGTAAAGATGAAATGTTCTCCAACGGCCTAGAGAAGATTGTGCATGCCTTCTGGATTTGTGCAGATTGTATCTTGTGCAGATTTCCAAGGAATGATTTTAATCTTTTACACTCCCCCTCAAGTTGGGTTCGTAGATATTAAAAGAACCTAAATTGGATAAAATATTTTGGAACTGAACATTGGTTAATGATTTGGTAAATATATCAGCTAGTTGGTTTTGGCTGGGAATGTATGGAGTTTCGATTTCCTTTGATTTTATTTTCTCACGTATATAGTGGCAATCTATTTCGATATATTTAGTTCTTTCATGGAAAACTGGATTGTATGCAATGTATCTTGCAGCTTGATTATCACAAAACATGGGAATGAGATAATTGCATTCTATGCCCAAATCTTGCATTAGTTGTTTCAACCAGATCACTTCACTCGTAGTCGCTGCCATAACTCGGTATTCAGCTTCAGCGCTAGATCACGCTACAACTGATTGTTTTTTGCTTCTCCAAGTTACTAGATTTCCTCCAACGAACGTGCAGTAACCAGTAGTGGATTTTCGATCACTACTGCCCGCCCAATCAGTATCGGAGTATGCGATGATATTGACATGCTTGTTCTTTTGCATTCGCACTCCTCTTCCTGGACTTCCCTTGAGATATCTCAAAATCTGTACTACTGCATCCATATGAGTTGTCTTTGGTGCATGCATGAATTGACTCACTACATTAACTGCAAATGTTATGTCAGGACGAGTAACAGTCAAGTAAATTAATTTTCCTACTAACCTCTGAAATTGGCTTATATCTGTTAAAGGTTCACCGTCATTAGGTCCTAGCTTGATATTTGGTTCAATTGGGGTATTTATTGGCTTACATCCTAATTTCCCTGTTTCTTGTAATAAGTCCAACGCATATTTTCTTTGAGATAAAAATAAGCCTTGTTTGGAGTAAGCAATCTCTATGCCTAAAAAATACTTTAATTTTCCAAGGTCTTTGATGTCAAATTTTTTTTGTAGATACTGCTTGACATCACAAATTTTGTTAATATCACTCCCTGTAATAATAATATCATCAACATAAATTAAGACAATAATGGTAGAATTAATATCGTGTTCAACAAACATTGAGTGATCACCATTACTTACCTTAAAACCGAATTGTATCAAGGTATAACTTAGTTTTGCATACCAAGCTCTTGGAGACTGTTTTAGACCATATATTGATTTGTTTAGTTTGCATGCTAAAGTTTTATCATGTTCATGGGAATGTCCTGGTGGTAAATTCATATAAACTTCTTCCTCAAGCGTCACTTGAAGGAAGGTATTTTTTACATTCATTTGATATAAATCCCAGTCAAGATTAATAGCAACAGATAATAAGACTCTAACTGTGTTCATTTTGGCAACCGGTGCAAATGTCTTTTTATAGTCAATACCATAAATTTGGGTGTAACCTTTGACAACTAACCTGGCTTTATATCTTTCTATTATGCCATCACTATTATATTTGATCTTATATATCCATCTACACCCTACTGGTTTTTTATTTTGAGGTAATTTCACAATATTCCAAGTATTATTTTTCTTTAGTGCTTCTAGTTCCTCCTGCATAGCCTGTTGCCATATTAGGTTTTTGATGGCTTCTGAAAACGTTTGTGGTTCTACCTCTTTAGATACCATACTAATAAAAATTTTATATTTTGGAGTAATATTGTCATAAGTCAAATAATTTTGTATAGGGTATTTAGAACTACAGTGTGTAACAAAATCTTACAATTTGACAGATGGTTTGAATTGTCTCACTGACCTGCGAAGTGGCATTGGTTCATTACTTACTATTTGATTTGTGTCACCTGTGGCTTCAATAATTGTATGAGGTGGGTTGTCTTCATTGCCAAGAAGGCTTTGACTTTGACTCTGTCCATCTTCTTCTTCAATATTTGATTGAGTTCCAGTATCTTCGGATGACATTGGACTTGTGTGGAGTGAGTTTTGACTTCGATTAATTGAAAAATCTCCAATGATGCCATCTTCAATATTTAAATTTTGACCTTGGTTTGAAGTCTCTTGCTCCCCCTAAATCAAATTCTCAAAGAAATATTGAGTTTCTACAAATTTAACATTCCGAGAGATATATATTTTGTTAGAATTTGGATCAAGACATTTATAACCCTTTTTTTTAGTGGAATAGCCAATAAATACAAATTTTATAGCTCTAGAATCTAGCTTATCACGATGAATATCCTGATTGTAGACAAAAAAACGTGCACCCAAAGATTCGTAGATGGTTGAAACTACTTTTTTTGACTGTTTAGGACTTCTAAGGGCGATTTGTATTCGAGAACAACATTTGGTAGTCTATTTATTAAGTATGTTGCCGTAAGAATGGCATCGGACCAGAAATGTTTCGGAATTTTTGATTGAAACATAAGGGAACGGGTCACTTCTAAAATATGTCGGTTTTTTCATTCAGCAATACCATTTTATTCTGGTATTCCGACACAAGTTGTTTGATGAATAATTTCCATTTTATTTAGAAAATCATGAAAATTATTATTAATATACTCGGTGCTATTATCAGTTCTAAGAACACGAATTTGAGTGTTGTATTGAGTTGAAACAAGCTTTGTAAAATCTTTATAGATAGAAAAAACTTTTGTTTTTGAGTTTAAAAGATATAGCCATGTGGCTCTAGAAAAATCATCAATAAACGTTACAAAATATTTAAAATTATCATAAGATTCCATTGGAGCTGGGCCCCACACATCAGAATGTATAAGTTGAAAAGGCTTATCAGATTTTTTATTTGACAAAGAAAACAGTTATTTAGTTTGTTTTGCAAAATTACACACCTCACAACAACTAGAGTTCAAATTAATCAAATTTATAGTTTTACTTAAAACTCTATCAGAAGGGTGACCCATACGACAGTGCCACAAATTATTCAAACTTTCTTTTGTAGAATTAAAAGCACACTTTTGTTGTTTAACAATATAAAGGCCCCTTTCGAGAGAACCTTCACCAATCGTCCTCCCACTCACTCTGTCCTGAAAAATCACAGATGAGGGTGAAAAAATAACATTGCAATTTAACTCACTCGTTATTTTCCCAACTGAGAGTAAATTGGAAGGAAATCTAGGAATATAGAGGACATTTTGAATGGATTTGTCAAACAAATTTATTTGTCCTGTTCCTAATATTGGGTTAGTCGAACCATCAACCAAATAAACATTTTGTGCAATTTTTAATGTAGTTAGATTGCTTAAATTTGTTGTACAGTTGACCATATGATCTGTGGCTCCTGAGTCCACGATCCATTCATTGTTTGTATTAGTTTTATCCAAATGTGCAGTTAAGCTCTTCGGGAGAGAGGAGTTATTTTTCTGACCCTTTTCAGGTATCGATGGCCTTTGACTACCAAACTTTAATTCAAAATCTGTGAGATTGAGATTACCTGCCCCTTTACCTGTTGCAGGAGCGGCTTTCCCTTCTTCAGCCGGTGCAACTGGGTTGCCGGTGCCACTGATTTGTTGCAGCAGCTGGCTCAGTTGCGCGAGAGTGAAACTTGGTGGTTCTGAGGCAACGCTGGTCACAGTGGTATGCGCACTCAACTGATGTCCTCCGCCACTACTCGTCTTGTCTCGATTGTCTCGACGCGGTTTCAGATGGGGATAGACCACCCAACACCGGTCTCAACTGTGACCATCTTTGACACAATGGTCACAATAAGCGGCTGGTCTGTTGCCCCGACCTCTGCCTCTACCATGATTACTGGTATGAGTCCTTCCACCTTGATTTCTTTCTGCTGCTAACACAGATTTCTCAACGGTGTTGTCAGTGAATTGATTTTTCAGATTCATAACAGTTTTTCTGGTTTCCTCTCTTTGAAGTAGGGAAACAATATTTGAGATTGTGGGAAACTCGGTGGAATAGAGAATTTGACTACGAACTTGTTCATAGACAGAGTTCAGTGCATTTAGAAGGAGGTAAACATGATCATTTTCATATCGATGATGGAGTGTCTGAAGGTCTGCAGTAATTGCCTCATACATGTTTAGTTCATCTAATTTACTCTTGATTGAACCATACAACTAAGTAATAGTCTGGGAACCTTGTTTAGTTTGGTATAATTCTCGTTTGAGTTGAAAAATACGATCAAAGTTATTCTCCTGCCCAAACATGTCCTTGACTGATTTCCATAAGTCAAAGACAGATTTGGAGTTGAAAAACAATCTAGAGATTGGTGGTTCCATAGAGTTTAAAACCCAAAGTCTAACAAGTTTGTCAATAGCAATCCATTGGTTATATTGTGGATCTGTCTCAAGTGGACTGTTGTCATTGTCAGTTACATGATTCAACAAGGATTTTGCACCTAGAGCCAATAATACTGCTTCAGACCAAGACAAGAAATTGTTACCATTTAGTGGTTCTGCTGTCAGTTTTAATGCTGGATTTGCATCATAGTATGCAGGTGGGGTTACAGCTTGATTTTGCTTGTCACCTTTTTGCTTGATTTTGGCTTGTTCTCCTTCCTGGCCAGTTGACATTGCTTGCCGGCTACTTGAATCAGGAAGGACTTCAGAGTTTGTGTTACATGTATTTTTCCTGCTCTGATACCATGAAAAGTTGAATAATTGAAAGGATTTATTTCTTATTGTATTATACAGATGAACAAGGCGCCTATTTATAGGCAATTGTTCACAGATTTTACACATAACAGACTATCCAAAAATAGAGTCCTAAATATAGAAAAGAAATCAAGGCTAATTCTATACTAATTACAAATCTGACAAATAGGTAAAGATGGAATGTTCTCCAATGGCCAAGAGAAGATTGTACATGCCTTCTGGATTTATACAGATTGTATCTTGTACAGATTTTCAAGGAATGATTTTAATCTTTTACATCTCCTCCTTGGAAAAAGAGGAAAAAAAGGAGAACAAGGCACCTATATCTGACTGATGTCACCTTCTTGGCATATGCTGACTTATATTATGTCATTAGTCGAATTTTTTTTGCCATTTTCCCGTCTCTGCGTGAATAAAACACACTGCAAAAATTTTTCCTTGGAGCATCCACAAATATATGGAAAAATAACAACTACTATTACCAAGGATTATCAAGTGCAATAGGCCTTTTAATCAAGAATCTGAACCTTATCAGTCCTGGTTTTTTTCCAAGCATTTTTGTACTTGCTTTACTTGTTACGTACAAAAACTTATAGTACAATGGCCTAATGCTTTTGAATGGCTTCTTGTTGCTTTTACTTTTATCTATCACCAAATCTATAGTAGTATACAAAAATATTTGACAAAATCTGTAATTTAGAATGCTACGTTGATCTTTTTATAGTAACGTCTGATATATACTTTAAACGATTCTGATCTAATAAAAAAGTCTATCTGTAGCGCCGATAAATTTGCAGTGAGAAAAAAATAGAAATACTCTTACATCTCCACTCACGCCTCTCCAATTTAACATTTTCCCCCTCAATCCAAAGATTCCTTCCATGTTGCCGCCTCACTGCCCATCTCTGCTCTCAACTATAGACTCGACTCAATCATCTCTTCAGCAGACAACGTCTTCTCTCCAACTCTCTTCTTTACTCGAAGTCACTGGCAATGGGATGGAGATTTGGAGAGGGGCAGTTTGTTGCCTCCACGCATCAAACATCAACTGGGCCTTTTGAGGTTTATCTCAGATTCTTTAGTTCCTTTCCTGTAATTTTTTTTGTGACATATAGGTTGATTTCCTTAATTTTTTTTTTGTTATGTATTGAAGAGGAAAATAAAGAAATTAAAATGAATGAAATATGATTTTCCTTTGTTCACATGAGGAAATTGATTTACGCTTATGTCTTTTGATTTTCAGTCGCATCATGAAATGGAAAAGGAAAAATTAAGAATATTATATTGATATGTTGGGGAATAAAAAACAATCGAAAATATTTACGTTCTTTCTATTGGAGGAGGAGTTCTACAAAGCACATTATATGTTCTTAATGAAGAAGAAATGTCCCTGCTCCTTTCTAGAAAATAACATGGTTTATATTCAGTTTTATTTTCTATTTTTTTCCTATAAAATTTGTATTTTCTTTTATCCATAGTTTATATCGGACTGTAATTATTTACTTCACTACACATTTGCCCTATTAATTTTTATTCTCCAAAGCAAAATATATTGTTTCTTAATTTTTTGTAATGGCATCAGTAAATGATAGTTATCTTTTTCCATACAATAGGAGACTCAAGAATGTAGGTTCCATATTATTTGGTATGTGTTTTAATGAAAATGCATGAGCCTCATAGAACAATTAAGCTTAATGTTCCAGATCACACTTTACTCTGGCTGTCAATTAAATATGTAATTATGGGATTGTCAAGGAACATAATAAGATGCGATGGAAACAATATAGATCCAGAGTCTAGACAAACATTTGTCATTGTTGAGCTTTAAATAGATGAGGTGTAAAAGACACAAGCATTCCGCCGGTCCAATTTTGAGAGAGTTGTTCCTTCAAAATAGTTTTTAGGCTTTACAAACCTCATTAGGTTAGAGATTGCATGTTTGTTCTTCAAAAGGTAATTATTTTCATACCTCAATTGTGTTTAGTACAATATTGATTCGTAGTTAAGTTATAAAATCATCTGCTAGCTGCTACCAATGGTTACTTTTCATATCTGTAATGCTATCGACCGTATTAATTATAGTTATTTTTGTTGGTGTATATCAGTATCATTATCATTATTATGTGATATTGGGGGGTTCTAATGCAATCTTTATAGAAAAAGGTTGGGAAAGTTATTAGGAAATAGAATGAGTGGACTCACTTTGCAGAAAAATTACTTCTCAGAAACTCCAATGTTATAAACAATAATGATTGGGCTAATTTTTCTAAAGTAAAGCATAGTAAAATGCAGGATAAAAATAATTTAGTTTACATATTCCTCATTTTTCCTAATTGATTGCACAACATTTCAAAATCAAGGTTTAATTTACTTTTCTCTAAACTTTGCAATTGATGTGATTTTTCTTTAAAGACGGATTACTTCGAGAAAAGCTAAGATATATTTTAAAACTCGATCATCAAGTATAGACTATTTGCAAAAAAAATGTTGTTGTTTTTGTCTGCTTCCAATGAAAGGTTTAATTTTGCTTCTTTGTTTACTTTGGATATGGTTGTAAATTTCCATTTATACTGATTATTAGGCCAAAAATTCGGTGGCAATTATAGCTTATTAAACACATTTTGCTAATAAACAATTAAATTTCTAGTATGTACAACTGTTGATTCTAAGTGTAATTCTACCTCCATATTGATGTTTTAGTTCTCAATTTGGAATATTAGTTATCAAATTTGGGGAGGTTAATTTAGATGACAAATTCTTCAATTTGTTTGTTCCATCAGAATTTTAATCTGCATTACCCTTGCATAACATTAATGGAAATTAGTAATCCATCCTTTTGCTGTTTAATTATTATTTTTGCATAATTGAACTTATTGTTTTGTTTACATTTGAAAAATGTTTTAGTATCAATTTGCTTTGAAAAGTTGTAATTTCACCGAATAATGATATATCTTATTATAATTTTAAATGAATACTTTCGAATTTATATACTGTTGAAATTTTAAGCACACAATTCTGCTATGGTTGTTAATTTACTGTAAGAAAAAAAATTTACAGTTTATATTTTTTTTTAACAAACAAAAAGTACTTTTGTTCTTCACTCACATTGGAATGCCATATGTTGCTTTTTCTTTCCTGCTCAGCGCAAAAAGTTTGCCGCCAGTGGTGCAACTGGGATTGCATGTGGATGACCTGCTTCTGATTGGTTGTAAATAAAGGTTTTGGTGCAACATGAAACTCAAATTAAATTAAGAACATTAAAGGACTCAAGGCCCCAAGATTAAAAAGGCTGCACACGCCAACAGCCCTAAGCAAAGAAGTTGGATGGTCTTCGTCTTCTATTTGAGAGAGTAGAGCCCGCCCTCTACGGGACCAAGATTAGCCTGGATTTGATAAGAGACTTAGACTACCTGACGCGCTTCAACGAGGTGAGCAGAGAAGTGTGCTTTTAGCTTGAAGGTGCACCCTTCCATGTCAACTTACGTGCTTGATAAATGGTGGTATGTCCTTGTTTGCCTGACTTCTTTCTGGAATGGAATTACTGCTTTCCCCAGAAAAGAGAGATCTTGTGATGCTGATTTTGGGCTGGTTGTCACTCCAAGAGAAAACTGAATCGTGTCTGGAGACAGAAAATTGAAATATGTCTCTACTATATATATATATATATATATAAATAAGCTAGCGTGACTTTAAACTCATCAAAAAAATTGGTGAGGTTTTAATATGAAAAATTTATTGTGCTATCTGAATTTATCATTTAAAACCGTTTCGATGATTTTTTTTAAATTAAATTCATCAATCACTTTGATAAATTTAATTTCACGTTAGCTTTACTCTATATTCTCTATTCACGGACACGTAAATTTATTAATAGCTACATATTTTTTAAAACAAACATTTATAATATATTGGTATTATAATTATCAGATTTTTATCAAATTATAAACACAATTGAGAATTTAACTAACCCTGTGCATACACGGGTGGGTTCCATGCTAGTTTAATTTAATTCTAGTTTACAACTGACAACCAGATAAGGTAAACCAAATACTTCAGAGGTTGAATTACATCTAATTTTAATCAATCTGGTAAAAAAATAGAAATAAATAAATATCAGACGTACCATGTCCCAGAGCCCTGTATCAGGCTACTTCAAAACAAAAAAATGATAGCAACTTTGTCCCTTGAAACAGAGAATCATCTGCCTTCGTTCGAGATTAATTGAGAGAACACATTACTATTTGTTATATCTGATCGGCTCTCACCAGAAGTTCCAGTCCCATGGCTCACCACACTTGAAGGCATTCTTCTGACAAATGGGACTGCCGAGAAGTGTGCCTCAGAGGTCCCGCTATCCTCGAAAGGCTCGCGCCTCACATCCGTCTCCTGAAGCTGTAAGCAATACTCCAAATTCCATAAAACATCTCCAACTGCTGGTCGATCGATCCCATAATCTTGTAAACACTTCTCAGCTATATCCCAGAACTTGTGAAGCGATTTCTCGTTTATCTCTCCAACAAGCCTTGGGTCAATAATTTTTTCCAGTCGGCCTTGCCTTTGCAACGTCAGTGCCCATTCAGTAAGGTTAATTTCCTCGCCAGGCAGGGACTGATCTATCACGGGACGTGCACAGAGCACCTCCAAGAGTGTCACACCAAAAGAATAGACATCGGACTTGTCAGTCAGCTTTTGGGTCTTGAAGTATTCCGGGTCAAGGTACCCGAATGTACCTTTGACGGCAGTGCTGACGTGCGTCTCGCCTACCGAGGCACCCAGTTTCGACAGACCAAAATCTGACACCTTTGCCGCAAAACCTTCTCCTAGGAGGATGTTTGTGGATTTTACATCTCGATGTATGATGGTTTGGGAGTAGCCCGTATGGAGGTAGTGCAAGCCTCTGGCTGCTTCAATGCAAATCTCTAGCCTTTGCTTCCATGATAGGGATGGCAATTGGTGGCCGTATAAATAATTTCTTAATGGCCCCTTCTCCATGTATTCGTACACGAGAATCATCTCCGAGCGCTCATCACAATATCCTACTAGTGATACGAGGTGACGGTGACGAATCTGAGATAGAACTTCAACCTCAGTCTGGAATTCAGGAAGACCTTGTTGCGATCGGGACGAGGCCCGTTTCACCGCAACTTCAGTCCCGTTGCTTAATACACCCTTGTAGACCTTTCCAAACCCGCCTACTCCAATTATGTTCTTTTCGTCAAAATTGTTTGTGGCCAGTTTAATTTGAGCTAAGGAGACGAGCAATCCCAAATCAACTCTAGGCGACGCACCAATGGTTGTTGTCCCACCTGATATGCTGGAAGTATCAAAATTGATACCTCCTGTCATAGGAGACCATATTAGCGGGGCCTCCTTCACATCTGGCTTAGGCTTTTGGCGTCGTTTCTTAGATGAAGGAACCGCAACACAAGAAACAATTAAGGCTATGAGAATGACACCGCCAATTGAGACTCCCAGAATAAGAGCAAGAGGAACGTTTTTACTGTTGGCTGGAGAATGGGCACTGTTTACTTTCATAATCTCCAAACCGTTAAGAAAAGCACCAGTAATGTTACTATCCTTCCTATCCAGGCTAATGCTCACAGTTATGTTTTGTGCACTTGTAACATTTGCAATAAAATCAATATAGAATGGCTCCAATGCATAGGTTGTATATTTAGACACTTTCAGGTTATTTGCAAGCGCCAAATGATCCATGATATAAACTGTAAAATAAAGCCCTGAATCCAGTCTATTGGTGTTTGATAAAATATCACAGAAATGTAATCGGATAAGATACTCGTTCCCTGAGCTGACATCAAAGCTCCATGTGATGTTGACATTAAAACCAGGATCGGAGTTGATCTGTTCAGTAGAGGGGTATATTATCCGTGCCGTGTTATAAACCGTCTCAGGGGCTATCTCTTCTGAGCTCCCTTGTGAAGGAACAAAGTTTAGTCCTGCAGACGTATTATGATTCTGAGAGACAGCAGCATTTTTGATGTAAGGGTCGTCCGTAAACCAAGTTCGCCATAGCGTATCATTGTGCGGGGTGATCAATGGGCCCGGCATGTTAACCCGGTACATTGTTTCCAGTATCTGCTTTGCTAAGTCCACATTTATTGTGGCATCGCTGATGCCGATTGAATTTTGCGTCGGGCTACTAAGCAACTCTTGTGGAGCAGTGAAGGCTTCTATAGCACTTACAAAAGCAAGTGAGTTACTCTCAGGAAGGAACTCCACTTCCAAGTTGCTAGTATATGTCCAGAGAAAGAACTCCTTGATGGTGGGTGTAGCGGTGTCAGAGACAGTGAAATGATCAAGCAATATGTAGTTGCTCAGAGCTTTTACACTGAACTTGGCAGTTGACAAGTTATAGGATTGAGCTGAAAATTGAGCCGAAAAGGGCAAAAAGTGAAGGCGGAGAACGTTAGAAGAATTTGCTTCCATAATAAAACTGTACTTGAAATTGGTGGAAGATACGCGAGCAGTGGAATAGAGAGAGCCTGTGGATGAATTGTTTGGATTTGAAAGAGACAAACTGTTTTTCCCTGATAGAACGGTCGAATCGTCGGCTTCGAAAGTGCGAGTAGGGTAGTCCTTGGAGAGAGTATTGGAGGTCGAAGCACCACAATCTATGAAGTAGGAGACGTTTGGTGTGAAAGAGGTTGCAAAAGAGAGAGTTGAGAGCAGAAGGGAAAGGAGGAGAGGTGTTCGACGAAGTGACTCCATTGAAGATAACTTGGTAAAGGTTGTGTCCTCTTGTGAGAAATAAGGAGCAAAGGAGGAAGAAGGTAGATAGGGGAGAGCAGCTAGTGGTGCGCAAAAGAGTGGACGATGATATGATATGCTCTGTTTTTTGCTCTGTCTTTTTTAGTGGGAAAATTCCCTCAGATAGGGACATGTTTGTTTCTGTATTGACTCGGAAGGTGGAGTATTGACTTGGGCATAGACTTGGGAAAAAGACACTAGAGGTCTTGAAAGGATATGATTTATTTATGGTTGTGTCCACTTGAATTATTGAAATATTTGATGTTTAACGACTATTCTACATGTGATTCTGAATTCTTTGTATCTATATTTCTGAAACCTTCTTTATAAAGAGTCACTGCAACGTGGGTTCTGAAAATCTTCAAAGCATGAAACAGAGCCCTCTGAAATATTAAAAGTTAAAAAACTCACTACAAGGAACAGAGGATTCTGTTTTAAAGATGATAGTTGGTGCAAGATATACATCCTTGAGTAATGGCATAGAAGAAGTCACTGGCGAGTTAGATTTTATATAATATAAAATGTAGCTATTATAGTTGTCCATTGTATCATATGAGAATTGTAGTACCGGTCTAATAATTGACATAGGTGGAAAGAAAATATCGAGATAAAAAGATAGATCTATGAAAATAAAATTTTTATTGCAAAAATATATCGGTTAGTATATTAATAAAAATACATGATATATATATATATTACCATCAAAATATGGCGTGTGTATTTGAATGCTCTATGTTTGATATATTACGTGTGTATTTTTATAAATATAGTATTAGACGATAAATATATTGGATACGGTACGATACGATATGTTTAAATATCTAACTAACATGTGACATATCTAACCGATCTTTCCCCTGGCCACATGGCGCTTTCTAAATGGTCTCTAGCGATATTTTTTTCTTTCCAAAATGGCGAAGCGGGAGAGGCCAATGTTCTTTCTCTCAATGTCGAAAAATGAAAAAATCCTTTCTTTTTCCAAGTTCAAGTTTTTTTTTTCAATTTAAAATTTTTAAACTATTTTTAGAATTGTTATTAGTCGTTACAAGCATATCTAAAAAAATATATATTTTTATAAAAAAATTTCCTCTATTCTGTGGAATTGTTCTTATATTTTTGTTTTGATTTTTCATGTTTTTTCCTCAATTTTTGAACATTATTAACAATCAAAATTTGAAATTAAAAAAAGTTGAAAACAAATCTAAACACGTATAGACACATGAAGACACAATATGTTGGGACATACAGTGTCATTCGTAATACTCTTGTAAAAATATAAGATATAATATGTTGTGTATTAATTTTTATATGTATCTATACGATACGATACGTATAGATAAAGATAAGACACGACATGTTTATATATTTCTATTACTGGTAATAAGGAAACCTACAGTACAGCTAATATGATAATTTGTGGTCAACTTTTGTTGAGACTCTGTATACCAGTAAAACAAAGTTTCTGTTGACTTGTGGATTGGAGTGAAGAATTTGTGAAAGGTTTCAATGCTTCATTTTCATGGCAAATCCCAAAAAGCATCTTTGTTTCTTAACTATGAGCCATGGGGCTCTGAATTGCTTCGAATTTTCCAGGCTAAATGGAATCCAAATAGCATCTTTCGTTTTTGTTACTTACTGATTGAAATTAAATTGAGAATTGTATCTCCTAACTGTATATCGTATCTATATTTTAGAGGTATTCATATTTTAATCTGAAAATATTTATATATAATTTCAAATTTATTTATATTCTACATTATTAGAATTAAAAGTTTTATAAACTACACTATTATTTAGGCTATAAAGTTTCTGAATTAAAATTTTCTCTAATCATTCTATATTAGCTATAATTACTTATAGATATAGATAAAAAAAATATTTATTTAGTATAAATTTTTGGTGTGTAGATAAATGATGCAAAATATAAGAGGTAAAAATAATTTTTTATATTAATTAATTAATAGAGAAGTGTTTTTTTTCTTTGTTTCTTTTTTTTTGAAAGTGACTGGTTCCAAGAAATCAGAACAAACATCGGGAATAATCCCAACATGGTTGCCACACCTATAATTAAATAAGAAAATATGAAAACATTTAAAAGAGCTGGTCTTTGTGGGCTTGTATAGCAAGAAAATTTGTACTGGCCTATCTATTTAATTGTAAAGCCTCAATTGCACATCATCAGGATACAAGCCGAAATTAATTGCATTTACACCCAAAATGTTTGGTTATTTGTAAGAGACTGGTTTAGTGTAAAGCCTCAATTGCACCTTACACAAGCCCAGAAAAACAACAACCAACAGTCGCATGTACCACCAAAAAGTATCTGGTAATTGCAGCATCTTACCGGATGTAGTACTAGCTTCAGTACTTTAATGATTCTACTGACGTCACAATTAATGATGCTTTGTATATCAGGATAATATTTCGATCAGTTATGAATTGACACGGGTAAGCATATAGCAATGAAATCAGCTTATGCAAACAATAAATATTTATAAAAGTATATATATATCTTACATCCAACATTAAAATATTTTTGATTGTTGATCATATAAAGCTGCGAATATTCTATTCTATAATTTTTGACATATACTGATACTTCCTCGCTCTCTGCCCCTGTTAACATACCAGTAAATATTGTTTTTCTTCTTTGTTATCTTTTTACATCTCATACCCTTTGTTAACTTTTATGGGTTCTGATTGTATCTACTTTTGATTCAACTGGTATCTATCAACATATCATATATTCTACAAACAAAAACTGTAACGCTACAATATATACACAAATAAATAATTCTTTCAGTAAATTTATAGATGACTGGAAACTAGTTCTAGGAACAGGCACGAAAATATCTCCCTTCAAACTCCAGTCAAGATTCCTATAAATTTGAAATACTCCGGCTTTTTTTTAGAGAGTGATATATCTTATCTTAGAGACTAAAGTTTTGCTAAAGCTTGTCTCCTGAAAAGTTGAATAATTCAAAGGATTTATTTCTTATTGTATTATACAGATGAACAAGGCGCCTATTTATAGACAACTGTACACAGATTTTACACATTGCAGACTATCAAAAAATAGAGTCCTAAATATAGAAAAGAAATCAAGACTAATTCTATACTAATTACAAATCTGTCAAATAGGTAAAGATGAAATGTTCTCCAACGGCCTAGAGAAGATTGTGCATGCCTTCTGGATTTGTGCAGATTGTATCTTGTGCAGATTTCCAAGGAATGATTTTAATCTTTTACACTCCCCCTCAAGTTGGGTTCGTAGATATTAAAAGAACCTAAATTGGATAAAATATTTTGGAACTGAACATTGGTTAATGATTTGGTAAATATATCAGCTAGTTGGTTTTGGCTGGGAATGTATGGAGTTTCGATTTCCTTTGATTTTATTTTCTCACGTATATAGTGGCAATCTATTTCGATATATTTAGTTCTTTCATGGAAAACTGGATTGTATGCAATGTATCTTGCAGCTTGATTATCACAAAACATGGGAATGAGATAATTGCATTCTATGCCCAAATCTTGCATTAGTTGTTTCAACCAGATCACTTCACTCGTAGTCGCTGCCATAACTCGGTATTCAGCTTCAGCGCTAGATCACGCTACAACTGATTGTTTTTTGCTTCTCCAAGTTACTAGATTTCCTCCAACGAACGTGCAGTAACCAGTAGTGGATTTTCGATCACTACTGCCCGCCCAATCAGTATCGGAGTATGCGATGATATTGACATGCTTGTTCTTTTGCATTCGCACTCCTCTTCCTGGACTTCCCTTGAGATATCTCAAAATCTGTACTACTGCATCCATATGAGTTGTCTTTGGTGCATGCATGAATTGACTCACTACATTAACTGCAAATGTTATGTCAGGACGAGTAACAGTCAAGTAAATTAATTTTCCTACTAACCTCTGAAATTGGCTTATATCTGTTAAAGGTTCACCGTCATTAGGTCCTAGCTTGATATTTGGTTCAATTGGGGTATTTATTGGCTTACATCCTAATTTCCCTGTTTCTTGTAATAAGTCCAACGCATATTTTCTTTGAGATAAAAATAAGCCTTGTTTGGAGTAAGCAATCTCTATGCCTAAAAAATACTTTAATTTTCCAAGGTCTTTGATGTCAAATTTTTTTTGTAGATACTGCTTGACATCACAAATTTTGTTAATATCACTCCCTGTAATAATAATATCATCAACATAAATTAAGACAATAATGGTAGAATTAATATCGTGTTCAACAAACATTGAGTGATCACCATTACTTACCTTAAAACCGAATTGTATCAAGGTATAACTTAGTTTTGCATACCAAGCTCTTGGAGACTGTTTTAGACCATATATTGATTTGTTTAGTTTGCATGCTAAAGTTTTATCATGTTCATGGGAATGTCCTGGTGGTAAATTCATATAAACTTCTTCCTCAAGCGTCACTTGAAGGAAGGTATTTTTTACATTCATTTGATATAAATCCCAGTCAAGATTAATAGCAACAGATAATAAGACTCTAACTGTGTTCATTTTGGCAACCGGTGCAAATGTCTTTTTATAGTCAATACCATAAATTTGGGTGTAACCTTTGACAACTAACCTGGCTTTATATCTTTCTATTATGCCATCACTATTATATTTGATCTTATATATCCATCTACACCCTACTGGTTTTTTATTTTGAGGTAATTTCACAATATTCCAAGTATTATTTTTCTTTAGTGCTTCTAGTTCCTCCTGCATAGCCTGTTGCCATATTAGGTTTTTGATGGCTTCTGAAAACGTTTGTGGTTCTACCTCTTTAGATACCATACTAATAAAAATTTTATATTTTGGAGTAATATTGTCATAAGTCAAATAATTTTGTATAGGGTATTTAGAACTACAGTGTGTAACAAAATCTTACAATTTGACAGATGGTTTGAATTGTCTCACTGACCTGCGAAGTGGCATTGGTTCATTACTTACTATTTGATTTGTGTCACCTGTGGCTTCAATAATTGTATGAGGTGGGTTGTCTTCATTGCCAAGAAGGCTTTGACTTTGACTCTGTCCATCTTCTTCTTCAATATTTGATTGAGTTCCAGTATCTTCGGATGACATTGGACTTGTGTGGAGTGAGTTTTGACTTCGATTAATTGAAAAATCTCCAATGATGCCATCTTCAATATTTAAATTTTGACCTTGGTTTGAAGTCTCTTGCTCCCCCTAAATCAAATTCTCAAAGAAATATTGAGTTTCTACAAATTTAACATTCCGAGAGATATATATTTTGTTAGAATTTGGATCAAGACATTTATAACCCTTTTTTTTAGTGGAATAGCCAATAAATACAAATTTTATAGCTCTAGAATCTAGCTTATCACGATGAATATCCTGATTGTAGACAAAAAAACGTGCACCCAAAGATTCGTAGATGGTTGAAACTACTTTTTTTGACTGTTTAGGACTTCTAAGGGCGATTTGTATTCGAGAACAACATTTGGTAGTCTATTTATTAAGTATGTTGCCGTAAGAATGGCATCGGACCAGAAATGTTTCGGAATTTTTGATTGAAACATAAGGGAACGGGTCACTTCTAAAATATGTCGGTTTTTTCATTCAGCAATACCATTTTATTCTGGTATTCCGACACAAGTTGTTTGATGAATAATTTCCATTTTATTTAGAAAATCATGAAAATTATTATTAATATACTCGGTGCTATTATCAGTTCTAAGAACACGAATTTGAGTGTTGTATTGAGTTGAAACAAGCTTTGTAAAATCTTTATAGATAGAAAAAACTTTTGTTTTTGAGTTTAAAAGATATAGCCATGTGGCTCTAGAAAAATCATCAATAAACGTTACAAAATATTTAAAATTATCATAAGATTCCATTGGAGCTGGGCCCCACACATCAGAATGTATAAGTTGAAAAGGCTTATCAGATTTTTTATTTGACAAAGAAAACAGTTATTTAGTTTGTTTTGCAAAATTACACACCTCACAACAACTAGAGTTCAAATTAATCAAATTTATAGTTTTACTTAAAACTCTATCAGAAGGGTGACCCATACGACAGTGCCACAAATTATTCAAACTTTCTTTTGTAGAATTAAAAGCACACTTTTGTTGTTTAACAATATAAAGGCCCCTTTCGAGAGAACCTTCACCAATCGTCCTCCCACTCACTCTGTCCTGAAAAATCACAGATGAGGGTGAAAAAATAACATTGCAATTTAACTCACTCGTTATTTTCCCAACTGAGAGTAAATTGGAAGGAAATCTAGGAATATAGAGGACATTTTGAATGGATTTGTCAAACAAATTTATTTGTCCTGTTCCTAATATTGGGTTAGTCGAACCATCAACCAAATAAACATTTTGTGCAATTTTTAATGTAGTTAGATTGCTTAAATTTGTTGTACAGTTGACCATATGATCTGTGGCTCCTGAGTCCACGATCCATTCATTGTTTGTATTAGTTTTATCCAAATGTGCAGTTAAGCTCTTCGGGAGAGAGGAGTTATTTTTCTGACCCTTTTCAGGTATCGATGGCCTTTGACTACCAAACTTTAATTCAAAATCTGTGAGATTGAGATTACCTGCCCCTTTACCTGTTGCAGGAGCGGCTTTCCCTTCTTCAGCCGGTGCAACTGGGTTGCCGGTGCCACTGATTTGTTGCAGCAGCTGGCTCAGTTGCGCGAGAGTGAAACTTGGTGGTTCTGAGGCAACGCTGGTCACAGTGGTATGCGCACTCAACTGATGTCCTCCGCCACTACTCGTCTTGTCTCGATTGTCTCGACGCGGTTTCAGATGGGGATAGACCACCCAACACCGGTCTCAACTGTGACCATCTTTGACACAATGGTCACAATAAGCGGCTGGTCTGTTGCCCCGACCTCTGCCTCTACCATGATTACTGGTATGAGTCCTTCCACCTTGATTTCTTTCTGCTGCTAACACAGATTTCTCAACGGTGTTGTCAGTGAATTGATTTTTCAGATTCATAACAGTTTTTCTGGTTTCCTCTCTTTGAAGTAGGGAAACAATATTTGAGATTGTGGGAAACTCGGTGGAATAGAGAATTTGACTACGAACTTGTTCATAGACAGAGTTCAGTGCATTTAGAAGGAGGTAAACATGATCATTTTCATATCGATGATGGAGTGTCTGAAGGTCTGCAGTAATTGCCTCATACATGTTTAGTTCATCTAATTTACTCTTGATTGAACCATACAACTAAGTAATAGTCTGGGAACCTTGTTTAGTTTGGTATAATTCTCGTTTGAGTTGAAAAATACGATCAAAGTTATTCTCCTGCCCAAACATGTCCTTGACTGATTTCCATAAGTCAAAGACAGATTTGGAGTTGAAAAACAATCTAGAGATTGGTGGTTCCATAGAGTTTAAAACCCAAAGTCTAACAAGTTTGTCAATAGCAATCCATTGGTTATATTGTGGATCTGTCTCAAGTGGACTGTTGTCATTGTCAGTTACATGATTCAACAAGGATTTTGCACCTAGAGCCAATAATACTGCTTCAGACCAAGACAAGAAATTGTTACCATTTAGTGGTTCTGCTGTCAGTTTTAATGCTGGATTTGCATCATAGTATGCAGGTGGGGTTACAGCTTGATTTTGCTTGTCACCTTTTTGCTTGATTTTGGCTTGTTCTCCTTCCTGGCCAGTTGACATTGCTTGCCGGCTACTTGAATCAGGAAGGACTTCAGAGTTTGTGTTACATGTATTTTTCCTGCTCTGATACCATGAAAAGTTGAATAATTGAAAGGATTTATTTCTTATTGTATTATACAGATGAACAAGGCGCCTATTTATAGGCAATTGTTCACAGATTTTACACATAACAGACTATCCAAAAATAGAGTCCTAAATATAGAAAAGAAATCAAGGCTAATTCTATACTAATTACAAATCTGACAAATAGGTAAAGATGGAATGTTCTCCAATGGCCAAGAGAAGATTGTACATGCCTTCTGGATTTATACAGATTGTATCTTGTACAGATTTTCAAGGAATGATTTTAATCTTTTACATCTCCTCCTTGGAAAAAGAGGAAAAAAAGGAGAACAAGGCACCTATATCTGACTGATGTCACCTTCTTGGCATATGCTGACTTATATTATGTCATTAGTCGAATTTTTTTTGCCATTTTCCCGTCTCTGCGTGAATAAAACACACTGCAAAAATTTTTCCTTGGAGCATCCACAAATATATGGAAAAATAACAACTACTATTACCAAGGATTATCAAGTGCAATAGGCCTTTTAATCAAGAATCTGAACCTTATCAGTCCTGGTTTTTTTCCAAGCATTTTTGTACTTGCTTTACTTGTTACGTACAAAAACTTATAGTACAATGGCCTAATGCTTTTGAATGGCTTCTTGTTGCTTTTACTTTTATCTATCACCAAATCTATAGTAGTATACAAAAATATTTGACAAAATCTGTAATTTAGAATGCTACGTTGATCTTTTTATAGTAACGTCTGATATATACTTTAAACGATTCTGATCTAATAAAAAAGTCTATCTGTAGCGCCGATAAATTTGCAGTGAGAAAAAAATAGAAATACTCTTACATCTCCACTCACGCCTCTCCAATTTAACATTTTCCCCCTCAATCCAAAGATTCCTTCCATGTTGCCGCCTCACTGCCCATCTCTGCTCTCAACTATAGACTCGACTCAATCATCTCTTCAGCAGACAACGTCTTCTCTCCAACTCTCTTCTTTACTCGAAGTCACTGGCAATGGGATGGAGATTTGGAGAGGGGCAGTTTGTTGCCTCCACGCATCAAACATCAACTGGGCCTTTTGAGGTTTATCTCAGATTCTTTAGTTCCTTTCCTGTAATTTTTTTTGTGACATATAGGTTGATTTCCTTAATTTTTTTTTTGTTATGTATTGAAGAGGAAAATAAAGAAATTAAAATGAATGAAATATGATTTTCCTTTGTTCACATGAGGAAATTGATTTACGCTTATGTCTTTTGATTTTCAGTCGCATCATGAAATGGAAAAGGAAAAATTAAGAATATTATATTGATATGTTGGGGAATAAAAAACAATCGAAAATATTTACGTTCTTTCTATTGGAGGAGGAGTTCTACAAAGCACATTATATGTTCTTAATGAAGAAGAAATGTCCCTGCTCCTTTCTAGAAAATAACATGGTTTATATTCAGTTTTATTTTCTATTTTTTTCCTATAAAATTTGTATTTTCTTTTATCCATAGTTTATATCGGACTGTAATTATTTACTTCACTACACATTTGCCCTATTAATTTTTATTCTCCAAAGCAAAATATATTGTTTCTTAATTTTTTGTAATGGCATCAGTAAATGATAGTTATCTTTTTCCATACAATAGGAGACTCAAGAATGTAGGTTCCATATTATTTGGTATGTGTTTTAATGAAAATGCATGAGCCTCATAGAACAATTAAGCTTAATGTTCCAGATCACACTTTACTCTGGCTGTCAATTAAATATGTAATTATGGGATTGTCAAGGAACATAATAAGATGCGATGGAAACAATATAGATCCAGAGTCTAGACAAACATTTGTCATTGTTGAGCTTTAAATAGATGAGGTGTAAAAGACACAAGCATTCCGCCGGTCCAATTTTGAGAGAGTTGTTCCTTCAAAATAGTTTTTAGGCTTTACAAACCTCATTAGGTTAGAGATTGCATGTTTGTTCTTCAAAAGGTAATTATTTTCATACCTCAATTGTGTTTAGTACAATATTGATTCGTAGTTAAGTTATAAAATCATCTGCTAGCTGCTACCAATGGTTACTTTTCATATCTGTAATGCTATCGACCGTATTAATTATAGTTATTTTTGTTGGTGTATATCAGTATCATTATCATTATTATGTGATATTGGGGGGTTCTAATGCAATCTTTATAGAAAAAGGTTGGGAAAGTTATTAGGAAATAGAATGAGTGGACTCACTTTGCAGAAAAATTACTTCTCAGAAACTCCAATGTTATAAACAATAATGATTGGGCTAATTTTTCTAAAGTAAAGCATAGTAAAATGCAGGATAAAAATAATTTAGTTTACATATTCCTCATTTTTCCTAATTGATTGCACAACATTTCAAAATCAAGGTTTAATTTACTTTTCTCTAAACTTTGCAATTGATGTGATTTTTCTTTAAAGACGGATTACTTCGAGAAAAGCTAAGATATATTTTAAAACTCGATCATCAAGTATAGACTATTTGCAAAAAAAATGTTGTTGTTTTTGTCTGCTTCCAATGAAAGGTTTAATTTTGCTTCTTTGTTTACTTTGGATATGGTTGTAAATTTCCATTTATACTGATTATTAGGCCAAAAATTCGGTGGCAATTATAGCTTATTAAACACATTTTGCTAATAAACAATTAAATTTCTAGTATGTACAACTGTTGATTCTAAGTGTAATTCTACCTCCATATTGATGTTTTAGTTCTCAATTTGGAATATTAGTTATCAAATTTGGGGAGGTTAATTTAGATGACAAATTCTTCAATTTGTTTGTTCCATCAGAATTTTAATCTGCATTACCCTTGCATAACATTAATGGAAATTAGTAATCCATCCTTTTGCTGTTTAATTATTATTTTTGCATAATTGAACTTATTGTTTTGTTTACATTTGAAAAATGTTTTAGTATCAATTTGCTTTGAAAAGTTGTAATTTCACCGAATAATGATATATCTTATTATAATTTTAAATGAATACTTTCGAATTTATATACTGTTGAAATTTTAAGCACACAATTCTGCTATGGTTGTTAATTTACTGTAAGAAAAAAAATTTACAGTTTATATTTTTTTTTAACAAACAAAAAGTACTTTTGTTCTTCACTCACATTGGAATGCCATATGTTGCTTTTTCTTTCCTGCTCAGCGCAAAAAGTTTGCCGCCAGTGGTGCAACTGGGATTGCATGTGGATGACCTGCTTCTGATTGGTTGTAAATAAAGGTTTTGGTGCAACATGAAACTCAAATTAAATTAAGAACATTAAAGGACTCAAGGCCCCAAGATTAAAAAGGCTGCACACGCCAACAGCCCTAAGCAAAGAAGTTGGATGGTCTTCGTCTTCTATTTGAGAGAGTAGAGCCCGCCCTCTACGGGACCAAGATTAGCCTGGATTTGATAAGAGACTTAGACTACCTGACGCGCTTCAACGAGGTGAGCAGAGAAGTGTGCTTTTAGCTTGAAGGTGCACCCTTCCATGTCAACTTACGTGCTTGATAAATGGTGGTATGTCCTTGTTTGCCTGACTTCTTTCTGGAATGGAATTACTGCTTTCCCCAGAAAAGAGAGATCTTGTGATGCTGATTTTGGGCTGGTTGTCACTCCAAGAGAAAACTGAATCGTGTCTGGAGACAGAAAATTGAAATATGTCTCTACTATATATATATATATATATATAAATAAGCTAGCGTGACTTTAACCTCATCAAAAAAATTGGTGAGGTTTTAATATGAAAAATTTATTGTGCTATCTGAATTTATCATTTAAAACCGTTTCGATAATTTTTTTTAAATTAAATTCATCAATCACTTTGATAAATTTAATCTCACGTTAGTTTTACTCTATATTCTCTATTCACGGACACGTAAATTTATTAATAGCTACATATTTTTTAAAACAAACATTTATAATATATTGGTATTATAATTATCAGATTTTTATCAAATTATAAACACAATTGAGAATTTAACTAACCCTGTGCATACACGGGTGGGTTCCATGCTAGTTTAATTTAATTCTAGTTTACAACTGACAACCAGATAAGGTAAACCAAATACTTCAGAGGTTGAATTACATCTAATTTTAATCAATCTGGTAAAAAATAGAAATAAATAAATATCAGACGTACCATGTCCCAGAGCCCTGTATCAGGCTACTTCAAAACAAAAAAATGATAGCAACTTTGTCCCTTGAAACAGAGAATCATCTGCCTTCGTTCGAGATTAATTGAGAGAACACATTACTATTTGTTATATCTGATCGGCTCTCACCAGAAGTTCCAGTCCCATGGCTCACCACACTTGAAGGCATTCTTCTGACAAATGGGACTGCCGAGAAGTGTGCCTCAGAGGTCCCGCTATCCTCGAAAGGCTCGCGCCTCACATCCGTCTCCTGAAGCTGTAAGCAATACTCCAAATTCCATAAAACATCTCCAACTGCTGGTCGATCGATCCCATAATCTTGTAAACACTTCTCAGCTATATCCCAGAACTTGTGAAGCGATTTCTCGTTTATCTCTCCAACAAGCCTTGGGTCAATAATTTTTTCCAGTCGGCCTTGCCTTTGCAACGTCAGTGCCCATTCAGTAAGGTTAATTTCCTCGCCAGGCAGGGACTGATCTATCACGGGACGTGCACAGAGCACCTCCAAGAGTGTCACACCAAAAGAATAGACATCGGACTTGTCAGTCAGCTTTTGGGTCTTGAAGTATTCCGGGTCAAGGTACCCAAATGTACCTTTGACGGCAGTGCTGACGTGCGTCTCGCCTACCGAGGCACCCAGTTTCGACAGACCAAAATCTGACACCTTTGCCGCAAAACCTTCTCCTAGGAGGATGTTTGTGGATTTTACGTCTCGATGTATGATGGTTTGGGAGTAGCCCGTATGGAGGTAGTGCAAGCCTTTGGCTGCTTCAATGCAAATCTCTAGCCTTTGCTTCCATGATAGGGATGGCAATTGGTGGCCGTATAAATAATTTCTTAATGGCCCCTTCTCCATGTATTCGTACACGAGAATCATCTCCGAGCGCTCATCACAATATCCTACTAGTGATACGAGGTGACGGTGACGAATCTGAGATAGAACTTCAACCTCAGTCTGGAATTCAGGAAGACCTTGTTGCGATCGGGACGAGGCCCGTTTCACTGCAACTTCAGTCCCGTTGCTTAATACACCCTTGTAGACCTTTCCAAACCCTCCTACTCCAATTATGTTCTTTTCGTCAAAATAGTTTGTGGCCATTTTAATTTGAGCTAAGGAGAAGAGCAATCCCAAATCAATTCTAGGCGACGCACCAATGGTTGTTGCCCCACCTGATCTGCTGGAAGTATCAAAATTGATACCTCCTGTCATAGGAGACCATATTAGCGGGGCCTCCTTCACATCTGGCTTAGGCTTTTGGCGTCGTTTCTTAGATGAAGGAACCGCAACACAAGAAACAATTAAGGCTATGAGAATGACACCGCCAATTGAGACTCCCAGAATAAGAGCAAGAGGAACGTTTTTACTGTTGGCTGGAGAATGGGCACTGTTTACTTTCATAATCTCCAAACCGTTAAGAAAAGCACCTGTAATGTTACTATCTATCTTATCCAGGCTAATGCTCACAGTTATGTTTTGTGCAGTTGTAACATTTGTAATAAAATCAATATAGAATGGCTCCAGTGGATAGTTTGTATATTTAGACACTTTCAGGTTATTTGCAAGCGCCAAATGATCCATGATATAAACTGTAAAATAAAGCCCTGAATCCAGTCTATCGGTGTTTGATAAAATATCACAGAAATGTAATCGGATAAGATACTCATACCCTGAGCTGACATCAAAGCTCCATGTGATGTTGACATTAAAACCAGGATCGGAGTTGATCTGTTCAGTAGAGGGGTATATTATCCGTGCCGTGTTATAAACCGTGTCAGGGGCTATCTCTTCTGTACTTCCTTGTGAAGGATCAAACTTTAGTTGTGCAGACGTATTACGATTCTTAGAGACAGCAGCATTTTTGATGTAAGGGTCGTCCGTAAACCAAGTTCGCCATAGCGTATCATTGTGCGGGGTGATCAATGGGCCCGGCATGTTAACCCGGTACATTGTTTCCAGTACCTGCTTTGCTAAGTCCACATTTATTGTGGTGTCGCTGATGCCGATCGAATTTTGCACCGGGCTACTAAGCAACTCTGGTGGAGCAGTGAAGGCTTCTATAGCACTTACAAAAGCAAGTGAGTTACTCTCAGGAAGGAACTCCACTTCCAAGTTGTTTGCATATGTCCGGAGAAAGAACTCCTTGATGGTGGGTGTAGCGGTGTCAGAGACAGTGAAATGATCAAGCAATGTGTAGTTGCTCAGAGCTTTTACACTGAACTTGGCAGTTGACAAGTTATAGGATCGATCCGAAAATTGTGCTGAAAAGGGCAAAAAGTGGAGTCGGAGCACGTTAGAAGAATTGGCTTCCATAATGAAACTGTACTTGAAATTGGAGGAAGAGAAGCGAGCAGTGGAATAGAGAGAGCCTGTGGATGAATTTGAAATAGACAAACTGTTTTTCCCTGATAGGACGGTCGAATTCTCGGCTTCGAAAATGCGAGAAAGGTAGTTGTCGGACAGAGTATTGGAGGTCGAAGCACCACAATCTATGAAGTAGGAGACGTTTGGTTTGAAAGAGGTTGCAAAAGAGAGAATTGAGAGCAGAAGGGAAAGGAGGAGAGGTGTTCGACGAAATGACTCCATTGAAGATAACATGGTAAAGGTTGTGTTCTCTTGTGAGAAATAAGGAGTTAAGGAGGAAGAAGGTAGATAGTGGAGAGCAGCTAGTGGTGCGCAAAAGAGTGGATGATGATATGATATGCTCTGTTTCCTGCTCTGTCTTTTTAAGTGGGAAAATTCCCTCAGATAGGGACATGTTTGTTTCTGTATTGACTTGGTAGACTTGGGAAAAGGGCACTAGAGGTCTTGAGAGAGGATATGATTTATTTACGGTTGTGTCCACTTAATTTTTGGAATATTTGATGTTTAACGACTATTCTACATGTGATTCTGAATTCTTTGCATCTATATTTCTGAAACCTTCTTTATAAAGAGTCACTGCAACGTGGGTCCTAAAAATCTTCAAAGCATGAAATTGAGCCCTCTCAAATATTAAATGTTAAAATCTCGTTACATGGAACAGAGAATTCTGTTTTTAAGCTGATAAGTTGGTCTAAGATATACATCCTTGAGTAATGGCATAGAAGAAGTCACTGGCGAGTTAGATTTTATATAATATAAAATGTCACTATTACAGTAGTCCGTTGTATCATATGACAATTGTTGTACCGGTCTAATAATTGGCATAAATGGAAAGAAAATATCTAGATAAAAAGGTAGATCTATGAAAATAAGATTTTTTATTGCAAAAATATATTGGTTAGTATATTAATAAAAATATATGATATATATATATATATATATATATATATATATATTACCATCAAAATATGACGTGTGTATTTGAATGTTCTGTGTTTGACATATTACATGTGTATTTTTATAAATATAGTATTAGACGATAAATATATTGGATACGGTACGATACAATATGTTTAAATATTTAACTAATATGTGACATATCTAACCGATCTTTCCCCTGGCCACATGGCGCTTTTTAAATGGTCTCTAGGGATATTTTTTTCTTTCCAAAATGGTGAAGCGGGAGAGGCCAATGTTCTTTCTCTCAATGTCGAAAAATGAAAAAAATCCTTTCTTTTTCTAAGTTCAAGTTTTTTTTTGAATTAAAAATTTTTAAACTATTTTTAGAATTGTTAATTTCTTACTTTTCTTTAACACTACTACAATTATGATTCTACTGATGTCGCAATTAATGATGCTTTGTATATCAGGATAATGTTTCGATCAGTTACAAACTGACACGGGAAGAAAATTAAAGCATATAGCAATGAAATCTGCTTAAGCAAACAATAAATTTTTATAAAAGTATATATATATCTTGCATCCAACATTAGGATAATTTTGATTGTTGATCATAGGAAGCGGCGAATATTATATTCTATAATTTTTGACATATACTGATACTTCCTCGCTCTCTGCCCCTGTTAACATACCAGTAAATATTATTTTTCTTCTTTGTTATCTTATTACATCTCATACCCTTTGTTAACTTTTATGGGATTCAACTGGTATCTATCAACATATCATATATTCTACAAGCAAAAACTGTAATGCTACAATATATACACAGATAAATAATTCTTTCAGTAAATTTATAGATGACTGGAAACTAGTTCTAGGAACATGCACGAAAATATCTCCCTTCAAAATTCCAGTCAAGATTCCTGTAAGTTTGAAATACTCCGGCTTTTTTTTTAGAGAGTGATACATCTTATCTTAGAGACTAAAATTTTACTAAGGCTTGTCTCCTCCTTGGAAAAAGAGGAAAAAAAGGAGAACAAGGCACCTATATCTGACTGATCTCACCTTCTTGGCATATGCTGACTTATATTATGTCATTACTCGATTTTTTTTTTTTTTGCCATTTCCCCGTCTCCACGTGAATAAAACACTCTGCAAAAATTCTTCCTTGAACCATACACAAAGATATGGAAAAATAACAACTACTAGTACCAAGGATTATCAAGTGCAATAGGCCTTTTAATCAAGAATCTGAACCTTATCAGTCCTGGTTTTTTTCCAAGCATTTTTGTACTTGCTTTACTTGTTACATACAAAAACTTATAGTACAATGCTTAATGCTTTTAAATGGCTTGTTCTCGCTTTTACTTTTTTTCTATCAACAATATTAATTTAATTCTAGTTTGCAACTGACAACCAGATAAGGTAAACCAAATACTTCAGAGCTTGAATTACATCTGATTTTAATCAATCTGGTAAAAAATAGAAAGAAATAAATAAATTTCAGACATACCATGTCCCAGAGCCCTGTATCAGGCTGCTTCAGAACATAAACATGATAGCAACTTTGTCCCTTAAAACAGAGAATCATCTGCCTTCATTCGAGATTAATTGAGAGAACACATTACTATTTGCTATATCTGATCGGCCCTCACCAGAAGTTCCAGTCCGATGGCTCAGCACACTTGAAGGCATTCTTCTGACAAATGGGACTGCCGAGAAGTGTGCCTCAGTAGTCCCGCTATCCTCGAAAGGCTCGCGCCTCACATCCGTCTCCTGAAGCTGTAAGCAATACTCCAAATTCCATAAAACATCTCCAACTGCTGGTCGATCGATCCCATAATCTTGTAAACACTTCTCAGCTATATCCCAGAACTTGTGAAGCGATTTCTCATTTATCTCTCCAACAAGCCTTGGGTCAATAATTTTTTCCAATTGGCCTTGCCTTTGCAACATCAGTGCCCAATCAGCCAGGTTAATTTCCTCCACAGGCAGGGATTTATCTATTACAGGCCGTGCACAGAGCACCTCCAAGAGTGTTACACCGAAAGAATAGACATCAGACTTGTCAGTTAGCTTTTGGGTTTTGAAGTATTCCGGGTCAAGGTACCCAAATGTACCTTTGACGACAGTGCTGATGTGCGTCTCGCCTACCGAGGCACCCAGTTTCGATAGACCAAAATCTGACACCTTTGCCACGAAACCTTCTCCTAGGAGGATGTTTGTAGATTTTACGTCTCGATGTATAATGGTTTGGGAGTAGCCGGTATGGAGGTAGTGCAAGCCTTTGGCTGCTTCAATGCAAATCTCTAGCCTTTTCTTCCATGATAACGATGGCAATTGGTGGCCGTATAAATAATTTCTTAACGGCCCCTTCTCCATGTATTCGTACACGAGAATCATCTCCGAGCGCTCATCACAATATCCTATTAGTGATACGAGGTGACGGTGACGAATCTGAGAGAGAACTTCAACCTCAGTCTGGAATTCAGGAAGGCCTTGTTGCGATCGGGAGGAGGCCCGTTTCACTGCAACTTCAGTCCCGTTGCTTGATACACCCTTGTAGACCTTTCCAAACCCGCCTACTCCAATTATGTTCTTTTCGTCAAAATAGTTTGTGGCCTTTTTAATTTGAGCTAAGGAGATGAGCAATCCCAAATCAACTCTAGGCGACGCACGAATGGTTGTTGCCCCACCTGATCTGCTGGAAGTATCAAAATTGATACCTCCTGTCATAGGAGACCCCATTGGCTGGGTCTCCTTCACATCTGGCGTAGGCTTTTGGCGTCGTTTCTTACACAAAGCAACCACAACACAAGAAACAATTAAGGCTATGAGAATGACACCACCAATAGAGACTCCAAGAATAAGAGCTAGAGAAACGTTTTTACTGTTGGCTGGAGAATTAGCACTCTTTACTTTCATAATCTCCAAACCGTTAAGAAAAGCACCGGTAACGGTACTATCTTTCTTATCCAGGCTAATGCTCACAGTTATGTTTTGTGCACTTGTAACATTAGCAAGAAAATCGATATAGAATGGCTCTAATGAATCGGTTGTATATTGAGACACTTTCAGGTTATTTGCAAGTGCCAAATGATCCATGATATAAATTGTAAAAACAAGCCCTTGATCCAGTCTATTGGTGTTTGATATAATATCACAGAAATGTAATCGGATAAGATACTCATACCCTGAGCTGACATCAAAGCTCCATGTGATGTTGACATTAAAACCAGGATCGGAGTTGATCTGTTCAGTAGAGGGGTATATTAGCCGTGCCGTGTTATAAACCGTGTCAGGGGCTATCTCTTCTGTACTCCCTTGTGAAGGATCATAGTTTAGTTCTGTAGACAGAGTACGACTTTGAGAGACAGCAGTACTATAGATGTAAGGATCATCAGTAACCCAAGTTCGCCATAGCGTATCATTGTGAGGGGTGATCAATGGGCCCGGCATGTTAACCCGGTACATCGTTTCCAGTACCTGCATTGAGAAATCAACATTTATTGTGGCATCGCCGTTGCCGATAGAATTTTGCGTTGGGCTACTAAGCAACTCTGGTGGAGCAGTGAAGGCTTCTATAGCACTTACAAAAGCAAGTGAGTTACTCTCAGGAATGAACTCCACTTCCAAGTTGCTAGTATCTGTCCAGAGAAAGAACTCCTTGATTGTGGGTGAAGAAGTGTCAGAGACAGTGAAATGATCAAGCAATATGTAGTTGCTCAGAGCTTTTACACTGAACTTGGCAGTTGACAAGTTATAGGATTGAGCTGAAAATTGAGCCGAAAAGGGCAAAAAGTGAAGGCGGAGAACGTTAGAAGAATTTGCTTCCATAATGAAACTGTACTTGAAATTGGTGGAAGATATGCGAGCAGTGGAATAGAGAGAGCCTGTGGATGAATTGTTTTGATTTGAAAGAGACAAACTGTTTTTCCCTGATAGAACGGTCGAATCATCGGCCTTGAAAGTGCGAGGAGGGTAGTCGTTGGAGAGAGTATTGGAGGTCGAAGCACCACAATCTATGAAGTAAGAGACGTTTGGTGTGAAAGAGGTTGCAAAAGAGAGAATTGAGAGCAGAAGGGAAAGGAGGAGAGGTGTCCGACGAAATGACCCCATTGGAGATAACTTGGTAAAGGTTGTTCCCCCTAGTGAGAAATAAGGAGCAGAGGAAGAAGGTAGATAGTGGAGTGCAGCTAGTGGTGCGCAAAAATGTGGATGATGCTATGATATGCTTTGTTTTTGCTCTCGCTGATTAATTGGGAAAATTCCCTCAGATAGAGACATGTTTGTTTCTGTATTGACTCGGAAGGCGGAGTATTGACTTGGGAAAAAGACACTAGAAGTTTGAGTGTATATGATTTATTTACTGATATAACAGAAATATATTGGCAATATGGAAACCTGCAGTAGAACTAATATGACAATTTGTTGTCGAGTTTAGCTTATACTTTATGTACCAGTAAAACAAAATGTCTGTTCTTTTGTATAGAACTACTTCAACCAACCTTTTTTTTTTCTTTTGTCTTGGTGACTTGTGTATTGGACTGAAGAACTTGTGAAGATACCGAAACAGGAAAATATTTCATGAAATGTTTCACTGCTTCATTTTCTTGGCAAATCCAAAAAAGCATCTTTATTTCTTAATCACAAGCCATGGGGCTCTGAATTGCTTCGAATTTTCCTGGGCTAGATGGAAAATCCAAAAAGCATCTTTCATTTTTGTTGCTTTCATTTTTTTCTTTTCTCTGTGTTGTTATTTTCCAGGCTCGTGAATGAATTGTCCACTGAAGGAATTAAATTAATTAATATATAATTTTCTTTTTTTTTTTTGAAAGAGACTAGACCAAGAAATCAGAACAAACATTGGGAATAATCCTAACACGGCTGCGACACCTACAATCAAATAAGAAAATGAAAACACATCCCTCAATACCAGTTTAAAGAGCTGGTCTTTGTAGGCTTGTATATCAAAAAAAATTGTACTGGCCTGGTATTTAATTGTAAAGCCTCAATTGCACATCAGGATACAAGCCGAAATTAATTGTATTAACAACCAAAATGTTTGGTTATTTGTAAAGAGTATGGTTTAGTGTAAAGCCTCAATTGCACCTTACACAAGCCCAGAAAAACAACAACCAATAGTCACATATACCACCAAAAAGTATCTTGTATGATAAGTTCATAGTCATTTTCTTAATTGCTTTCTGTAAGTTCCAGCTCTTTCTAGTTCCAATTAATTGCAGTATCGTACCACGTAAAGTCCGAAATTTTTATTAACATTCTAAAAAAAATAATAAATCACAAAATAGCCGTAATGACTAAAAAATCATCAAAATGATCATTACGCAAGGAAATTCGGCGTATACGGTAGACAACAGAAAATCCCATGCATAGACTCGTTTGACCCGAGACGTCAGAGAATGCCGAAATTCCCATCGTACTAAGCCACCCGATCCGGTACACTAATTTTTCCAGTGCATTGAACCGCTGACCCGGTTGACCCCCCTATATACCAGAAAATGTGGCGTACACCCACCACACCCTCACCCGAAATGCATCTTTGGTTGTAATTTTTTTTAATTCATAATTTTTAATTTTTAATTTAGTGGAATTATTCGTCAAAATCCTAAAAATTTATTTACTGATGGTCCTAAATTTATTTTAATTATGAAAAAGTTTAATTATACAATTTTAAAATAATTAATAATTTTAACTATATAATGATTATATGAAAATTGTAGTAAAAAGTTCTTACTATAAAAGTGCTTTATTGACATCCATATGTAATGTCACGGCAAGTTGGACGTTTATAGAATATCACTGTTGCAACTGTCCGGTTGTGTATTATGATCATTTCTAACGATTGTCTTAGGAGGAAAGAGAATATCTTGATAATAAGATGGACCTATGAAAACAAGATTTTTTATAACATAAATATATACCGGTAATAAAGAAACCTACAGTAGAACGAAGATGATAATTTGTTGTCCAGTTTTGCTTCATATAAAGCAGCAAATATTCTATTCTATAATTTTTAACATCCACTGATACTTCCTCACTCTCTGTCCCTGATAAAATATTTTTCTTCTTTGTTATCTTACTACACCCAATACCCTTTGTTAACCTTTATGGGTTCTGACTGTACCTACTTTTGATTCAATTCAACTGGTATCTATCAACATACCATATACTGCAGCAAACATACATGCTGGTATGTAAAATAGATGCTCAAAAATTTAATACTGAGATAGGTTTTTTTTCCCTGGAAAGCGACTTGAGAGGATCCAAGCAAAAACTGTAAACTATGTACAAGCTAAACACACGAGCCGTAAAACAACAAGCAATTAAGAGATTTTGTATACTGTACAGTAAACAACCAAGACAAATAAAATGGTATAATGTCTTAAAATAAAAAAATTGACAAAACTTTGAACAATAAATATTACATTAAATTACAATATACAAACAAATAAATCATCTTTCAGTGCATCTATAGATGACTGGAAACTAGTATTAGGAACACGAAAATATCTTCCTTCTAAATCCAGTCCAGATTCCTATTAATATGTGATACTCATGCTTTTTTAAAGAATGATATATCTTACATTAGAGACTAAAATTTTGTTAAATCTTGATTCCTCCCGTGAAAAAGAAAAGAGAAAAAAAAAAGCCAGAGAAGAAGGCACCTATATCTGACTAATCTCACCTTCTCGACATATGCCGACTTCTATTGTCATTACCCGGTTTCCCTTTCTCCCGTCTCTAGGTGAAGATAACACTCTGCAACAATTCTTCCTTGGAGCCTCCACAAACATATGAAAAAATAACTATAATTATCACCAAGAATTATAAGTGCAAAGGGCCTTTTAATAAAGAGTCCGATCCTTATCAGTCCTAGTTTTAATTTCAAGCATTTTTTACTGTTTTCTATCACCAAATTTAATTGCATTCTAGTAAAAGAGACTGCCCAAAAATGGTTGTAGCTGACAATCAGTTAAAGTAAGCTAAATACTTCAACGGTTGAATTACATCTAATTTTAATCAATCTGATAAAAAAATAGAAAGAAATAAATAAATATCAGACTTACCCTGTCCCAGAGCCCTGGATCAGGCTTCTTCAAAACCAGAACCTGAACAACCAAATCGGCTGGGTTGGCTGTTTTCCAACGACAAGAATGGTGTCTTTCCTTGTGCCTCTTGTATTCTGTCACAATTGCTCGTTTTCTCATGTCAAGTCGTGTAGCCGAGAGGTAGTACACATGCGGCTTCTGGCATGGGTTTCGAGCAACTGGCCTGGTATTAAAAGCATATGCAGTGTAATCGGCACGTCTATACCAATTAAGAAATGTCCTTGCTGGCGTCTCCATTTCCCTTGGCGACATCACCCCTCGTACTATTTGCACGACAAACCCCCAAGAAACTGACACTGTCCACCGGTTGGTCTTGTCATAACAAATTGATTGTTGAATCACCCCTGCTGAGTCGAACCGTACTGGCCCAGCAAACAATTTTTTCACTGCAGCAGCTCGCGACATAGAAGGGAAGATTGGCTGTACAACATCAAGATGATGCAACGATACCAGCGGTGCAACTGGGTGGGCAGCTAGAAGGCCCAGAAGGTCACCATACACATCATATTGGTGAAAACCGGGGTGACGAGTGAGCGGCACCCCTAGCTCGGTCATGCATGCTTGAATCCTATCGTCACTCCCATACAAAGCCGGGTACCGTTTTATGCACGCATCTTGCATTTTTGCAATTGCAGCTGCAAGCGGCTGGCTGATTGCAAAACCGCCACCACCGTATGCCATGCCATAGGAGAAGTATATGTTTTGTAAATGGCTTTCGGAATGCGATCCAATATAATACGGTTGTTGATGGTCAAATTTTGAGAGCACTCTAACTAAATTATCTGGAATAAACACGGTGTCATCATCACCCATCACGAACCAGCGCACATTTGTTAGGCCCAGGCGGAACGTCTCAGAGACAATACGGGAGATGCGAATTGCTGAGCGGCTTCCTTTTTTATGTGTGTAGGGGAACTTGGATGTATCGCCTGAGATCTTTAGCACCGGAAATCCATTTAAGGCGCGTTGGTACCTAAACTCCTTAACAGGTTTGTCTAGCCACACATAACCACGCATTTTACCTGGCCGCCACCACACCTTTATATATTCTCTTCGCTTCTCCCATAGAGAAGCCGATGCTGCTATACCGAAGACAATATGTTGGAGACCTGTCTGGGTGTAATCTGGTGATTTTGAAGAAGCCACAGGGCTCGGTTTCTCAGGTGAAGCAACGGCCGAACTATTAGTATTGTCCAAGGAGAGAAGATGTGATATCGACACATCATCAAGGACACTTGTGGGGCATGGTGGGAGGCCCCAAGAGAAAAAGATTAGGTTGAGGGAATACATGATGTAGAAAACTATGCACACGGGAAGAACAACGCAGATCGTGAGGCGAGAGAGAAGGAATGAGCGGCTGTAGGAGTAGGCTTTGGAGGAGTTGTGAGGCCAAAGACCCCAAACGAGAGAACCTCTCTTGTAATTTGGGGTCATTTGGTGCCCTTCTTTCTCTTCTCCGCTTTTCATTCCTTTCCTGTTGTGACAATCTATATTTTGTTTCTCTCTTCCTTCTGGTTCTATACGTCCAGACAATATGGCAATTCAAAAATGTGATCCATAGCAAACATATACGCCATTGTTTTGAATTCAGAGAGAAAAAAAATGAGGACAAATGGAGATGAAGAGGAAGAGAAATTAAAAATAGCAAAATCCTAAAATATGAGCTGGGGAGCAGCTCTGCGCATTTCTCTTGGATATGACGTGGCATGTCAAGGGCTTGACATGTGTGGCAAAGAGGTGGATGTGGGGTCCATTGGCATTGAAACCTGCTTATTTTTATTCGGTTTGTGTTAAGATAATTATTTATTTGAGGGTTAATGAGGTTTTACTATTTTAGGAAGCACCAACCACTTAAATTGTAAAGTGAATGGTTCTATTTACATAAAATTTACCAAAAAAAATTTCAAAAGAAAAAATATATTGTGCTCCAAAGTCATTGTCCTCCAACTGTATACTTTTATAATCACTGACAAAAGAGACCCCTATAAGCCTGATCGTGTTGGTCCATGTATATTGAAAGTAGAGGAAATAGAGGGACAAAACCGATGTTACTGTGTCAACACTCTTTTCAAAACTTCAACATCTTTTCAAACTTTTATAATTTTTATTTTTTGACTTTTCATAAATAATAATTTATAACCTCCAACATTTATAACTTAGAAAATTTAGCTTCACATTGTAAAATATTATTTATGAAGTACTATAAAACAAAATGCAATTTCAAATGCATGAAACTTTAGAAATATCAAGCACAAGATATTAAATTAGTACGTTTCAAAATTTTGAATATTATATATCTCAAGCTTCAAAATTTAGGATATCAAATTGTGTTATGTTGAATTTTTAAATATATACTAATTTTTAAATTTAGTTTTATGAAAATAAATAATAAAAAGTCAAAATTTAAAGTATTAAAATTTAAAATATTAAAACTAAAATGTATGAATATTATGAAAATTGAAAATTCCAAATATAATATAATATTAACTGAATGAAACATAATAATATTGAAGCAATTATATAATATTCAAAATTTGAGAGGGACAAATTTAATGACACGCACAACATTTTTGAACCTTCATTCATTTGGCATTATATATTGTTTATATATATATATTTCTTCATCTTTGATGCTCAAGCAATAAGTACTTTTTTTCTTTTTTTGGAAACAAAAATTAAACTAAACTCTTCTATGTTTTCTCCAAAATATATATATATATATATATATATATAGTGTTCTATGATTCACAAACCTTACATAAAAAAAAGGAAAAGAAAAACCCTATACAAGTAATCTTAATTTGTCTAATCCAACCTAAGAAAAATGCATCTAAATCTCAGAAAGATAAAAAACATACAATATTTTTCTGTTTTAAAATGTATTTATTAACAAATTTGTTTGTTTTAATGTTTTTTAAATTTGATCCCACGAGCATCAGACTTCCTTAAGCTAATGTTGGTACTGCAAGCATATCAAGTTTTGAACAACTAATTTGGTGTTTCTTCACAGAAATCACACAATCAACGTTGCAGTGAGTCTCCAACCTCACTTGTCCGCCACCAGCAATTCATATGGGCTAACATTCTCCATGCAGTAGAAGAGTTATCCTATCCACAGTAGAGTTCGTATTTATTATTATTTCAAATAGAAAAGTAGGACCTTTCTATTTTAATCTAAATCGTCGGATTAAATCGAATAAATCGAATATACTCTACTTGAAATTTAGTATGTTTTTTTTTAACAAATCCGATCCGTTCATTTTTAATCCAACAGTTCAGATTAAAATAATAGAATCCTATTTTTTTATTGGCTTAATTTCTTGTATGCCCTTTAACTCTTCTTCATTTTCTTATTTCTTCCTTCACTCTTCATAATATATTCTTTGCCACTTAACTCTTCTTATTTGTTCTTATTTGTCCATCTGGATTAAATCACAAACTTAACTACAATTATTCTCTTAAAAACCCATGGTTCATTCTTGATTAAAATACAATGGATGAGAATGTCTTTTGCTCCATCGTTTCCTTTGTCTTCATCTCTCCAGTCTATTGGCTCTTCCTACGTACTATCTATGATTCTCTCATTCTTACATAAAATTTGACAACACCATTCGTTCTCTCTCATCTAGCACCATCCTCTCTTCATGCGTATCATCACCAACTTCAGTACCTTTCTTCTTGCACCTCATCATTAGTTCCTTCTTTTTCATTTTTTTCTCTTGTTGTTTCCTTTTTTTTAATATTCAAAAAACAAATTAATTTATAACCAGCACTGCACAAATCCAGTAGTGAGTGGTTGTATTATGTTACATGACACCGCTAACATAAGTATCCTTAACACCTCCGACGAGATCACGTAAATGATTGTGAGGAGGGATCTAATGTCAATAATTTTATGTGTCAAATCGGTGTCAATGAAATTAAAATTCAAACGATTTTTTTTTAATTTTTAAAAAGCAAAACTAATTGATGAGATATATTATATATATCATATATTATATATATACAAAAGTTTATATTGGTTCAACTTTATTTAAGGATGTATCAAAAACTAATAAAATCAATGGTCCAAATTTTGATAATTTAACCCTTTCTCTTGATAGCTATCAAAATAAAGGTAAAATCTTATGATTTTTTATATATATGTTATTGAGATGATATAAAATACATCTAATGGTTTAAATTTATAAATTTAACTACAAAAAATATAATTGGTACTGTTTGACACCGATAATCATTAGCATTGTATCCCTTCTCAATGATTATATAATATAAAACTGCATGTATGTATCTCTCGTAGATTGGAAGCTCAAACAAGTATTTATTTTCTTTTTGCCATGGACTTATATCGATGTACCAGTCAAATTAGCTCGTTAAAATTGGAGCAAAATAGCTTTTGCTTTGAGAAGTACACAAGACAAGCAAACGATGTCAAACTACCACCTGTTTTATTGATAGAACAAATCCTATTATAAATTTAAAACAGAAAATAAAAACTCAAAGAAAAAGACAGAACACAAAAATGTCCAAAATCCTCTCTCAACTCCAATTACATCAAAGTTACAAAGCACTTTTTGAATTTACATTGCTAAGTACTAATTTATGAATTTTTATTGGAATATTAGTTCAACTTTTCTTTCTTTCAGTCAGAAACTCAGCTAAATCTAGCAAAGCAACTATCATTTACAGGTGCTGGCAATCCAGAAAGTTCCTGAAAGAAAATATAAAATATTATTATTATTTATTGACTCAAACAACAAACAAGTGTTTCGGTACCAACCCACTGCTGTATTACTTCACCTCAATCAATTGAAGGATTTGAAATTGAATTGCTCAATAATTCTACCTAAAAAGGATGTCAGTTTATTTTTTTTCGCTTTAATACCTTCTGTCAGTTCAGAATGTTACAATTCTGAAGTATAACACTTTAAAAAGAGTAGATTATTCAATATTAATCACCTTTCTGCGGAACTGTCTTACATCTATATTATATTCTAGATTTTCAACATAAACCATCCTTTCATATCCCAAAAAAAAAGCAAACATTAACTAAATCAGTGGCAAAATTTTTAATCATCATTCACTAATGCTCAGCAAATACCTACAATATTTGCTTAAAATCTAGTCAATTCATGAACAGAAACAAGTAAAATCAATAAATTGAATCAATTTTGAAAAGAATCTTTCAAGATAGATTTGAGAGCATTCTCGTTCATAGTATTTTAATCAAGAATGAACCATGGGTTGTTAAGTTTGTGATTAATTCAGATGGACAAATAAGAAAAAATAAGAAGAGTCGAGTGGCAAAAAAGATATTATAAAGAGTAAATAGAGAAATAAGAAAACAAAAGAAAGTTAAAGGGACATAAGAAATTAAGTCTTTCTTATTTGAAATATAGGTGATTTCATATTGTGAGCCTTATTCCACTTGAAATTTTCGTTTTGATCATATTTTGGGCTGTAAGTAAATGCGAATCGTACACTGCCATGCAAAGACGATCGACACGGGTGTTATTATGTTGAGACTTGAGACTTATTCCAGCCATCTTTAACTCTATATTTGTTCAATTAAATCAATTTCGGTTCTTCAATAAACTTGGAGATGCTTACTACCAAACCCAAAAAAAAACCCATTACGAGGAATATTAAATTGGGCCGGGCTTAGCATACTATTTCCCAGATAATTCAAATTTTTATACCAGCTGTTATCAGAATGGATATTTCAAGGTTTCAAAATTTTCAATTCAGCCCACTTACACCCCTCATCACTTACTGGCTCCTCAATTAGATACTTAAATTGGTTTGTGCAACCATTGGTATAATTGCTATTTTTTCTTTCCTTTTCCATGGAAATGTGTGAGCTTAAGCTGCCTGCCTGATAGATTATAGACAATAAAAACTAAAAGATGTAGATTTGACATTCAGACATCTCAACAACAGACCAAAAGTAATTAGCTTTTTATGAATGACAATGTCTGATAAAGAAAGTTACTAAACTCATTGCTTAAGCTTTAACACAAACAGTATACAGAATAAATTCATATCACATAACAGATATATCTTGCACAGGGTATATACATATACTGGTACAAAAAGAAAAAATAACTAACAAACATTAAGTGCTGAATCCAAATGATAATTAATTGCATAGGGGACACCCGAATAAGGAAAGTTTAAAGTTCGTGTGCTCAAAATATATGATTGAAAGCAAGGTTTCAACAAATTAAGACATATTTATAAGTACATCTAACTAACATTACTGTGACCTATTGGATAATTGGATGCAATTGGTGCCCAATAGTTTGGAGTGATGTTGAACTGATATTTGTTGCCCAGAAAGTTTCTAAATTTTGAAAATCTTAAGGGAAACAAAATTTATTTTCTTTCATAATAACTTAATTAAGCTAGTTGAGCTATATCTATGTAGTCCTACACTTATTTAGAAATTGCGATTAGAAATACCTATACAAAAATTATACTCGAGAAATAAGTATAAGATAAACATGGGGCAGGTCAATAGCAAATTCACATTCGTTATCATAATTGATAACGACAGCTTATCTCTATGATAAATGAGATTTAATAAAAAAAATAAAAATAAATCCTTTATAATCTAAATTTAATTCATTTAAACTGAATCAAACTATTCAATTAAAATCAATCAGTTTGTTGCTATAAAATTTCTATGACAGTAGATGCGGATCCGGTCAATGACTGCCAAGAAACTCGCTCATGGACATAATTTCCTAATCGAATAAGTTTGGTGGGACGATTTTTTGTATTGGTTTGTTTGGGGAAGCCTCATTTATTTCTTTGGCAATTTGAAAAATTGACTTTTGCCACTTGATACGAATATAGCTACATGATATGGTTCATATGTCATTAATTTGTCATCACATCGATCAAACGTTTGAGAAAACAAATTTTAATGAAAATTTGAATAATCAAAATAGGAAATTGAAAGGTTAGGTGATATGCATTCCATAAAATTAGCTCCATTAATTATGTACCAATATTGTTACAACAAACAATTAGTCATCGATTAATCAAAAGAATGTAGTTAACTTCATCGTCACAAAATAAATGCGGTGGTGTATTTGCGTCCTTAAACATCAAATATTCAGCCATGTAGTTTAATCATCGTTAATCAGCTGCCAAGACTGACTTGTTTCTTTTAATTAAAATTCAAGATAGTAAATACATGATCTGATACCTAAATTTTGTGATGGTAATATTCCAGAAAAAAAAAATTACAAACAAAATAGTTATTTTTTGTGTTTTAGTTTTCTATTGGACCAAAAGTTATATTTATAATTAAAATATATATTGGACATAAAGAAAAATATATACTTTGGACAATTGTTTGCATAATATATAATTGGATTCTGATATAGTACTTGTATCGTTTAAACAACAAATGAACTTTATCCCCACTAATTATTGATCACTTAATTAAACGACAATTCATCAGTCATTTTTATTTGTTATGAACAATGAATATGTAATATATGATGGGGTGCTAAAACCCATGTTATATTTTTCCTTCCAAGTCATGTTACCAATCAAAGTGCATCAAGTTGTAGGCGCAAAATATCTTCAAATGTCAATCATAAACATATTCAAATTTAAATACTTTATAGTTTCTTTTTTTTTTTTTTTTTTGAGATGATGCTTCATAATTGATTGTATAAAATTAGCACTTGAGAGTTTGTGTTCGGCGATAACAGACTTGATATGCGATGCATTGTGAATGTCGGATAATTCCATGGCAAGAATACTCTCGGCTACAAAAGACATTTTCCTAAGCTTTATTTATGGAAAATATTTGATAGATACCATTATTGATATCTTTATTGATGCTAATTTTTATTATTTATGTTAATAATTTTATTATATAATTTATTTTGTACAGTATTTTATTATATTGTTTAACTTAAATATCACTAATCTGAATAATAACTCACTTAAATTGAATAATAAAAATATTATACAAAATAAGTTGTATAATAAAATCGTAAACATCAATAATAACTTATTTTATTTGAATAATAAAGTCGATATTAATGATGACATCAATAATGATATTTGTATATCAGCTTCCTTTATTTATTTATTTTTCCATGGGACAATTGATGACTGTAACATCACGTCTAACTCCCATCTTCTTTTTTTACTGATAAAGAGCTCTTATGGGTTTTTTCTCGTAATTAAGATACACATTTGATTACTAAACAATAATGAATACTTGTCAAATTTTAATTCAGATATAAATTGTGACAACTATCAGTATAATTTGTCTTGAAATTTGTTTTGATTACTATCAATAATTATCTTGAATTTTCACGCTTATTTTGTGACTTTCTTAAAACGTGCACGTTGCTTCTTAGAATATTTACCCATCAATTGCATAACTAATAATTGTTATTTTGAATATTTACGCTTATTGTCTACATCACAAATAATAAAATGCATACTTGATAATTGCACAATGTACACTTAATGATGACACAATAAATATATACTTAACTATTTATTTTTTAAAAAAATTAGCCAATAAATGAGGGACAATTGGAAAATGAAGACTGAAATAATTATATAATTATAATATTCCAATCTTGAATGTCATACAAAAATACCTACAAATGGCACTTTTTTCAATCCTAAATGAGGATATCTTCTCTTCGAAATCCATGACATGTTATGACATATAATTTTTATATATTAATTGAACAAAATGACATATGATTGACCTGCTACTCCATTTATAATCACGATACTAACGAAAATGATTCCCTCGTGCTGGATTTAATTAATTTTCTCTCTTTTTATATCATGAGTAGGCACAAACTTTCTTTTTCATTTTATTTTAACTATATTTTACATGAAAGAATTGGAAAGAAGAAGAAGAAATCAATCAATTAAGTGATTCAAGTCATGACATATGATTTCATATATTAGCTAGACAAAATGACATGCAAACAACTTGTTATCTCGCCTATAATCACGATGCAAATGAAAATAATTACCTCGTGTTGGATTTAATTAATTTTCTCTATTTTTATATTATGAGTAGGTATAAATTTTCTTTTTCATTTTATTTTTTAACTATATTTTACATTAAAGAATCGGAAAGAAGAAGAAGAATCGGAAAGAAGAAATCAATCAATTAATTAAGCCATCCAAATCAAGACCACTGCTCTAATTTTTCAAACTTTTTCTTTGGATTTAAATAACGAAATTGAAAATCTCACGCAAGAGCTCGTGACAGAGGTCAAACAGAATGTTTCATTTCATCTCGGTCAACGAAAGGGAAAATCATGGTGGACCTACTTGGACCTACCACCTTTCTCTGCACCTATGGATCTGTGGATAATTAATCCTCTCCAGTTCTAGTAACAGGATATGTCCATTTATATATCTTGGTGCGATGTGAAATTTAGTTAATTAAGACAAAAAAATATCATTGAAAATGAATGTGTTTGAAAAAATAAACTAAAATAAATATTCGGGAAGTGAGATTGTGAAAATTTGAAAAAAGAATGGACCTTCGAAGTCTGATCATGATTAAGTTGAATCTTATCTTATTTTATCATAAATACAAAATTAAATGAGTAGATAACTAGAGAAATTATGTTTGTATTTTGATAGTCAATTCAAATTATTGAGAACAAGCTTTGATCTTCTTTATTTTAATTTTTTTCAGTTTCCTTTTTTTGTGGTAAGATTTTGATTTTTTTTTTAATCTTTTTTTGACGGTTTCAATTCTTCAATTTCAAAATTAGAACAAAAATTTGAATGCCATGTTTTCATATTTTTGTTTGAAATTTATAGTTCAAAAAGATCTCAGTACATATTTAATATGTAATATCCAAAGATTAAAAAAAGAGTACATTTGAATTGATAATCATATATAAATTTTACCAACTTCGTTTTTTTTTCCATCCAAAAACAAACACATACAAAATAGACACGGATGTTCTTTCTTATTAACATTCCCCTTTACATAAAACCCTTGCCACAGGATAACTCCAGTTATAGAAAACTGGAGCGTACAACACCATAGCAATGCCAACTGTGTCGACGTGGCTTTAATCCGACCACGTCATGCGAACATCGTCAATTGACTGGCATCAAATACCACCCAATGCATGATTGATTGATTGATATATACTACATGCTCCTTTTGTTTATTACAAATGCGAAATTCCATGTCACATTAATTGCTAGCAGCTAATTATGTGGTTACTTGTCAGATTCTAGCTAGTTTGTTAATCCGCGTGCTTAATTAGAAACAAACTCGTATATATACATTCAATTAGTTGAGGTTTTGCAAATTGCATTCGGCTATTTATTTTCCTTCGTTAATTATCTGTTAGTGGTGATGTAGAATTTTGCTAGAAGAGGCATTAATTTACCTAATTACCTTGGAAAAAAAATGGGGCTAGAAGAAGGCTGAATTAATCAGTTCTTGAAATAATCTCACGTATCCATTATTCTATCTAAGATATCATTTAGTTTTTTAGGGTTTAGAATTAAAGCCACAACAGTCAGACACCACATTAAATCAAGTAGGAACAAACTATATCATACTTTCAGAAACCACAAAATACAAAAAAAAAACAAAGAAAATACTGCAAAATGTTACTATGAGATAACTAGAGCAAAAAACAAAAAAGAAGAAAGAAATATAATAGAGCAACAATATTAATTTAAGATATTTTGACTAAGACTTACTCCGCTAAGAAATTACGAACTGATAAATTTCACGTTCAAACTAGAATATATATATGAGATTTGATATATAATTGTTAAGAGGAAGTTCAAATACTTTCATTTTTAACGTCTTTATTGTGTCTTCACTTTTTAATTGTTAAGAGGGGGGTTCGAGCAAAAAAAAATTTTAAATATATACAATATTAATAAAAATTAGATATAAGTTAAAATTACTCAATTTACATACTAGATGATTTTTAACAATTACAAAACTTCAGTTTACAGATAAACAGATATTATTAATAAATGAAAGTATAAAAAAGTAATGTACAAGAGAGAAGATAATGATATATAAAAAGCACTATATATCATAGACTTTAGTTACAGAAAACAAACAAATCACCATGTAAACAACAGAGAGAGAGGAGGCTATATATGTTGCAACCAGGCCACTACTGGGTCAATATATAGATCTACAACATAAACAAAAGAAAATAAAATAAATAAAATAAAACTATTGGAAACAAACAAAAATGGACAAGGTACATGCAATTATTAGCATATATTTGGCCAGACCTTGCAACATGATTCTGAAATCTGAACTTAACTACTATGCTATAATTAATAAATTAATACCTGTGGGGTACTGTTGATGATCACTGCCATTATCAGTAGTACTATATCACGGTGTGGGCATCCACAGTACTATATACAAGAGAATTCCCAACTTCATAATACATTAAAATGAAGTAGGCAGCGAAGTAGAAATCTACATTAATTTTTAAATTTTACATATCTTATTTGAGTTAGAATGAATTAAATTTTACATTGAATTGTACAACCAATAAATTAGAATAAAAATTAAGATCTTAATCTTAAAAAGGGATATTGATGATGATAACGATAATATAATAATACTAATTACCATATTAAAATAATAATGATAGTGATCTTCGTACAAATATATAATGACCAAAATAGTAAATAAATAATATAAAATGATAGTAGTCTCCATTACATGCATTATTAAATTACTTTTTGATCTATTTTCTAAAACAATGAACTAACTAATGAAAACTACCAGTGGTCTTTCTCCAACTTTTTCAAGAAAAAAAAGGAAAAACAAACAATAAACTAACTAGTCTATTCCAATACTGTTTCATAATCTGCATTTTACAATTATTTTCATTGTTAGGGGATAAAGTTAGTATATTGTTTGTTATCCTCTCCGAGAAAGTAGGAATAATTTTAGCTGCTAGTTATACATCTCTCAAAAAAAGCCTTAGGTGCTATTATGCTAATTTGTTGTTGCAATAATTGCCAAAAACTACAATCCTAAATTTATTCAATATTTCACAAAGAATAATGATGTGGATAAATTATAACTAGTATCTAGCCTAACGAGAAAACATGGAAGACAAGGTATAATCATAAAAATTCCCTTCACAAAAAATGCATATATACTTTATATTCCCAATTATTCCACCCTTGTCTCACTTTTATTCTTTGCTTGTTTTGCAATTCATTATATATGCCGATGCTCTTTTTGAATAACAACGCTATATATTTTATATATGCTATCAGAAAAAAAAATTTTGACATTGATTTTAAAATACATTCAACACCGATTATGATATCGGTGTTAATGAAAGGGTCGTTAAAAATTTACAACGGTTATTTGAATCAGTTATTCACAAAAAATCATTGCCAAAGGTTATTTTTTTGCACCGATTATTAACAAATAACTGTTACCAAAAGGTTGCTTTCGGCATCGATTTTCGTCCATTTGTCTGTTGAGTTTCTCTTTTAACTGTAATTAAATAAAAGACGAACTCTACAATGTTAATATAGTAAATAATATAAATACTATTTAAGTTTTAAATGTTAATTTATTGAACATTTACTTGCGACTTGGAGGATGTAATTGGAGTGAACTGTCTTCCTCTTCATCGATTTGTCGAAAAAAGATTTTCACCCCGACAAACCCGGAATGTCCTCTCAACCTCCCGGTATGCTCGGGCGTCCCAATCGCTAATGTAAAGATATCGTTTTGACAAGACAAAATAAAGTTATCTTGGCCGGCTTTTTCAAGCGTTTTTTCCTGTCGAGTAAGAAATTCATGTTAAAATACAAATTTCAACCTAAAAAATGAAACTTCGAGTTTGTAAAATTACGTACTACTCGCCAGAGAACCTCTTGAGTTGCCGGGTTCTTGATGACAACAAGTCCAATCAACTACAGAACCTTTAGCTTGTAGGTGTCATTCTCGATATGCTAGAAATCCTCAAAAAATAAATATTATTGACAAATCATGGTTTAGATTTTAGTGATTTACCTCTATTTCGGCCCACATGATATCATTTACTTTCGGGTTGATATGTTTTCAGTCTTTTATTGCGATGGAGATCGGATCTCTCACTATGACCATAATGTAGTTTCCGAACGTGCTATAGTTCAGACCAGATTGTGTGTCGTCCTCGGCAACTCAATGGTTATGTCATCGTCATTTTTCATGATTACCTTACCGCAAGTAATCAGTCCTCTAACTCTTTTCTCAAACCCCTCAGATCCTTCAGATCCCGACATGACTACATTCTAAAAAATTAAATATCAATCCCAAATTTAATAACCTTTCAACACAATCTAACCATAATCTAATAGTCTAAATAACATAAACTAACAACATGTAACTTAATTTAATTACATAATCTAACAATCTAACCAATTGCAAATATAATTAAACTAATAATCTAACTATGATCTAAATTAATCTAACTTAATCTAAATCAATCTAATAATCTAAATTAATTATATAAATTAAATACATAACATACATACTAACCTTAGGAGAGAGAAAGGCAAGGAGATGGAGAGAGGCAGGGGGAGAGAGAGTGGAAGCGGTTCGGAGAAGGCTTGAGAGAGGGAAACAGGGAGAGAGAGGAAGGCAGGGGGAGAGAGAGAGAGGCAGAGAGATATGGGAGAGGGTCGGCGGAGAAGGCTTGAGCACGGCAGAGAAGTGTGCTTGGGCTGAGAGCGACGGAGAAAGGGCTGGGCACGACAGAGAAGTAAGTGGTTTAGGGCATGAGAGACAGGTAGGAAGAGAGTTGATCGAGAAAAAGAGGGTTTAATTAGAATTGGAGACATTCGAGGGTTTGGGGGCAAAAAATTTCGAAATGAAGGCTTTTAGCAACAGTTATTTATTAATAATCAGTGTCAACACCAATCATTTGTGAATAATCGATGCCAAAATTCCTTTTCACAACGGTTATTTGTGAATAACTAGTACCATAGTGTCTCAACAACAATCTCACCAATAGAAAAATAGTTTGATACAAATAGGACCGACATTACCATATCATACCCAATAAATGCAACATCCTTAGACATTTTCGGATGAATGAATATTATTAGGAAAATTATAGAAATTTATGTATTCTTCACGGGAGATTGAGCTAAAGTTCTACGTTATTTTTCAACTTTTAGAAGTACAATAACATGTAGACCCCACATGTCATGCTATAGAATATGAAAAATAACAAAAATAAATAAATAAATATTACAAAATTAAACATAAATTCAAAAAATCTAAAATTTCTAAAAATCACCTAAAATTAAATTACAAAATTAAACATAAATTGATACAAAATTATCACATCTGGCTGATATTCTTCTTTTTATTCAATTTCTTTGATTTTGGCTTTCGGATCAACAATCTTTCTTCATGATCTTGACGCAAATAGATTGTTTCAAGATTATCGTCAATTATCACGGATTCGATACCGGTGAAAAATGGAGGGATTTTATCGAAATGATCGTAGTCTTCTTCGTCCACAACATCTCCAATATTAACAATGCGTCTTTTATCCAAAATGACGACATGTCATTTTTTATCGGTCAGGTCAACAATGTAAAACACTTGCTTTGCTTGTTTTGCTAGTATAAAAGAGTCGTTGTGATATCTCAATCGGTTGAAATCAACATATACAAACTCATCTTTGTCTCTTCAGACTCCACGTCGATTCTCGATCCATTTACAAAAAAATAGGGGATTCTAAATTTGATATAATCTAGTTCATATATCTCTTCAATCCAACTATAATATGACATTAAAATATTTTGATCACCTAATAAAGTTGTTAATATCACATCACTATTTTGGGCGGTGCTCTTGCCATCTTGTTGCCTTGTGTACCTGGTAAACTCATTCATGTCATATCATTGGTAGGTGTGCACTGTTGCTCCGGGGCTATATGCTAGTCATTTTGGAGTTTCACTGACAGTTTGAGATGTCCGGGATTTTACTCTGTCTTCGAACCATTTCACAAATATTAGATTATGCTCGTTGGTAACTTCTCGAGGGATTCTGTTATTATAACTTGGTTAAGTGCTCAATCACGTACGAAACCATATCGACGAGGCGTTTGCAGGATCTTGAGATGTGCTTTCTATCTCAACTCATAACTCACATTGACAAGTTTGTACCTAAGGATAATGGCATCTTGGACTCTGCTCTTGTGTCGAGACTTGGGGAGGCTAATAGATTCAACATCGATTAGGTAATCTGTATAAAATTCAATGATCTATTATGTGACATACCCTCAACAATACTTCCTTCGAACCGAGATCTGATTCGGAACATTCCTTTCAATTGACCCATTGTCCTCTTGAAAGGATACATGTGTCACAAGACTGAGGGGCCACAGAGTTTTATTTTTCTGACCAAATAGTATTAAATATACCATGACATCAAAAAAAGAGGGCGGAAAATATATTTTAAGCTCGTAGAGGGTCAAAATGACGTCAGAATGTAAATCGTCTAGCGTTTCAAGATCGCTCACTTTGGAGCAAATCGAGTTGTAGAAGAAATTCAGCCTGGTGATAGAATACCTAACATTTGGGGGAAGGATTCCTCGAATTGCAACCGAGAGCAGCTAAGTCAACAGGATGTGACAATCATGTGACTTCATACCAATCAACTTCAACTCCTTAATCGACACCTTTTTGGAGATATTCAAGGAATAACCGAACGGAACCTTAATTGACTTCAAGCACTCCTTCAAACTAATTTTTTTCGCTTCGAGAAAGTATAACATGCCGGAGGTAGGTAAATCTATTTTCCACCTTCCTATAGTGCTAGCTCCGGCCGAATCCTAATTTTAACCATGTCTTTTCTGACTTTTACGATGTCTTTTATTTTTCCTTTGAATATTCAACAACAAATCAACGAGACTTTTACATATGTTCTTAACAATGTGTATCAAATCCAGGCAATACCAAATATCTAAATGCGATCAGTAAGGGATTGGCACTTTACAGAGCTCGATTGTGTCGCCGAACTTTTTTTCTTACACTGATAAGGGTAATTAAGCCGAAGGAATCTGCGATGTCCTATATATACAATTTTCTTACCATTATCCATCTGTAAAGAACAGATATCGTCCTCTCAAATAGACACACTTTGGTTCCTTTCGTCCTGCAACCCGACAAGTTATCGTATGCGGAAAAATCATTAATCATGCAGAAAATCACAACATGAAAGGGAAATCATTTTTTTAGATTTTCATCCAATACCATCACGTCATCTTTCCACAATTTATCAAGATACTCAAACAATAGAGCCAAAGGTACGTCTATATCATTACCCGGTTGTTCAGGATCTGAAATCAGCAACAACATCATCAAATATTTTATTTTCATGCACAACCAGGGAGGAAGATTGTAAACACATAAAAAACCGGTCATGTATTGTGACGGCTACTCATATTATCATAAGGATTCATCTCGTCCGTGTACAGCCCTAATTTCAAATTTATGGGTTCACCACCGAAATTAGAGAATGTTCTGTCAATAATTCTCCATTCGGGAGAATCGACGAGATGTCTCAACATTCTATCTTCTTTTCTGCAATCGGTGTACCACTGTAACAATTTAGCGTCTCTTGGATTTGCGAAAAGACGCCAAAATCTCGGTATTATTGGTAGATACCACAATACTTTCGCTGCTAACTTATTTTTATTTTTAATTTGATTATCAGATGACTTGTGAGACCTCACACTTCGAGCATTTATTTAGATCACTATACTGATTTCGGTATAGTATACAGTCATTCGGACATGTATGAATTCTCTTGACTTTCATACTCAAAGGATACAACAGTTTTTTCATCCTATAAGTCGAATCCAGCAACTCATTTTTTTCTGAGAGCATGTCTCCTAAAAGTTCGAGCAATGATGTAAAATTTGGTTGCTCCATCCATGTTTAGCTTTCAGATTATACAATTTAAAAACAACAAATAATTTTGTAAATTTCGCACAATTAGAAAATAATGGTATGTTAGAATCATTACACAAATTTTCAAAAATTCTGGGAATATCAACAAAATCCGCTACAACATCATTAATTATTTCATCCAATTCATTATATTCCATACATTGTGTATTATCTAAATTTTCTATATTTTGAACCCTCATTTCAGATTGTACATCAGTGTTTGGATCTAAAAAATCTTTCAAGCCAGGTACAGTCCTGCTCAGCCCGACATTAATCGATTCTTCGAAGCTCTCGTCATGCCATATTTATTTGGTGTACCTTTCCTTAAATCTACGACAAATTAAATGATTTCTCACGTCTTTGACATTCCGAAATCTTCGTAAGTTCTAATAATCTCAACAAGGACATAAAATTATACCGTCACCCATCCGCCTCATATTTTCCTAAGCAAAACCACAAGTTTCTGAAGTCCTATCAAATATTTGATTGTATCTCGCCTAATTCCATACATGCAATTACTATGATCCATGTACAAAAAAATTATTCTTAATTATGCATGCAGTATTAGCTAGGTTTCAGTATCTACACATAAATGAGACTTCGAGCTGGCCAACCATCCTAACCCACTTTTTGAATACTTTGTCTCATTAGTAAACATATGCTAGCCAATCTGATATTTGAGAAAAATTCGATAGTATCTCCCCTCAGCTCCTCAAGTACACAAACGCGTACGTGCATGTGCGCATGTACCCGTGGGAACAATTTAGGGAAATACTGTCATATTTTTCTCAACCACCATATTGGCTAACATATGTTCACTAATCTTAAATGAGACAAAATATTCAAAGACCAGTCCCAACGGAGACTGTTCGAGATTAACCCCTATTGGGTTAATCTCGAATGATCCGACCTAAATGGGTATATAATTTCTGATAAATTGGTGCATATATGACAATACCATTATATTTCAAATGCTAATAATAACTAATTAATGCATAATAATAATATTTGATTCAAAAATAATTCACTAATTATAATTAGTATATTTTATCAAATATACTAAATAAAAGAATTAAATTAACCTTAAATAATAGAGAAAGGAGGAGGTCGGAGTTAGGGTATGCGAGATGGTGCTGGTGCTGTGCGGGTGCTAGTGCCGGAGAGATGCTAGTGTGTGCTGGTGGTGAGAGCTTAATTTAATTGGCAGTGTGTGCTGGTGAGTGAATTGAGTGAGACTTTAATTCGGCAAAGTATGAAATGAGAGTTAACAAAGAGAAAAGGAAGAAGCTCTGGGGAAAGGTACGTAGTGTATTGAGTGAGATTTTTGGCAACTGTTATTACAATAAAACAGTTGCTAAAGGTATGCACATTAAAAAAATAAATCAACATTCAGCATTGGTTACTATACAAAACAGTTACTGAAGGTCCCTCTAGCAAAAGATTTCCCTCCATAAGGCATATAAAAAAAATAGGATTTAGCAACAGTTATTTGTAAAAAAAACGGTGTTGAAAGATAGACATTTGGCATCGATTTTTTTTTTGACAAAAACTGTGTTGAAAGTCTTTTTTTTTTTTCTAGGCAAACATTTAGCATCAGTTATTTCTTAAAAATCAATGCTAAAGGTTTCACAATAATTTCTAAATTAGTACCAGACCTTTTTAATAACGGTTGTCTTAAGTAACCGTTATTAAAAGACGTTTACGAAAATTATTTTTGTAATAGTGATATGGAGGAGAAATTATCAAATATTGTTCTATAATTCAAAATGGTGGTGATAAAAAAGCTCTTTTTGTTATTTGAGAAAACATATTACATTCAAAATTTTCAATTATTATTTCACTAGCATGTTATAATTATCCAAATACAATTAGCACTAGGAAAAAGGGTTAGAATGAAAATTGTATGATAATTAATGTAAAGAAGGACAACTTATAATACTGTTTCCTTTATGAATCATGAACGGAACCTGACCTACTAATCTCCAATCAACTCAAGCAACACATAATTGAAGGACCTGTGCATGACCTCACTTGGGGCCATTTGGGTCAAACATTATCCCCTCTCTCTTGGCCCCATACCACTCATGGGGAGCAGCTAGCTCACATATTACATTAAACAAATTAATTATACACAAAAATTCTATATAGATTATAGATAGATACATAGATACATAAATACATAAATAACAAATTTCTCACATTCTTTCCCCAATCAGTAAACAGTGTCAACACAGAGAGATGCACATGCAACCGTGACGTGAATCCTATGAAACGCTTTCCCTGTTTCAGATTTTGTTCCCAAGCGATGAGAGAGAGAGAGAGATCAGATAATTAGGTCTAGCCATTAGCGTGTACCATTTTGATTAGCATCTGATTAAACAATTATTAACCTGGTTGGAAAAAAAGTTCTATGTGGGGCCAACAAACCCCCACACCCTATCCCATAGGAGCTAATTAGCTTGTACGTGTTTTCTCTTTGTAAAAATAATAATGTGAATGCCATTTGAGGTTGAAGAATTTTAACATCTTTTCTATGTTAAAAAATGTGGAATCAATATCATAGAGGAGTGTAGAGAGAGAGAGAGAGAGAGAGAGGGAGAGGGAGAGGCGGTCCCTCAGTTGCCTGTCCCGCTTTAAAAAAATGCTACTTAATGGGAATTAGTTGGAAAGAGGGACCACACCTCCTCTTGGGTCGGCGCAGCGCCTATTTTGGGAATAATTTCAGGCGCATCTGTATCTCTCTGCTCTAGCGCTCCCCTCTCTCTCTCTCGCACTTATTTCTTCTCCCTCTTCTCTCTCTCTCTCTCTGGGGCGCAGTGGAGTCGGAGAGAGTTTAGCTGAGAGGAACAGAGGAGAGAGAATTGGCACATCGACAAGTGGCTGCGTCTCATAGGAGGAGGTTCAGTAGGAAACAGGACCTCATCTGAAAAAGTTCTGCTTTGCACTTGGTACTGTTGTGATTCGTGTCAAACTCTTTTCAGACCCGGTGCTTCTGTTCCAGCCGAGGAGACGATACACATACAACAATTAAAGCTGTCTCTGCTCCATCCATTAATACATATTGAGGTTGTGAGAGAGAGAGAGAGAGAAAGAGAGAGTATAATTAACGGTCTGGTGACACGATAAAAGGCAAGGAGAGAAAAGAGGAGAGGGACGTAGACATAGAGAGATAAGGTGAACTCAAGGTGGGTTTAAGGTTAATTTCGTTTTGAGAGAATTTCTATCTCATCTGACTCTCAGGAGGAGAGGAGATAGATAGACAGGAGAGGGAGGGAGACAAGCTAACAACCGATTTTGATTATTGTAGCTTTCTGAGGTTGTGTTCATGTAACAATCTCGCTCTCTCTCTCTTTTCTCTCTCTCTCTCTCTGTAGCTCTTTTGCTTTTAGTTTCTGTTGTCTCTTTGGTCTGTTTCTCCTAACTGTAGCCTTTATCACAGGTGAAAGATTCCAAATCGAGAGAGCTTTCTCCGACTGCTACTTCTCACCTTCTAGCTCTCACCTAGTCACCTTTCTCTCTCTCTCTTTTACTGTTTCATTTAACGATCCTCCTCTCTTCTCTCTCTAATTAATAAATGGAGGAGCACTGTACATAGATACGATCGAGTAGCTACCTTTTCTCTTGGTAACACACTCCTGTTGCACTCGGTTTATTTTTCTGTTGTTTCATGTATTGAATGAGATTTAAAACTCGTAACATCGTATTAAAAAGTCCTCGCCTTTTTTTTTTCTCTTGACATGACTAGGTTACCTTCTTACCTTTTTCTTTTTGTTCTTTTGGCGAAGATAAGATAAAGATGGCGCACAATTCGTACCAACACAATCAAGGATACCCCGACCAAATTCTCTCAGCCAACACAGCATTACTCCAGAGCTTTGAAACAACGAATCAAGATCTCTACAACATTCAAAACGGCATTGAGATGCTCAGCATCCCCTCCAAGTCTCAGCCGAACCCAATACCTGATGCATGGAGGTCATACTTCCAAAAGATGGCACCCGGAAGCTCATCAGGAAGCGGCAGTGGGTCCCACCATGACAGTTTGATGGTTGCTCCTGATCCTTCGATGAGAGGTCTCTACAATCAGCCGAACCAGGCTTTGTCCTTGTCTCTCTTTCAGAATTCGAGAGATGCGCAACAAGGCGGGCTCTTTTACACTTCCCTGGCAACAAACCTGTACCAGCAACCTCACCATCTCAGGAGCTCGAGATACTTGTTACCGGTGCAACAGCTATTAAACGAGATATGCAGTCTTGCAGGAGCAGCTGGTACCTTAAACCAAAGGGGAGGCAAGTCGAAACAGTGGGAAGAAGGAGGTTCTTCTTCCTCCTCTTCATGGAGCAATCAGCAAAATCACTTCCAATCACTCGACATACTAGAGCTTCAAAAGATAAAGGCCAGGCTCTTTGCCATGCTAGAAGAGGTGAGCTTAACTATAACTATAGGCTTTTCATATATCAGTTAACAGTTAATTAATACTTCATTTTGTTTTGCAATCATTTCTCGTAGTAAATGATTGAATTAGCAGTAAAAAAGACCAGGTGTCTTTGACTCTTCTTTTACCTCGATAGAGAAGTAATTGATTGCTTTTGTTTGAACTTTGAATTGAATTCACCACTTACCAGCTGCTAGAAATGAAATCCTGTAAGTGTTCAGAGGCTGATAGCTATTTGGGGCAATTCGATCGATATTTAGAAACCTCTATTCCTTGGCCAAACATAGGTATCTAAAGCCCTATAATGATGCTTTTTCTCTCCATCCTGCCAATTTAATGGAGCCCGCGAGATCCTTTTCTATTTTTACTACATGTCCCCTTTACTTGTATCCACCTTTTTTTTTTCCTTTCTGAGAAAACTTGTGACTTCATTGCTTGCAAGCATAGGCCACTCAAATACTTCCAAGTACAAAAAGTTCTTTTTGAAAAGTTGAACAATACTAGCGAACAAAATGGACACCACTAATCATGCACAAGATAGCATGCATAATCGCCACCATGCATTGCATTTAACTAGCTATATATCATGTCTTAATTGCACTCTCAACCAGGTCCATAAGATAGGTTCTCCAAGCATATATATATGCATGAGAATTAAACATAACCCAACTACATTAACCATATTCTCATTCTTATTCCTCTTCCATGTTGTGCAACTATCTTTCTTTTCATTGCAGGTGGATAGGAGATACCGAAGATATTGCGAACAAATGAAAGTTGTCGTTGCCTCCTTTGAGGCAGTGACAGGTGAAAGGTCGGCTGCAGTGTATACGGCCTTGGCATCCAAGACAATGTCCAGGCATTTTCGGTGCCTGAGGGACGGAGTCGTGAGGCAGATAAATGCTGTGAAGAAGGCATTGGGCGAGAAGGATACAGTAGTGTCTGGTGCAAAAAGAGGCGAGACACCAAGACTGAAGCTTCTCGACCAGTGCTTGAGGCAACAGAAGGCACTACAGCAGGCCGGGATTATGGAGAACCACCCTTGGAGGCCACAACGGGGATTGCCCGAGCGATCTGTGTCGATTCTTCGTGCATGGCTTTTTGAGCATTTTCTCCATCCGTAACCATCTCTCTTGATATTTTGTTTCGTTTTCATTTCTTTTACTTTGTATATATTATATATGGTGTCATGGCTACTTGCACACGCACAAAGCACCACTTAGAAAATGAAGATATATTTGCACACTAGTCACTCTCACTGGGCTAAAAACTGTTTTACTTATTTCATAATCATACACCTATATATGTGCAGTAAGAAATGAACTTGCTTTACTTTCTTTCTCATATTGTATTCATGTTCATATCTCATATAGGCAAATTAAGGACACTTCACCAATCTTTCTTTGCAAACATACAGATGTATTACGCTTCATGACTAAAAGTAAAATAACAATAAGCACTGAATTTTCACAGCATTTGTGACTTAACTTTTCTTTTTTCTTTTTTCTTTTTTAACCTTCCAATAACAAGCTCAGCATTCGTGACTTAACCTTTAAATACTATTAAAGTTGCTAGATTGATAGTAACAACAAGACGGCAAAATTTATGCCGAGCTCTAATAAACTTTTTTTTGTGCAATAACGACTGCTAATAAAGTTAAATTTTAGGGTCTATATATGTCACATTACTGGTGGTTATAAATAATAAATCATAATATGTTGAAAATAGTTGTTACAAATAATTAATTATTCGGAGTATAAAATTGCTTTTTCATGGAGACAAATATTTATATATACCTTTATTTATAGCTGCAAATATATTTTTATATTCTAATATTACTTCTCAAGGAAAATTAACATAATTTTTTTCTCAGAATGAAACTTCTCTGCACTATCATGTAGCATTAATTTTAGCTAGCATCTTGCTCAAATATTGAAAAAATTATTTGAACCAAGTTTTGCTGTTTTTGTTAAATTGGTATGGTTTTCTTATCTAGATATAGTAAGGTTGAGCAACACATGCATTATGATGTATACAACTTCAAAATTATTCACCTAGTACATTTGCTACATATCTGACTATCTGTACCACACACTTGGTCACCAAAGTGGACAAACCTTGATCTTGTATCCTTACAGAGAAACAAACACCAATTTAACAATTTTGCTGCTCTTAATTTGTTTAGAAAGTCATTTCAAATTAATTTATAGGACCTACCTTGACTGCAGGTATCCTAGTGATGTTGATAAGCATATATTAGCACGCCAGACGGGCCTATCCAGGAGCCAGGTAGATAACAGCTTGCTAAATTATTAATAATTGTACCATTTCATTTCTCCTAAATTGTTATAAGCAATGGCGCCCACAAAGTTGTTCAATAATCACATATGTACTTCAATATATATATATATGTTATCTTATATTTGTTTACTAATTTAATTTAAACCACACACAGGTCTCCAACTGGTTCATAAACGCCAGGGTTAGACTGTGGAAACCAATGATAGAGGAGATGTACATGGAAGAGATGAAAGATCATGACAACAACCAATTAGCATCTGCTCCTGCCATTGGGCTTAGAGACAACATAAACCAGAACTCTAACTCTAACCCTAACCCTAGCCTAGACATGGGTCCTGGCTCCACCGAACACCATGCGGTAGAAGAGAAACCTACGCTGACTCAGCTTCACAACGACCATGGGTCACTGTCCTCAATCTTCAACTCAAGCCATCACCGATCAAACGGCATGGATCATAACGGGCACGGTCACAATTACGGCATGATCAATATGGATTTTAACAATTACAACAGCAATAATAACACGAACAACCAGGGTTATGGTAGCGGTGTCTCGCTCACCCTTGGTCTACAACAGCACAACAGAGGAGCAATGAATCTCTCATTCTCTTTGGCCTCTCAGAACCCTCTCCTTTATTCAGGTGTAGCCAGCGAGCCGATAGAGGAGGTCCCACCAAATCAGTTCTCCATTGTAGATGGAGAAGGTCAGAGCCTTCATTACAGGAACATGGTTGGAACCCATTTGTTGCATGATTTAACTGGTTAATAATTAATTAGTAGGAAGAAAGGGAGGGAAATGGTGGTGTTTGAGTTCGGTTTAATTCGTTGTCTTTTGCAATGTAGCCAAAAATGTCAAGGTTTTTATTTGATATATAAAACTAGATGAAACAGTTTATATTTTTTATCTCTAGAATTAACTTAATTATGTCATACTATTTTAAGTTCGAACCAATTGTCAAGGACAACATGATATGAAGAAATCAGTTGATCTGGAAAAAAATTGGATACATATATATGGTATGGTATATATGGAATTTGTCAATTATTATCACGTGATTTATAACGAATGCTACACATATACAGGGAGGATAAGATGTCACAGTATAGTTCTGATTTCTGGTTGGCACAGCTAGCATCAAGTTCTTAAGCATGCTAATTAAGGAGAGATTGCAGAGAAGATAGGATTAGGGTCAATTGCAGAGGATTCTAATTCTAGAGATGCCAAGTGGGGAGTTGGTACGAGAAAGACATGCTAACGAATTATGGGTGGGGTATATAATTTGTTTTTGCAGTGCAATATCTGTACTGTGTATCTAGAAGGAGGGGAGAGATCGATCGAGGAGGTTGTGTTTCGATATTTTGGCCCGACATTATAAATGCCGATTGTTAGTTTAATTTGCTAGGTAGAATAAGTAAGAGAAATGAAATGAAATGGAACTGTGTGTACGATAGGATGGGAGGTGTGATGTCAATGTTTGCTAGCTCCATGACAAACCATGCCTGATCAAACAAAATTTAAGGGGCTATTACTAGTTAGCTGCTAGTCTATCTTGGATCTTTCGATATTCCATATTATATATGGTGCATATCAATTGATGATGAATGCACACGGGATGATGATCAGTACCAGATATGATAGATTAGCTAGCTAGGAGCTATCTGGTTGGAATTAATTGAATGGATGGTGTGCCGTGTGAATATCTTGTGTGTGTTTCTAATTGTATTTGTATGTTTTTATTTGATCAAATTAAACGACCCTTTGACGGAAATTAATTGATTTTTTAAAGCCCTAGCTACGTCGTAAACCCTAGCTAGAAAAAGTCCTTAATTGGTTTGGCATGTATGGAGTTCATAAGTTCCAATTTGAAAAATTATTCTGCCCCCAAAAGTAATTTTTTATATTTTTATGGAAAAATAGTAGAGAAATAAAAAAAAATATAGGTGTGACAATTGCACTCCAGATATATTTATACTTCCTTTAAAAAAAATTTATATCTAATAAAAAAAGTACTTGTTCTTCGCATTATTAAAATTAAAAATTATATAAATTACATTTTTACTGATACAATAAAGTTTTTAACTTTCTGTTATATACACAGGAATGACATAGAATTATATGAAAACTAATTCTATATGTAATAATATATCAACCATACAAAAATGTACTTTATGTAGATTTTTTTTTTGCATGAAATGCCTTAGTATATTTCTAAGAAAAATGTTAGGATATCATCATTGATACAATCATCGATATCGATATTATTATTTGAGTTAAATTAATTATTATTTATGTCATTAATTTTATTGTAACTTAAAATATCACTAATCTGAATAAGCTGAATAATAAAAGTATCATAAAAATAAGTTGCAATAATGCCATTAATATAAATAATAGTTCATTTAACTTGAATAATAAAATCGGTATCGATGATGATATCAATGATGGTATCTATATATCAACTCTCTATTTCTAAACATTGTAAATAAATTAACTATATGAGAACTACATATTTAGTACAAATAAGTACAGTGTTCGCCTCTCTACAAATAGAAATTAAGAAACCGGATGTTAGGATTCACAGAAGTCCTTATTTAAAAAAATTAATAATCAGATAAAATCAATATGGTTGGCCAAGATTTTAGTGTATTAGACCATGGCTCTTTTCTTACATATATAGTCATTGTTTATTTTGTTGTATCGTGTTTTGATTAATTTGTTTTTCTTTCTTTGACAAAAGTTACCCAATCAGGGGAAATTTTGCTGATGAGGTATATATAATAGAAATATATCAAGAAGGTCAAACTCTAGATTATTTTAATTAGGATAAATATATATAGTTGGGCTTTGTTTAGTTCAATAAGATCATAAAGTCATTCCTCTGAATCTAATGAAAAAACTAGGTAGGTAAGATAGCCCAGATATATATATGTCATGCTACTTCTATTCATTTTTTTTTATCTACGATTCTTCAATTTATTTATTCATTTATTTGAGATAAAAATTAAGGTAGAACTCACTCAACTTTAAATATTTATAAAAAATCTTTCATCTAAATTTTAAATCAGCGACTTTTCATACGGAGAGTATTTTATTTGCCACTAAATCAAAAACTGTTTCTTATAATTCTTCAATTTATAAATAAGGGAATAAATAAATTCTTTCATATCCATATAAATATATGAGAGTTAATTTTGTCTTACTAATTTGCTGTTAGTACCATGATCAACAGCACACCTACCTTAATTAGTTAATCCCTTGCATTTAATTGCATGTGTGCTCAAATTAAAACGTGTTGAGAAGCGTACATGTACATAAATTCAACCATATATGTATTGCGAGGATATTCATTCATTGTGGTTTAACTAACGGTCACTTTTCATGTATTATTATTTTTCTTTATAAGTATGATAGCAATGACAATAACTTTGGTTTGTATATTCTAGTCTGGCATCATGCTTGGTCATTGAAATTTGAAATATGCTTAATTTATGTCGTTTTCTTTTTCAGCAATATGGAACCTTCTACCTAACTTATTCCATTACGAACAATATCAATAATATCAATATTAGTCTAATTATAACTTACATAACATTTCAGTCCTTAATTAAAATAATATTAGGACTTCCTTTTTTTTCAAATTTTTCCTGAGCTCTCATTTTCGTATATTTCCAATATTCAAATCGCTTTTCACGTGATCTCATAAACATTCATTTAACCTCACATCATATATGTAAGCAAGTCAAGATAGCAACAAGCTTTGATTTTTAATTTTTCAAAGATATCATGACGTTTGTCATGGACTAAATTTTTGTATTAGCTAGCCTCCTTAATTAATACAATAATTAGCTAATTATAGATGTGATAAAACCCGATCCAACCCGACGAACTTGCCAAACACATCCGACCCAAACTAACTTGAGTTTTTCAAAAAATCAAAGTGACCTAAATCAGACTTGACCTAACCTAAGATGACTCGAGACCTGAAAAAAATTGACGCTAGATGACCCGTGAAATCCGACACAACTCAACCCGTGACCCAATAATCATTGTAGGCTAAACTAACCTGACCTGATCCGACCTGACATGAACTCGACCTAATCCATCCGATTGCCGCCTCTAATAATTTAGTTAATTACCATTAAAAAAATCTTCAAGAGAAATGAAAAATACAGGTAAATTAACATTAAGAAATATTTTCGTGTCAACTTCAATATATTTATATATATAGGAGCAAAAAGGAGGTCTATATATTGCTAGAGAGAAGACAAAGAGAAGATGCTAAGGAGACCAAGATTATTGGTCAAGTACAACATTTTAGCAACGGCATGATTTAAGTGGAACAACAAATAACATTAAATCATGCACCTAACACTACTTTTGGAAAGTTATTGCGACTGAAAGGTACCAAAAATATTCTTTATGCATCTTCTTCACCGAATTGTTCTATTATTTTGTGTCTTGATTTTTTTTAAATGAAAATTTTTCACGCAGAGAACTTAACTAGCAATACGGCCTGACACATTTAACACTTTTCGGATAACATTGTATAAAGCTCCAATGACCGAAGAGTAAAGAATGTTTGAATAAAAAAAGAAGAAAATAAAAGAGTAATTAAGGAACGTGCAAATAATAAATAGTGCAATATAATTTTCAATTTATAATATTTTATAATTATTTACAATTGAAAAAATAATAAATAGTTTCTATATAAATTATAAACACTTATAATACAAATATAAATATATTATTTATTTAATATAAATACTTTTAATATACAAAACATAAAACATAAGTTACAAAATAATTTCTCAAACACTAAATTACAAATATAAATATATTATTTGAGATGTTTGATCTCACTTTTCCTCCATTTTCTTGTACATCAAACAGATTCTATATGTAAAGTTCTGATTTGAACTTTAGGTTAGCAATTGTTCTTGCTAACTGCATCAAGAAAAAGCAGTGAATAAAACAAATTCAGAATTTCTGTAACATTATATTCCTTACAAAAAGAAAAATAATGTCATTGAGTGTGTATATTGTTGTTAACATTAGCAATCTGATCAAAATACAAAGATCACAAATACAAAAAAGAAAATCAGATGTACTTATAACATTTTTTTCTGAAAATGTATAGTAATGTAATTTGTAATCATTTAATTTTGAAAAAAGAATGGAATCAATTGACCTTATTCTATCCAAGTAGATCTGCCGCTGACAAAAATAGTACTATTCAAGTTACTATATGAGAATAGTATTGATGCTTAATTATTCATGATAATACAAATATTAGTGCAAACAAAGAGCCAAAACTCATTCAATGTTTCTTACAAATTAATTATATCATCGTTGAAATAAGTATATATCGATATCGATGGCTGTACTAAACTGTCATTTACTATATACAATTTTAGATCTAATTCACCATTTATTCTCCTCTTCATTATATATATTGAGTAAAACATTTTTTAAATAAACCATTAGGATCTTTTAATATCATTCGGGTCACTAATTTCTCTAATGCATGTTCCAACTGTGTTAAAGCCATCAGTCTTTTTTCTATTCATTAATCAAATCCTAATTAAAAATTATACATCATCCTCTGTTTTTTCCCTAATATATATGATGCAATTTCAGATTCCAATACTTCGCAATATTGTCCTTAATTATACATCTGACAATTACGTACTTATGCATGAGATTGATAAAGTCATCACATCAGTTTGAATATATTATATCTAAAAGTCGCATCATGATTAAGATTATACACAATATCTAAATGCGCTAAACCTTGTGCTTTGACTTGTATCTAGGTAACATCTTAATCAAGCTTGAGAAATTAATATTTGTTGAACCTTTCCTCATCACAAAATAATCTATCCAAAGAGTAAGTAGGCTGATACCTCAAGCTAAGCGTATTTCCTAATTAACTACTATTTTTTTTGGTAATTACACGGCCCGTAGGCCCATTACAAGCTTTCAGACATTTGTAAACTTTTCTCAGTAAACCCATCCCTGAATTCTTGTGTCTTCTCTGCTACAGTACTGACAAGTGCCAACCTTCCTCTTTCCCGAAATTGAATGGTCTCGATTGTACTCAAAATTGAATTGAGTGGGCAGCTTCATAAAATCTGGACCGTTCAAAATCTGCCCGCACCGTATAAATCTACTCGTGAACTGAAATTGAATAGTCCGGATCGTACTACCTACCCACTTCACTCCGTGCAGTACAGTAGACGATACGACTCGTGCTTTTCCGGCAGTTTAAGTCCCTCCAGCACCGCCTCAATCCGTTTTGACACAAATTCCACTAGCACCCGATTGTACGTGTAGCAGGTACAACCGTATGCTGGACCGGCCTGTATCAGACTAACATCCACCAACAAAGCACCGGTACAAGGTTCCTTGGTTGAGAGGAGGTGCTGAATTTGAGCCTCCTCCACCATTCTGTAATACACCTCCTCTAATTAACCACTTGAGAAGAAAATTTCTCCATACAAATCAAGAGAATTGAAGGAATTGTATTTCTTAATTTGACCCAAAATAGAGAAATGGGCTTCGGCCCAACATGTTAATGGATTAGCAAATTTATTTAGAATTCCTTAACAAATTCCCTTTTGAACTCAAAGTTATAATCCAACCCGTGATTTCCTTCCCCATTTCTTCATGGCGACATCAGTATCAATGCCTCTCAGATTTCGCCTCTACAAATTCAATACCCCAACACTCTTTCCTTCCAGGCCGGAGTTGCTCTCCGGGACTGCGGCAATCCGACGGCAGACGTGTATTAGCTTACTCAGGTGATTTTTTCGTATATTGATTTTTATGTAAATCATCAGTTTTTTTTTAAACGAATGTAGTTTCAAATGTTTAAGTAATTAGCAGATTACAGATGTATTATTTGTCTAATAGATAGTAGGAGATGCATCAAATTTGCTCGATTCAGACACAATTGGGCATCGAATGATTGATAAGTTTAACGATTGACAAACTTAAATTGGATGATTAAAGTTTTAAGATAAAATATATTGACAACAAAATTACTTAATATATCATCAATAAAATTATTTAACAACCGTCAGTCTGTCACAATCAACCAAAATGGTTAATCAAAATGATGAAAGATTAAATTATATATGCGTTCAATATACTTTTTTGGTTATACTATCTATCAAATTTAGTGCATTTTCAGAATTGATTGGCCATACTTGAAAATTTTTGTAAAATTAAGAATTTTGATTTTCAATACCTGAACACTGACAAAAAAAACTACAAATCCTACAACATTTGATATGAAATATTTCCACAATTTTACTTTTTTATTTTGATAACCATTTTATTGATCATTGCGATTGTCATATTTATACTCTCACAACATGCAAATCCTACAGGTCACTCTATTTATTCATATATTTATATATTTCAAATTAAGATCCAAAATTCAACCTCTCTTAATGTCCTTCTGTTTATTAATTGATTGGGAGGGGATCCATTAATAATTATTAATTTGACAATGGATCTTCAAATAATTCCAAAATAATTTTTAAAAATTCTTAAAAATAGAAAAAAAAAATATATATATATATATAAACATATTTTTGAACTTGTATATTGATTATCTTTCAAATTTCATACAATTTAGATGTCATTTGTTATTTCATCAAAGACCGTTAAATATGAACCGTTGTAAATGTCATTTAATTTTGATGGTCTTTAATAAAATATTAAATGATCCTTAAATTGTATGAAATTTGAATATAATCAATCTATAAGTTTAAGAATATGTTTGTAATTTTTTTTATTTTTAAGTTGAAAATTCATTGTCAAAATTATCAAGGGATCCCGAGCCTTATTAATTATATCCAAAATTATTCCAAAGGAAGGAGATTTCATGATTGGCGGTCTGCCGTGAGGCAATTAGTCACAACGTGTCTTTTTTTAAACTCTAATTATAACACTATTCACATCCAAACACTCTAAATTATTATTTTTAAATATGGAGAGAATACATGTGATTTTCAAGTATGACCGATCGATACGAGCCATTTTATGTTTTCATAAAACCAACTTTTTTATTATTATTTTGTTTTACTATTTCCTTGCATATTGACAATCTTTGTGTTCTTTTTAATAGGTGAACCACTATTGCAGCTCAATAAATTAACAGTACAATCACAAATAAGTATTTTTTTTTTTTATTTTCTCTTGGAAATATGACCAGTGGAGTTGTCAAAGGGAGGTGAAATTGGGGGGGCCTCAAAGGGTCCAAAGAGGATTCCAACACGCTACAATTTGGAAGGATAACCTTCACAGATATTTTTGCCAATGGCGCAAGTTGGAGCATCTTGCAATTAAAATAAAAAAACTTAATTTAGTCTCGTTTGCTTTTGCAATACTATCGGTGTTAAAAAAAAATTGATTTTATGGTTTGGATAATTGTTGATTTGAAATTGTTGTCCTGGTAATAAAAAGAATTATATTTTTTCATAATTATGTACTAAGATATTTAGGATTGAAACTGAAAAGGTTAAGGGGTCTTGTCAAGATATAAAAGTTCTTGTTTTCTAGAAAAAATTTTGGAGTTAACTATTTCTATTAAAATATGATTTTGTTTAAACGAATGTAAAAATGAAAAGATAAACTAAGCTAATTTTGTTTAACCATCTCTTCATTAATGTTCTAACTGTTCATAATTCTGATATGAACAGTTAGAACAATAACAGAGAGAAGTTTGATTCATATTATTACTTAATGAATTTGATTTCTTGATTTTGTTTTCACAATCTAATGTTAGCACAAGGTCTTTGTTTGATCATATTCTTTTTAATTGCTGTTGATTGATATAAATTGTTAATTGTGAGGAAGAGAATTTTGCCACATATAATGATTGCCCCATGGCAACATGGTGGCATTCTAATAATTGATAAGTAGTTATACGCAATGATCCAACCGTTTTTTTTTTTTTTTTGTTGTCACTAAAACCCCACATTATAATTTAATTAGCTTCCATGCGCTCTGTGGACAGCTAATGGAGGCTTTTCCCAAAATTGAGCTAATTGGCTGCCTTTTAAGAGAAAAAGAAAGACAATAAAATAAAAATAAAAACAAATTCTATCCGCTGCAGCTCATAAAATTAGACATCATCCTAAATTTCCTCTTTATTACATCACGCAGCATGGCCATAAAAGGATAAACCTCTTATATTACACGCACCAAAAATATCCTACTCGATACATGCATCTCACAAAGTTGTACATAATCAATTCATCATATTGCATCATACATCATGGCCATAATCGGATAAGTCTCTTACGTTACCCACCCCCAAACACAAAAAAACAAACATAAACAGCCTTTCTTTTTGTTTGCTGATAACACAATATACGTTAGCTAACTTGTTATTTTGAATCAGGTTCCAGAATTCCCATTCTTTTTTGGTTTGTAAAACCAATCAGTTCAGAACGGTTCCTTCAAACAATTTTGATAGTATAACCATTTTTTCTTTAATTCACTGAACCATGTTACGGGCTCTATAAATTAAAAAAAGTATATATGAAACCAAAACTAACAACATAACTTGTGTTATTCAACCAAAACCATCTTCTATTTAGTCAAGAAGGTTTCGGTTCTAATTTTTTTTTCCCCTCCTAAGCTCTATATTATATACAACAGAGTAACATTTGAGACAACTATAGACATAAATGTACAGGCGCTCCACGGCAAAATTGACGAACAACGGCGCGCCTGGCTGCTACCACCAGCTTGACCCTCTTCATTGTAAAGACGTGAAGAAGAAAAGCTTTGATGAAAACACTTACAGGCTTTATCCTTCTCCAGCTATCTTACAGCCCCTTTTATTTGTACTGCCTTTAGTTTTACCTGAAAAATAAAAAAAACCAGTGGAATTTAGATTGGTTTTTCCCTAATTGAACATATATACATCAATTAAACAAAAAAGGAAAACATACAATAGAAACTATTCCTCGTCTTATTCAAGAAGAATTATCAATTGAATAAAGGTTCTTTCCAACAAGTAGATATTTTGCATATAATGTTAGTAATGACAACTTGGATGACGTTAATTAACGATATTTAAATCAAATAGCATCCCCCCTAAGCTGTAAAAGAAATTGGCCCAAAACCCAGCTGGTTTTTTGTGGTTACCCTGTCAAGTTTCAAGTCAACATTTTCTGAGAATCACCTGAGAATCCCTTCGTCAGCATCAGAAAGGGAAAAATAATTCTAGAAAGTGGAATTATTCAATGTACCATTGGTAATGTCTAAGGAGATGGTCAAATTGTCAACTGCCCAATTAGACCACAAAGCTACATTTTGAATAATTTGGGTTCGATTTGATGTTTGGGCCCTTTATTTTTGACATGTTTACATTTCAAATAAGACTTTTCATGAGGAATCAGTGACTCAAATCCATGATTGGTCAAAATAGCCATTGATGGACCACACACATACCATTCTTCAAATTTTCTCTCAAAAGATCTCAATAATTTTTTAAACACAATTGGCGCAATTGAATAATTTTATAGAGGTTTAAGTAGGCAAACTTTGTGAGGTGCATGACACAATGATTTGATTGTCTGGCACGGTGCTGAGAGCCAGCTTAAATTTCCTAAGAACAAAGATTTTTTTTTTTTTTTGTCTGGATACAATCTGGTTGACAGCTTTTGTGTTTTGAGATGAGGAGCTGTCAAATGCTCTTATTTGACCTTTTTTGGTAGCAATTATATATGGCCTAGTTTATGCAATCTTATCGCTTTCATTCAAATTTGAGGAAGCCAAAATTATTCGTTTCCTTCTATTATAAATAAATTAACTACAATTAATTTTCAATTTTGTTAAACAATTAACTTCCACTTTTATTTGGCTTGTTCTAATTCCCAATATATGCTTCCAATTATTGCCTTGAATAGAACTTCCCAAAGTTGCAAAAATTCTCAAACACCAGTATAGGAGCAGAGACATGAATTAAAACAAAAGCAATAAACTAATTAACTAAAATAAATCAATTAAACATGATAAATTGCGAACACGTACCGCCTCAATATCAATCCGATACACCATCAATTTTCGTCTCTCCCGGCAACTTGTGCGATATGCTACCACTACATGAGCCACTGCTAGGGATAGAGATGTCAGGAACAACGCCTCAACCGCCACCATCTCATCTTTCCTATCGGAATTCAGCCTCCGCCACAAATCTGCGGCACTGGCACTGGCCGCAGAGAATCCGAACATGGCAACACCCTTCGCAAACACATACCCTATTGATGCCAAGCTACAAAGCGTCGTCACACCGAGATATGCGCCTCTACCATCACAGATAGTATATACACCTTCAATTCAGCAACAATTTACAGTCAGAAGCAATGAACTAGATGCAATTTCAATTTTCAAAACATCTAATCGATCATCAATATTTAAAAAAAAAACAGAACAATACAATTTCGATCGATGTAGTACTTACAAAGGATGAGTAGAGATCGAGCAATTGAGATTAGAGGTAGATCCGTGACTGAAGAGCGGAAATTGAAGGTCTTAATCTGGATCGACAAATTGGCGTTGTTGCGCAAAGAAGTGGATGCGAGTGCTGGCGGGAGCAGGAGATCAAGTAGAATTATCAACAATGGAGGCGCACAGACGAGGAGGAGAGAGGCGATCATAGAGAAGAGGAAGAAGAGAGTCTTGAGCCACCGCCATGGCCGAGTCCAGAGGCGCTCCTTGAATAGCTTCTTCTCCATGTGGATTGGTTGATGATTATTGCGTTTTCGTTTGGGAGAGAACGTAAGATTTGGTTTCTGGTTTCTGTTTTGGTTGGGGCATGGAGTCAATGGGAGTTATAAGAGAGAATTGGGAGAAGAAAGAAAGAAAGAAAACGGAGTGTAGGTAAGGGGTGGGGTTCGTGGGTGGGCCCGTGTTCTAGAAATTATACAAGGATGATAGATACTATCGGTTAATAGTGAATTGGGATTCTGTGGCAATTCCAGAAGCACTAACTGTGTATAAATTTTTTGACAAGTGGGGTCGACGGAGGTTTTGTGAACGAAATTGTCGCTGCATCCGGGACCTACTTAATAATCACGTGCCTTACGATGCGCTGCAGGATCATGTACTCACGGAGGCTTTAGAATTAGAAACTTCCATTTAATGTAATGCTTATTTAAGACTCTTTTGCAAGTCAAACCCGGTATTTACCACATTTGTATAATTAGCCCTGCATGTTTATATCTCGCTTTCGTTATTGTTAAGTAATAATAAACAAATACATCTAGAATTCCAAATAATAGATAGAATAGTCAGATAGTCAGTAAATTCTCTGTATAAACACAAGGTAAACTTTGTGTACTTCTTTTCTCTTTGTAAATTTGCATAACATAGAGATGATAAGTAATTAATGCATAATAACTATTTTTCAGTATTCTTTTCATTTTCAATATTTTGTAATTGATCATAAATTTGGAACTTATTTTTTCACTTCTTTAAGATATTTTTCTTAGCTATACATATTTTATTTATATAAATGAATTTATATTATATTAATTTTACTTGAGAATAATTACTCTCATAATGTTCAATGGTCACAAAAGTTGTAACATGTCTGTTTTATTTACAATAACAAATAAAAATGAAATGCATTATTCATTTTAACCAAACAATATAAAATTTTCAAATTTCAAACACCATTGATTAACTCTACTTCAATAAATAAAAAAGATTTATAATATTATTATTCTTGTTTTTGTTTCGTTAACTTGATGTTGTGTTGATGTCAGCAAAACATTAAAGCACATGATTGAATCGCCCGTACATGAACAAAATAGTCCAATTTACAAGGGCATGCGCGCAAAATTCGGAAAATGAATTTGAACTTAAAATCAGCGCACTAATTACTAATTAGTAGGAAATTAAAGAGTAGGATGATAACGCCTGTGTGCTTTCTTAATTGAGAGGGGAAAAGAGAGAAATTAAACAAAACGGGGCAGCAGCAGCCGCGGGTAAGTCGCGGGAAGGTATAGGTAGGAGCGAGAAGAAGTCCAATGTCCATCGAACAGAATTTGGTTCTATGGGCTTTCCCGGCCGTCCGATCGTTAAATCTGATTTCCGCACGATTATTAAAACGCGTGAGAGAAACTTCTGCGCGAAATTTGATGCAATCGAATGGTTTTTTCTCCATTGAACACAAAAATTGGTTCGATGGGCATTGGACTTTTCCGATTCGGTAAAGGTACTGTTTGGGAATTGAGAGAGAGAGAGTGTTGGACTCGCCAACCACCCCGCTTTCCTGGGATTTCACACCATGGCCTGATGTGGGCCCCACCTTTTTAAAGATTCATCTTTTTTTTTTTTTTTTTTTTTTTCCTTCCAGGATCTGCTTGGAAAATTATTCCCAAAATTTATTAATTTGGAAGCTTCTTTTCTTTAGCTTAACATGGCTTGGTCTTTACTTCGGGGTGTGCTGGCGTTGATCTTTTGTGCCTCAGACCTGTGTAGAGCCTGTGTCGCATTTTGAAAAGGTTGAAGTTTCATATTTAGTTGTTGGGTTTTGTGCAAAAGAAAATTATTTAAAAATATGGTAATTAAATGATATAGACATAGTTGAGAGATTTTTTGGTTTTTTTTTTTTATAATGTCAACTCCTGAGAAAAGATATCTGAAAAGTACAACTGCAAGTAAATATACTAAGTCATGTATCGTAAATTAATCTATTATAGTTTTTTTTTCATTATAATATATACATATGTATAATATTTTTCTGATTCAGGATACAACACTGATTTGGAATATTCTTAATACGACTTGAACTAATCATCTAGAATTTTAGTGCCTCTTAATATTGATTTATTTTTGTCAATAAAGAAATAATTTATATTACCATTTGCATTTATGATAATTTATTTTGACAATTTTGACAATAATTTTTAAAAAATAAATAAAACTGATAATTAAATAACAACTTTGTAGATATGTTACTGAGCATGACAATAAAATTTTATGCAATTTTAGTATTGCATTATATTCATAATTTGAAGAGAAGCGTCCAATATCATATGAGATTGTAACTATAATTTGCCAATAAAAGTTAGCTCTACATAAACATATCTATCTATTATTATATAAAGTTTGCAACACACATTCTAGGATGCAAAAACAAAATTTGCAGTTATTACTATAAAAAATATATTTATTATCACATGATGACGCTTAGTTTGCATCAATTTAATTAACACTTGTTACCCATTTTGCCACATTTGCACCAAGCACAGAAAAATACAAATTGGATTTTTTTTTTTTTTAGCAGTGTCATAACTCATATGCTTATGACTTGTGAAAATTGGATTTTCTTTGCCAAAATTTGAAAATGTAACCAACGGATAACATGTGTAACTATAACAAAATCACATGATGCTTATGATTTGTGAAGTTCCATAGATATTCTGTGGCACATACATATGTAATAATAGTACATCATGTCATTTACACATGAAATTATTATAGTATTTCAAATTAATAAACTATTAATTTATTATAAGAACCTTTTTGTATCTGCTTTCACAAATAAAGAAATTAAAGGGTCCAATGCAAATTTCATTTTGCCACATTCTTTTTAGTAGAAAATTTTGTTTGTCAATAATAAATCCATTTTAGCATAATTTTTTTATTGGTCAATAATGAATTCTTGCAGAAAACAAACTCAAGCTTGTTGAAATCTCGAAAATAAATTTACTATTTATAATGTATAACAAAATCACTCCTTATATTTGTCAGCTAAAAATCTACATTACTAGTATATATAAACGCCAAAATAAAAATAAAAAAATGGGCATGATGATGTGATGGAACAAATGCTACATATTAATTGAATTACATATAAAAAACAAAAGTTGATTTGACCCGCAACTCATTTAGTTCTGACCGAGAAATTTCGGGCAGTTGAGAACGTGGAAATTAATCTCTCCACAATTTAATAAAGTTTGCTTCTTGCTAATTTTTTGATCAAGCAAAAAATATATATAAAAATATAAATATATTATTCACCTAGACCCTGGTACAAGTAACGAATTGTAGTCCTCAAAACTTGACAAAGGAAAATGTTGACTATCATTCAATATTTATGTTCTCATTTCTGATAAATTCGGGCCACTCAATTTTTCAAAGGAAAGCTAGCGTTAGCGTGTTATTAGGAATATCGAATTTTTCGGTATTTTTAATTCAGAATCTATCGAATAGATTTCAAATTATAGATTTAAGTTGCTACAAGAAAAAATTTTATTATCGTATAAAATTTTGATATAAAGAATTTATTAAGTAACTTGAATTTTTCGTTTGAAATCAATTTGATAGGTTTTCGAGTTAAGAGCACTGAAGTACTCCGCGCTCCTAAGAATATGCTAACTTTACTATATATATATATATATATATAGTTTTGCTAATGTGTTATCATTAGTATTTAGGTCGAAATGCTAACGATTTAAATTTTAAGTTTTTGTGGTTGAAATTTCGATTTAAGTAGCTCAATAAATTTTTCATATCAAAATCTTGTAGAATACCAAAATTTACCATTTTTATAATTTTTTAACTATTTTTTGGAATTTTTAAAGATGACTTTATTTGGCTCAAAAATAAAAAATATTTGTATACCAATTAGGTCATCTTAAAAAATCCTAAAAAAATAGAAAATTTCGGTATTCTATAAGATTTTGATATGAAGAATTTATTGAGCTATTTAAATCGAAATTTTGACCACGAAAACTTAAGATTTAAATCGTTAGCATTTCAGCCGAAACGCTAACGTCAGTACATTAACAAAACTATATATATATATATATAGATTATTAATTAAAAATTTTTAGGATATAATTTTTTTCTATTTTTGGAGTTTTTTTAACTATTTATTTCATTTTTTTTAAAATGCCCTATTTTTATATTAAAAAATTCATTATTTTATTATTATTATTATAATAGTCATCTTAAAAAATCCTAAAAAAATAGAAAATTTCGATATCCTACAAGATTTTGATATAAATAATTTATTGAGTAACACAGATTTATCATTTAAAGTCGTTTCGATAGTTTTTTGAATTAAGCACACCAACGATCTTGGTGAGCTTAAACTCACGCTAGCTTTAATCTATATATATTAATAATATATATATATATATATATTATTAATTATTAATTATTAATTGTTATGAGCCCACATTGATATCAATTGAACTTTAATAAACTGACAGCTAACACTATCAGGGCATAAAATCTAGAATTATATATATATAAATCCAACGCATCCTTTAAAATTTAAATAATAATGCTGTCTTGATGTGTTTAAGCAACAATGGCCGTTGGTTTTTGTGCTTACCTGTCAATATTACAAAAACCAGAATCATTGTCTGGAACTTTGTACAAATTGGTGATCAATCTTAGGTATCTTTAATTAAGAGAAGATAAATTATTAAATTTTTCAATTATAGTGTGAAGGAAAAAAAATTAACTATAATTTTTCAATTATAGTTAATTTACAGTTTTTATTTACTGGTTGAAGTTTGAAAATTGAATCACCAGCCGCCTTTTGAATTAATTTGCAACGGGAAACGAATGAAAAAAAAAATTAGTTTTAAATACAAATTCGTCCGTACATTTTAATTTTTTTTTGGGGGTTCTTGACTTATACCTTATTAAAATCAAAATAAAATAAAAAAAAAGATTCCCTTCATATTGTTATTATTAAAATGGGGAAATGAGATGAACTGTACGGCATCTTCAACGGACAAAATTGAAAGGTGGCAAAGTCAAATTGTTGATTGTTTATTGAAACAGGTTGTATGATTTTTATCTTTTTTTGTTCTTAAGTACTACAAATTGAATAATGCATATATATATGTAAAAGGTGGAGATAATTCACAACTATTAATTTGATAATTTTGATAATGGATTTTTTAACTAATTTTATAAATATAGAAAAAATATTTTTACGTATATTTTTAAATTTATAGATTGATTTTGCTTCAAATTTGACGTAATTTAAGTATCATTTGATATTCCGTAAAAAATCATAAAAATTACATGGTGTTTACAATAGTTTATATTTAAACGATATTTGATTAAATATCAATTGACGTTTAAATTAAATAAAATTTGAAACACAATCAATCTATAAATATAAAAATATATCTACATTTTTTTTTCAATTTTTAGGAAATTATTTTAAAAAAATTTATTAAAAATTATTAAATTAATAGTTATCAAATAATGGTCACCTATATATAAAATAGTCTTTTTGTGTTAGTTTATGTTATGATATCAGATGCACAATGGAGAGGTTATTGGAGTTTGGAGAACACCAGCCTTCTTGCAAGTAGGCCCCTTATATTTATAATATTAAAATTTCTAGTCAAGTTTGGTTAGCTTGTTTAATTAATTAAGTCTTTGAAGAAAAATTTCTAGGTAAGAGGTATATCACTTGGTCAGAGATTGCATATGAAGTAATAAACAGCAAACATACAACAATTAGCATTGATAAAGTTTGTCAATGTTATTTAATTAGGCTAGGTTTTAATGGTAGTGTGTATATTGTTTTATTATAGTAATGATCTGGACTTGAAATTGGTAATTATTTTATAATTATTTTATAATTATTTTAAAACAGTTAATATCACTTAGTAAAGAAACGTTGTTTGTTTTTTTTTAATCTAAAAGATTTCATAAATTTGTAAGATTTAAATTCAAGTTACACTAACATGATTGTCTTTTGTTGTTATTGCATTTATTTAGATACAAACTATGCACAGTAGCTAATTAAAATTAGATACATTTGGCATGGTCCTAGTATCTGTTTTTTTTTTCTTGAGATAAAGATAGAGATTAAGTTTTTCAATTTAAAAAATTCAAAAAAATCTTCTAATTAGATTTAGAACTAGAAAGTTATTTATTATATTTTTCTTATTTATTTGTTCATATATAATATTCTTATTTTTTTAATTGTTTAATTTTTTTATATTATTACGTTTTTATTTTTTTTTCTTTTTTATTACTTTTTTCTTTATGCGGACTCGGTGCATTTGTAATTTTTTTTATTACTCTCTTGCATTTAATTAGGAAATTATTTGTACGCAGCAAAATTCTCGTGTGTGATAACTATGTAAAAAAAATGTTTAGTGAAAGGTTAAGAAAAAATTAATCAAAATTTCCTATTTTTTACTCGTTTTTGTGCTTTGAATTTTACCTCTAACCTTTAAAAAAAAATTGATTTCCCCAAATCAAAATTGATGCCTCTATCAGAATCATACAAACTAGTCAAATATGAAGCGTATAATTTTGACTAAATTGCTCAGTTTAATTAATTTTAAATGCTTTCAAGTTAGAAATTTTTTTACGACCAAACTTGTTTATTCTTGATTGAACAGTACGGATTATTAGGGTAGCAAAAATGTACTATTTAGCATTAAATAGTAGAGAATATATGCATACCTTAATATAATATATAAGCTTTAATTCTATATCTAACACATATATGATTATAGAATGTAAAAAGATACAAGTTCAAATTTCATAAAAAATTATGTTGGTGTTAACAAAAATTTTTTTTTTTAAAAAATCTTATTTTAAAGATAACAAAAAAGGTGTACAGTTTTACACTCAAGCAATTAATTAGAATTATCTAATTTTAGAGGTCAAACCGGATGATGTAACGCCGCACAAATTATCTTAAATTTCATATGATTTCTTTCTCGATCATGCTTTCTATTAAAAAAAGGAAAATAAAAAAAATCAGTAAGTGGGTTTGTTGTTTTGTGATTTTTTTTTATTTTTTCTTGGTCCAGTTGGATAGTTGGATTTAGAATTTAGATAAGAGAGCTGATATATAGATACGCTTATTAATATCGTATCGATATAAATTTAATTATATGCATTAAATGAGTTATTATGTATATTAATGATTTTATTATATAAACTCATTTTATATAACATTATCATCATGCAACTTAAATAAATTATAATATATATTAATGACTTTATTATATAAATTCATTTTATATAATATTATCATTATGTATATTAATAATATTTAAGTTGAATAATATAAATATTATATATAATAAAATCATTAATATATATAACAATTCATTTAATATATATAAATAAATTCGTATCGATGAAAATAAATATTATATATAATAAAATCATTAATATATATAACAATTCATTTAATATATATAAATAAATTCGTATCGATGAAAATATCTATAATAATATTTCTATAATATTTTTCTTTAAATAATGCCAAATTGGATTCATCACTGTCATGTCTCATCAGCCAAGGTGACGTGTCAATTACTTTACACCAATTAATTGTTTCTATAAAGCAAAATATATATAATGCAAGATAGCGTAAGCTCTTTATTTATACAACGATGTTTGTGCAAATTTGAGTGTATTATTTTGTTGTGGAGCTTAAAAAAGGAAAAGGAAAAACAAAAAAGAAAAGAAAAGAAATAACCATGAGGATTTTTTGACTTCTTATTTTGATAATATTTGAAAATGGAAATAAATTTTAAATCATTTTATGTTTCGTTAAATGTCGTTAAAATATATCATTATAAATTTTATATCAGTTGATGTACGGTGAAATTTATATGGAATTTATTATTTTCATTTGTTCTGTGTATATAAATATTTATATTGTATAAAGTATAAATTACATAATACATGTCAAATTTTAAAAATAGAATTTATTTTTAATGATCATCAAAATTGTTGAACTAATTTGTTGCCAACTTCATCCAAGAATTAAAAAGAAAAAAATTAGTGTTTTTTTTGTTTATAGAAACAGGTTTATTTTTGCTCCACGCCTGATAGTCTGAAAAAACACGTGACACATGAATCACGCAACATCTATAATTACAAATGGTTTTATGTTTTATAGATGCATATTTGACAACATAGAATGCCAAATATTTTTTTTTATTCTGTAAGTTAATTCATAATTTGAAGTAAATTTTGCTCATTTTTTGTGCAACATTTTAGTCATTATTTGTTAACAATAGAAGGTGAAATAGATACCGTCATCAATATGTCGCTTAATTCTTGTAACGTAGAGGAACACTAAAAAAAAAAGGAGATATATTATAAAGTAAATTTAATCATTTTTATGTAACATATTTTTTAAATTCATTGTTTGTTAATAATAGAAGGCGACATAAATATTACTACCGATATATATTGTCAGAAATCGTGTAATTCTGTTTCGTTTGACAAATCGAAGAATAGTATTAAAATAATATTGTTTAGATAATAAAAATAGAATAGTAACATATTAATTTTTTTTAATAATGTATAGAATAGTGTTATTGGTGTATTATTCAGAAAAATGAAAAAAATTATTTGACAAATGTCATTTGAAATAGTATGATAGAAAATATATATTTTTAATATTCTGTAATGCATATCATTTTGAACTCTTCCACTATTCCATCAATTAGTTTGAATAACAGAATAATCTAATCTTTCAAATTTAACATTTCACATTTGGCACAAATTTTGGACTAAAATAGCAATTATTTTGCTATTCCATTCAAATTTGTAGTTGCCAAACAATAAAAAAAGAAGATATAAATGACGGCTAAAAGAATCAGAATAATATAATGTTTTCACTGGTGTACCAAAAATAAAATAACACAGTTTTTAATTCAAATTTAAGGTTTTGGATTAAAAAAAAAATCTGTGTTTGACTCATTAAATGAAAGGAATTACAAACATATATATATATATATATTAGAATAATTATATTTTAATTGAGTAACCGAAAGGCTAGATGCTAAAAAAGAAAAAATGAAAAGAATGAGAATATGAAAAGAAGAGAATTTTCTTTCTTATAATTCATATAAAATTCAATGCACTAGATTATAACAATCTTAGCAACTTTAAGCATCTATTGCTTTTAAGCTAATATTCCATTTTAACGCGGTAATTCCTTTTTGTGACTCTTTTTTTTTTCCTTTTTTTTTCCCTTTAAAAAGAGGAAAAAAAAAGAAATTAATTTTTGCACTTGACGTTTTATATTTTTATTTATATTTCAGATGTATTCGTATATTTAAAAAAATATATATTTATACTTAATAGCTAAGGTGTTTATATTTTATATTAGTATCATTAAAATTTTCGAAATAAATATTTTAAATTATTCAATATAGTTTCTATCTTCAATTTTTATATGGTCATTTAGAAAATAAAAAATAAAATATATTTTATATACTGGGTATAAATATTTTCGATAATAAATATAAATAACGATGGCATCAAGTATGAATATTTTTTAGATGCAGAGAAATGATACATATTTCAAGTGCAAAAATAATTTCTCTTCTTTAAATTCTCTTATATACATAAATTGCCTACCATATTAATTTCATCAATCTATTGCATTCTTAGAGAAACTTTTGTGAACAAATCTCCTGAAATATTTCTTGGACCCAAAAATAGAATTTTTTTTTAATCAAATGGTCTCGGGCAAATTATATGGATGCTAAGATTTTTATTTTTCTTACATGTTTAATTTAGTTTAGTAAGAAAAATAATTTTCATCATTTAGGACAAAATTTTCTTAAGTCCGTCTATAAGAAAAATATTTTTTATGTGTGAACATGATATGGAATTTTCAGAAAATTGTGAATCATGTCATATAAATTATAGAGAATTTAAATATTTTTTTGACAATTCCATATGGAGTTTGTACATTAAATTACCCCTCAAAATACTTCTTATGAATGAAATTTATGATCTGAACGGTCAATCCAAGCTACTTAATAAAATCTATATATCAAAATCTCACAAAATATCAAGTTTTATAAATTTTAAAATTATTGTAATTAATTTTTTAAAATTTTAAGATTTTTTATAAGTCGACCTAAAACAATAAAAAGAATATTATATACAAAATCACTAACGTTTAGTGCATGCCTAATTATGAAGGTATTAATATTGTATATATCTTCGAAATAGGTACGCAGTTTTTTTTTGAAATAAAGATTTCTATTAGTACCGATACTTATTTTTTCAAATATTTTTTATAAAATTTAAATTTATATTTTTCCATAAAAAAATAAAAACATATCACTATATTAAATTTACGGTTTATCATGACTTATAAATAGTACTTAATAATGAAACAGTGTGTGGGATAAAATTTTCTTGTCCGATATATATATATATATATATATATATATATATATATTTGCAGAATCATGAAATTAATTTGAATGGAACCTAAAAAGTAGCTCAATATATATAAAGCTTTTGAATGAAAAAGAAAGCGTGTAATTATATTGGGATCATTGTCACACCACATATATAAATCATTAATCCGACGTCGGATATGATAAAAGTGAGAAACTAAGACCTTATCCGATCAAATTTCAATTCAAAATTCAATTCAAAAATTCAAGTTCATAAATAGACGAGATAAGAATGAAAGTGGCGTCAGCAATCAAATCACATCAATTTTCATAATGTTTGCTTGATTTCGGACTGTGTGTGTCAGAATTCTCTTAATTTACGAAATGAAAATCCAAATCCGTGTGCGGATCGAAGAAATTTCCACACCAAACCAACACAGGTTTAGTTTGAATGTTTGAAAATTGAAATAGAAGTTTCACATTTCAGCGAGGCTGATGAAAATTGAAATAGAAGTTTCACAGCAATTTGGATTTCTTTTATTTAAAGTTGATATAGAAATTTCATAACAATTTGAATTTTTCGTTTGAAATCGATTTAATATATTTTTGAGTTAAAAGTTTTGAAGGACTCCGTACTCCTAGAAGTACGTTAGCTTTATATATGAGTGTGGACCTATTGACATTATTTATTTGACAATTTTGATAACGAATTTTTAAATAATTCTAAATAAAATAAAAAAAATTATAGACATTTTTTAAATTTATAGATTGAGTTTATTCCAAATTTCATACAATTTAAATATTATTTGATACTTTATCAAAGATTATTAAAATCTGATGAAATTTTCAACGGTCCATATTTAACGATCTTTGATGAAATATCAATTGATATTTAAATTATATAAAATTTCAAATACAATCAATCTATCACTTCAAAAACATATCTATAAACGTTTTTCTATTTTTAAAAAAACTAAAAATTATTTTAAAATTATTTAAAAATTTATTATCAAAATTATTAAAATAATAATTATCAAACTATCCCCACTTATATCATATATTTATATTATATATCCTTTCAATTTAGGTGTTGTATATATATATATATTGTATAGCTATAACTAGCTGGGTTTCTGTTGCAAATACAACTTGACCTATTTAAAATTAGAAAAAGAAAACAATTGTAATAAAGTAGAAAGGAACCAAAAGGTTGCTGATATCTTTTTAATTAATCCAGCCTAGCAATCAATCATTTGTCAGTAATTGCAATTATGATCTAGATTACATATAATCCAGCTTAGCAATTTTTTGGCAGATATCAGATGGGTTGTACATTTTATTATTTTATTATTTTTATCATTAGTTGTTTTAGGATATGATTAATTTTTTTTTCTGTCTTTATTATGTCTCCATGGTACATTTTTTTTAAAATTTTTGTAAGTTTTGTCATATTTAATGTAATCTAATGTAATCTATGTTATTGTACATAACCCATTTGATTTAATCATTTCAATTAATGTGTAAAAACAGTAAACCTAATTATCTTTCTTTTTAGAAATTTCCGAGTTCTAAGAAATAAGAAAACATTCTACATTGTTAATATTTTTTTATTATCAAAATTAATGATACTTTTTAAGAGACCACATCAAAATATACAGACAAATTCTTTGAAGAAGATATCAAAATATATTTGATAATAGACTAGTTTTATCATTAAAGATTAGAACAAAATTTGGAAAAAAAAAACAGAATTATCCAAATTAAAAAAAATTTAATAGGAGACATTTTGTGCACAAACAGTTTTTCTTTAACAGATTAATAATTTTTCTGTTTTATTAATAGAAAAGTCACTATTGTCTTGCTTCTACACACAAGTTACACGGTACGAGATGCAGAATATCCGAAGCTACATTTTCAAGAGACACAAAGATAAAATGTGGCACCAGCAGATTGGCGTGAAACACGTGAGAAAATTCTACAATTTTTCACATGTAAAAGAAAAACGAATGAAATTCTATTCCTGTTATAGTTTTCCTTGTAGAAAATTCCGCTAAAAAAAGAAAAATATGAGCGAAATTTAGAAGAAATACAAAGAAGAAAACACTGGTGTGTCGGCAGAAGCTACCAGATTAATAGAAAGGAAACTTTGTGAATATTTTTACACATATAACTCATGAGTAAACTTAATCTATATAATAACATTCAAATTCTGAATTTTTTTTATTAGAGAGATATATTGAAATTTCAAAAAAAGATTTAAAAATAATAAATATCTGAACTGATGAAAGTTCTTATTTTGGGAAAAAAAAACATTCTTGTAGAAACAGTCATGATTTGAAAAATTAGAGCATTGTGTCAGTATTGATCATTTAAACAGGAAAATTGAAACACATAATAAAAGCCTTATTATACTCCAAACATTCAAAGAGGGCCTATTTCAGAGTTGACAAAATTTAAGTCTAATTCAACAATTCATGATATACTGATATACAACATTTTTCAAAATTCAGGCCTTAAGAAGTGAACAGGCTCAGTCTGGTAAGCCATTGCTAATTTGGGCCTTCCTCTCTGTTTTTCTCCAATAAAAATAAAAACTTTAAAGGGCTATTGCTTGAAATTTGAAAATTGAAACCGTTGGATTTCTGACAAGAACTAAATAGTCAATTAAGGTGCAGTTGTGATTGATTGCTGACTGGTCCATGAATGTTTCTGGTAAGTAATTTCAACTCGGATTAATTTTGAACCAGTAATAAAAGAGGAAGAAGAAATGAACTTTCACTATGGCCGCTTTGAAGAAATAAATGATTTGCATGATGATGGCATTACCTATGATATAATGGGTAGTTAGCGGTTAGTTGCAATGCAATCATATATAGATGATGCTATTAATTAATATACTGACTGAAATCAGTAGTAGGTTTGTGTTATGAGGAATGAAATAAAAGAACATACCTAAAACCCCTCTAATTAGTGGCTGGTCATTAGGAATTAGGAATTATGCTCAAACACATGGTAAATAGATCTTGTCGTATTTCTCATTCCTGTGTTATAAATTACCTGATTACTAAATACGTAAGAAACTTCTATCTTCTGCTTATCCCAAAAAATTGACTTTGCCAAACGCTCAGATGGAGGAGTGAAGGAGCGAATTCGCTTCTTTATTCCTCCATATGAGCGTTTGACAGAGTCAATTTATTTTTTTGTCTTGGGCCGGTTTTCGAGTTACAAGAGGAGGAGACATTGAAGCATAGGGCCCATTTCGTCAGGGTCTATGATGCCAAGGGACCACCGGCGGCAAGTCCCTGACAAATAGGGACCGATAACCTAATAATGAATTCAGGACTGATGGAGGATGGCGTCGTGACACTGTGGAGTGGGACCGGGACGACAGGAATGTTTGTAAGCATAAACCATTGAAGGAAAGGACCAGACGGCTGGACCAAACAGCAAAGAAGAAGACAAGAGACTGCAAGGAGGGACCCACATTGTCAGGAAAAGGAGACGACTGAGGAGGAGAACAGTTCTGAAGTCAGTTTAGCTATTTCTCCCTGCCGTTGGAAAGAGAGATGGATATTGATAATCAAATTGATTAGCGTTTGAATTGGTTTATTAGGGAAGTATTTACTAATTAAAGAACAAATATATAAAACCAAATAAATATGGTTACATAGTTAATACAAGCAAAATTTTTAAAAAACAAATAAATATTTTTCTATAAAAAGTATGTATAATTAAATACAACACAATTAGTTACATATATAAAAGTTTTTATATAATAATATAAAAGAGTTATTTTATTTTAAAAAAATCATATAACACTTTGAACACAATAAATACATTTTTAAATGAATAGAGAAGGAAGGATTGTGATCCATTCTATCAAGATAAAAAACAAATTGACATGATTAAAAAATTTTGGAATTTAGATTTTTGTAATGCTGACTTGCTAGGGCTCATTTCTTCACAAATGAGCCATTCCAAAGGTCCTTAAAATTCAAATAAGAGGGCAACTACTTATTATCAATTAATTTTTTTGTGTGTGTATAAGGCCTTAACATTCAGATAAGGAGTACAAGTACATACATATCTACGTAGATATAAGGTGAAATGTACACACGCACAGAGGCATGTATTTTCTTCTGTTGTAGAAGAATTATCTTCAAATTCTTAGTGTACCATATTTTTTTAGTGATAGAGAATGGCTCACAAGTCCTTTACTATATTCTTTTAGGTAAGGATCTCTTCACAACTAATTATTACTTTGACAATCTTATCAACGGATTTTTAAATTATTTCAAAAAAAAATTTAAATAGAAAAAAATTATAAACATATTCTTTAATTTATATATGATTGTGTTTCAAGTTTCATATAATTTAACTATTTAAGTATTATTTGATATTCCATAAAAAACATCAAAATTATATGGCATTTACAACAGTTCGTATTTAAGGATTTTTAATTAAATATCAAATAACCTTTAAATTATATGAAATTTGAAACACAATTAATTTGTAAGTTAAAAAATAAGTTTATAAATTAAAAAAATATGTTTGTTAATTTTTCTCAATTTTTGAGAATTTTTAAAAAATTATTTCAAAATTGATTGTCAAGGTTATCAAGATAATAGTTATTAAGGGATCCCCTCCCATTTTTTTATGATGAAATTTGAACTAATGACCTTTTAGAAATTAATCTAGCAATGTTCACATTTCATTTTCGGAAGGCATAATTTTTTAATATGCAACATTTTTCTTGTTTTAATGTAGGATTGGAATTTCTTTTATTAGCATATTATTATATAATATAATTTCATTATCAATGGAATGGGTAGTCTATGAAGACTATGTATACTTTCAATTAAAAGGTAATCATGCACCTTTTTTATTTGCTATATTTTTCGGGTAATCTGGAAATTACTTTTTTTTGTAAACACAAAAATTGTAGTCGTTATCGGTCTCCTTATATATTAATTATTTTACTAGTGCATGTACAATAGTGGTTGTCTGATATATAAAAGTTTCTAATTTAATTTATTTAGGGAATTATTAATTTTCTGAAGCCAAAATTTCAAATGATCAGCGTCCATATACATAGAATAATGAACTACAGCTCATTAGTCTCTCGCACGACCCTGGTTTTAACCTAAAATATATCATGGAACTTGCTTCAGAATATATAATTTTTACAATAATACATAGAAAATCTTGACAATTTCTGACAGGCTCTCACGTCTACCAACCTCCAAAAGTTAAGAGAAACCATTTCAACCTCCCTTTCCATATATAATATAATCTTAAATAGGTCAATTACTAAAGAAAATGATTATCCAATATGTGTTCTCTCCTATAAATACATAACCTAGATGTATGCTGAGAAAGCAAGTATCAGTACATATTTTTCAAGTTAACATTTCAAACAGCAACTTCCACAATGGCTTTCTCCAAATTGTTTTTGTTTTTGGTTATCTTTTTTGGTGGGGAGATTAACATCAGTTCAGCTGGTTTTCAAGCTTCACAATGGAGCTATGCTCATGCGACCTTCTACGGGGGTGATTCCGGATCCGATACATTAAGTATATCTTTCTAACTTTTAGCTTTTAGTTCATAAATATTGTGTCAGTTTTCTTTTTTTTTTGGATGAGAAACAACCATTATGATAGTTGATTTCATAATTTGCTACTTAATATTTATATAATTAGTGTTGTTTTTGTTGGTTTAGATGGAGCGTGTGGATATGGCAACCTATTTAACGGGTATGGAACTGATACTGCTGCACTGAGCAGTGTGTTATTCCAAGATGGATACAGCTGTGGCCAATGCTACCAGATCCGGTGCACTGGTACATGGGCATGCTATGCCGGCTCGCCAGTTGTAACCGTCACGGCCACAAACCTCTGCCCTCCCAATTGGGCTCTTGACTCAAATAATGGGGGTTGGTGCAACCCACCCCGGACCCACTTTGACATGTCAAAACCTGCCTTTAATAAGATCGCGCAGATGCATGCTGGCATTGTTCCTGTCATGTACCGCAGGTAATTAAATCGGTGATGTTATTCATGTTTAATCAGAGAATGCCATGCACATTTTACGATATCTTATAAGGTAGGTAACTAAGACTGAAATACATATATCATCATATCATTTTTTATCTGTTTCAGGGTGCCGTGCGCTAGGTACGGTGGGATGAGGTTTGCATTTCAGGGCAACATGTACTGGCTCTTGGTTTTCGTGTTGAACGTCGGTGGTGCCGGTGATGTCAGTGACATGTCGGTGAAGGGGAGAAACACAAACTGGATCAGGATGAGTCACAACTGGGGTGTGTCATTCCAGGCCTTTGCATTGCTAGGTGGACAGTCTCTTTCTTTCCAGATCACCTCCTACACTACCAAGCAGACAATCGTCGCTTGGAATGTGGCGCCCGCTTATTGGTCCATGGGATTGACATATGGCACATACATGAATTTCTCTTAGAATAAGAAATCTAGTGCAATTGTATTTAATTTCTAGTGAGCCACACAACATGGAGCTTGTGCTTTTACAGCCCTGTGGAGGCTCTATGTTTTCTTGCTCCTTTTCTCCTTACTTTATTTTTTCTCCTAGCAGTATTTTTTCCATGAAAGGTGCCACCCTTTTAAACAGGGAAATTAATGGGCTCTGATAGCATTTATATATCTAGAAAAATATTCCTGCTTTGGCTCTATGATATAGGAAATATACCTCGACTTTTGTGAAGTATAATTACAAAGGAAAAATAAGATAGGAGAGAAATTATTATTGTCATCCACATGATCAGGAATTATTGTTTTGAATTTCATCTGTTACACAAAGGAATCAACAAAGAGAAAAAGTACAATCTCAAGAAAAGAATGTGAAAACCATACTTGCATTTAAAATTTGTATGCTTACAATTAAGTGTACAGAAATTGGTCAGAGTAACTCCATTGGTTACCTCTAGAAACTATGTAATCGTTACATGTACTTGTTGCTTTTAATTTCTTGTGTCAGATTAGATTGTCTTGTGACCTGGAGAATCATCTTAATTAAATAAATGCAAATTAGCCAATATCTGGAAAAAAAAATAAGATATGCATAGAAATTAAATAATGCATGCGTACATACCTCTTGCGCTTTGATTTCAAGCTCGATTGTGAATTGTTATGCCAGTTGCGTTTCCGTTGATTTATGAACCAGTTATTAATTTGCTTAAGCTGTAAACCTGTTTCTTCAACAAGCTTTGCCTTGTCATCTTCCTGAAATTTGTCATTATCAATGTAAATCTTTCCAAAATATCAAAGAACAACAATTTCACTGACAATTACGTGCAGTACGTACGTAGCACGACTCATATCAGATCGACTACTACTATATTTGGCCTGACTAATTAATATAGCGCAATAATCAGTTCTTACATTATGTAATTGCTATATGTAACAAAAACTTGGAAAGGTAAGCTTGAAAGGATTCAAGGTATATATTAATTGTGCTTACAGTAGGATATGGCCATTTAGAGTGCTGCTGCCACCATTGCTTAAGTATACTTGTGGTGTCTCCTGGTAACTTCCCGGCTCTTCTCTTTCGCAGTATCTCCTCTCTCACATCCTCAATTCTTGACTTGAACCCCTGATATTTTTTGCAAGGAAAATGACATTAGTTTACTGCCTTTGGCTGGTTCAATAAGAACAATATGACATGTCACCATCTGTACAGTAGACCTAATAGGGACACTTGAAAGAAAATAATAGATCCCAAATTAACTGTCATGTCATTACTATGTAATATGTATACATCAAAAGTACATGAAAACAGTTTATAAAACAAATGATATTGTGCGTACAAAAAATGTTGTTAATTATAAAGAAAAAATATTATATCATTGCATCTCACACACACACACACACACATATATATGTATATATATATATATATATATATATATATCTGTGTGTGTATATAGTAAAGCCACAGTGTTTTTATAAACACTTTGATCTGAAATACTTATGGTCAAATTTCAAACTTTTTTGTCCGAAATGTCGATTTAAGTAGCCTAATAAATTTTTCATATCAAAATCTTGTAGAATACCAAAATTTACCATTTTTAGAGTTTTTGAACTATTTTTAATGATTTTCTAAAAATGACCATTTTTTTGCCATTCAAATATTAATAATTTTCTATTATTTTTATGGTCATTTTCAAAATTCATTAAAAATAGTTCAAAAATCCTACAAATGGTAAATTTTGGTATTCTACAAGATTTTGATATGAATAATTTATTGAGCTACTTGGATCGACGTTTCGGACAGAGAATTTTGAAATTTGACCCATGAGCATTTTGGATTAAAGTGCTTATGAAAACATCCTAGCTTTACTCTCTCTCTCTCTCTATATATATATATATATATATTTTTCCCCTCTTTTGGACTTTTGGCACTGCAAAATTGGTAGGGTCAATTTCTATCCGGCAATCAATAAGTATTGGCAAGTCACCTGTTTCAATTCAAGCTTTAGCTCCTGCCTGACTCTCTCCATAAGAGATCGCTCCGACTCGGTCGGGAGGAGCGGCCCGAATCCCATCATGT